>WAAB01011585.1:0-59212 GCA_013389865.1 Piaya cayana | reverse complement strand
AGTCAGATCCCACTGAACAAAACAACCAGGGAGCAACTCTAATTACAAAACATCACCGAGCTCTGGTTGCACAACATGCCGTGAGACGCTGACGTTTCTAGCTTTTAATTTAGGCTTTGCCTCGTAAGCTAGAAGGTATGTGTCCCGCCAGCCCCGCCAAAGGTTTAGAGAGTGCTGTTTGTGCTTATGTAGAGTTTAACTGGAAATATTGGCTTTTTTATTAGCCACCCAAATTTTGCAGCTCCCAAAGTGAAACTGATATAGGGCAAATCAAAGTCAATGGAGATGTTTCCATCTCTTTGCCCAAGCCTTCTTCTCACCCATTTTATTTTTGGTACAAACAGCTACTGTGTTCTCCTCAAGCTTCTTCCCTATGGAGAAAGAAAATTTTTCTATCAGAGAGCATAGTTCGATAGAGATGAGGCCTGAGTAAATGGCTGTTTGTGTGCCTGTGAATAGCTTAATACTTGCAAGGAACTTTGTGTGCGAATCAGGTGACTTTACTGGAATTTATCATAAACATCTCACCTCCCTCTTTGTGTAAGCCCAGAAAATAGGAAGTGAGTGGATATATTTCCCAGTTTCACTGTCGATCAGTATCATCCCCACAAAGTCACTCTTGAGTGTAAGCTCTTTTACACAAGCAGGATGGTAAAGTGATCTCATTAACAGGAGATCCCGTCCCCAGTCTTTTCAGTAGTTAGCAGATCATCTGCCCTTCTGCTTGATGTAAGAGTATTTCCACCCAAAATTGGTTGCATCTGTATTCTCTGCCATCCTCCAGAAAATGGCTTATCACGCTGATTTATCTTTCCCTTTCAGACAGCTGAATGATTCTGGAGCCATCATTCTTACCCTAAACCCTGAAAAAATTACATCCCATCAATGGTAGAACTACAGAAGAGCTGCACTGAAATCCCACCAGATGCTTCTGTCGTCAGAGCCCGTGGCAACTTCTACAGCAAGGTGCCTCCAATGCTAATTCTTTCTAAATGAAAGGCTGCCTAGCAGCATGCTGAAAATTGAGCCTTTGAAGCCAGCACACAGCTCCCTGAACTATTATTGCTTTTTCAGATATACTCCACTATATCAAAATCATACAGATGGTTCTGTCACGAGTGCAAAAGCGATGGTTTCAGTGTCTTCCTCACATACAAAATATAAGCCAGCTCATACAAAACATTTTCTAGTTATATTTCCTCCATGTGTTATTTTTATGTATCTTCCAGGGAAATTTAACTGGAGAATTTGAATTTAATAAGTGAGGGATATGGGGTGCTATTAAGTCTTCAAAGCACAATCAAGCAACAGAGATGGATCAAAGGCCTACAAAAATATTGCAAGAAATTATTGGCCCTTTAGGAGACTGAGACATGACAAATGCCTACTGGATCTGTACTTCAGCCCCCTTGGGAGACCAAAATTATTAAAGGTTGCTGTAAAGCCTGCTGGGAGCAACATAACCTTTTCTGCTGACTTTGCAAGTTGCAGATCGGACTCTGGGTCACCTGATAGAGTATATACTCGAACCAACAGTAAACTTTATCTTTGCCAAAGTGCAGAAGAGAAGGAAATGAAGCATCACAGTAGTACTGGTGCCAGAAAAAAAAAAAATCGCAAAGCTCAACTGATAATGAAAAAAACTGGGGGAGGCTCAGGCTCCGGATAGGTATGCTTTATAGCTCTCCTCCTTCAACAATTAAATGCAAGTCAAAAGACCTCTTGAGCTAGAATACACAAAATTTCAATACTTCACAATCCACTACAAGTTGTGGTACTCATCCGTGTAGCAAAGAGAGCCACTATTATTGTTTTGAGTCAAGGATCGGATAACATGGAAGCTAGACCACATCCTTGGGCTGCAGCTGCTGCCCATGTCACCCCCTGAACTGGTGTGCTCCTGGTAAAGGTTTAAGCACAAGCATCACCTCTTAACTTCAGTGCAATAAGGGATGACATCCAGAGAGATCCTGATGGGCTTAAGAGGTGGGCCTGTGCCAACCTCATGAAGTCCCATGAATGCAAGGTCCTGCACCTGAGCCAGGGCAATCCTAAGCACAAGCATAGGCTGGGCAGAGAATGGATTAAGAGCGGCCCTGAAAAGAAGGACTTGGATGAGAAGCTTGACACAAGCCAGCAATGTGCACTTGCAGCCCAGAAAGCCACCTGTACCCTGGGCTGCACCTGAAGTGTGACCAGCAAGGTGAGGGAGGGGATTCTCCTCTCTAATCTGTTATGATGAGACCTCACCTGGAGCCCTTTGTCCAGTTCTGGAGGCCTCAGCAATGCAAGGACATGGATCTGTTGGATCGAGTCCAGAGGAGGCCACAAAGATGATCTGTGGGCCANAGGAAGAACTGTTTTCCTGTGAGGGAGATGTGGAGGCCTTGGCCTGGGTTGCCCAGAGAGGCCATGGCTGCCCCATCCCTGGATGCGTTCAAGGCCAGGCTGGATGAGGCTTTGAGCAACCTGATCCAGCAGGAGGTGTCCCAGTTTATGGCAGGGTGGGGTTGGAAGAGGAATGTCTTTAAGGCCCCTTCCAACCCAAACCATTATATGATTCATATGCTTGAATTTGACTATGTAGGATATTGTTCTCTCCCACAGAGACCAAAATGTCCCCCACCATGAAGAGCACATTGGTAGTGCAGCCCTGTACTGTATCTTTCTTAAACCCACTTATCTGTGTTGCTGAAATAGGATGTGGGCAAGTTGGGCCAGGGGAATTAGAGCACAGTCTCTTGTAATACTGCTGGAATACTGCTCCCCACCATCCAATCCCAACACCGTGAGGCTAGTGTTTGATAGGGATAGTTAGACTTGATGATCTGATGGGTCTCTTCCAACCTGGTGATTCTATGATTCTATGAGTACGTCACCCTTACCCAGAGAAGGACATCAGGAGATGCTTCAGTGAAAGGCATCAATGGAATTGGAGAAAGATACCCTGACTCCTGGATGCAGTAGGCTTGGGAGGTTAAAATACCCATACTACACATCCACAGATGTTTTGCAGGAATGGTCTTCCTGTGCCTTTGAGCAGCTGTTTCCCCTGTAATTTAATTTCCAATGTTCAGCTACTACACACGCATTTCTTTACACCAGCTTTGGTGCCTATACGGCAGTGTATTTAAAACCAGATCTACATCAAGACAGCTTGTGCTCTGGTTCATGGTGTCCCAACAGACAATGTGGTCTACACAGGTAAAGGTTGTTACTCTTGAGAAAAACACCAGCTCATTTAATATTTCTGGAATAACAGTTCAAAGCCAATAATAGTGATTTATGAGGTTTTATGGTCACTTTTAAATTCTACCAACCTTAATTTTGAGAATTTGTTTATTTGGGTTGGAGCTGTTTTACCTAATCGATTTTGATAGAAATGATGGGCCTTTCCTGCCTTTTCTCCCCAGATCTCACTAGGAACTTCAAACCTGGTTTCCCCTGGATTTGCTGAGGGTGCCAGAAGTGGAACCCGATCTTTCAGGGTCCAGTTGAGTTTTTAACAAAGTTATCTTTCCTCCTCAAAGTTTATTCAGGTGCTTGAGTGAAACAGGTGTTAGTAAAGACAAAGGAAACAACAACATTTTTAATCAGTCTAAGAAAAATAATTTCCTCTCTCAGCTGGCTGACCAGTCCCTTCTGATGGTGTAAGTGTAGCTACTCAGCAATTTTTATTTTATTTTTTAATGGAGGATTTCAACCTTTCAGTATCAAATAAATACCAAAGTGAAACCAAATCAGCTGATTTTTAACCAGGCAGTTCCTGCTCATCTGCCATGGTCTGACAGGGATGTCCAGAGTAGGGGCAACAGGCAACTAAAGTACCTAGACACACAAGTAAACTAACACACAGCAGTAAAAAACAGTCAGAGTTCCTAATTTTCCAAAATAAGTAATATTTTCCTAGGAACACTGGCAAGTTTCACAAAACAATGCTCCATTTAGAAAACAAACTACTTCCCTCAACAACTAATTCTGTTGGGTTTTATCTACTTGGAGAGGAATTCACCAGTTGTACGGGGTGTTCTCCAAAGCGATACTCTGTCCCTCTTCCAGAACATTTATATAAAGAAAAGAAAGGCAAGAAGGATCTAAACCAGCTCACTGATCGGTTGATATTCAAGGGATACTCACCAGGTCCCACTCTCCTACAAAGATGTTAAACCACAGAAGACATTAAAGAGCACTGTCCACCTCCACTGAACCTGAGCCACAGCTCTCCTGGGTCTATGGATTAGTCCCATTCAAAATAAGAAGCAACAACCAGGCTAGGATTCCATATTTTGTACTGCTGTTGTGGGAACATCAGTAATGTCTAAAGGCACACTGAAAGCATGGAAAAGTACCATTAGGAAAAAAACTTAATAAAAAGTTAAAATGTGGTTAAGAAGGTGGATGGGAAAGGAAGAGTGGCTATGATTTTTGAGCATTGTTTCAGAGAAAGGGAAAACAAGTGATAGATACTTATTTTTAACATCAAGGTATGGGAGAACAGCTATGATTCAGCTCATAATTAGCTCTGTAGCCTTTGGGGAAGAAAGTGTAACTCCCTGTTTTAAGACAAATATTAGGAAAGATTTAGTACAATTGCTTGAGTTGGCCCAACAGTGACAAAGCCCAACCAGTAGAACTCTTCCTTTCCGGTACAGAAATCCAAGGTCTCATCTCTAGAAACCTGCTATCAGGCTGATGAGGAATGGGAATGCTTCAAAGGCAGGACTTTCCACCCATAGGAACCATGATGAATGGGGCTGTCACTCAGCAGCGACCCATCCAGCCCAACAAGTTGCTGCTAATGAGCTGTCCAGTCTCCCTTAACCAGAAGACATATGCAACATGATAGTTACGCATTGTGCATAGGGCACGTGCAACTATGGCTTAAAACCCTTCAAGAAATGATCAGGTAATTACAACGCTGTGAGATAACAAATGAAGACAGATGTTGCTCACTTTTATCTGGGCAAAAAGTGCTCCAGGGTCTGCAAACTATGAGCAGCTCAGGTGTCACCCAAAACCAAGGTAAAGTTTATAGTTGGCCAAAGAGACTACAAATAGCTTATTTTATCTGACCCCACCCTTTTCTACTAGCAAATTCAGATTTTCTCACTTCAGAAACCTTCAAAAGTTTCCCTTTGTTTTACCCTGGCATTCAAAATTATGATTCTTCCAAATTCTTACTATTTCAAAAATAGTAGTGTGCTTCACTACAGCTGTTCTTGGAGCTGTGCTGGGACCACCAGCATGTGTGCCCATTTCCTAGAAGTGGTTTCCTTCTCCTAGCAGAGCTGTCTTACAGCAATCTGTGTCCCTCGTTTTGGCTTCCTCTCCACCCAGCATCTGAACTGCAAGAGTTAACCGTGGTGATTAAATTCTACAGGAAGCCTCAATGGCTAAAACTTAGTTAGCTAAGGTTCAGGGCAATGAATCAGAATAGTTTGGAAGGGTCCTTAAAGACACTACACTTCCAGCCTGTCTGCCATGGGCAGGGACATCTCCCACTGGATCAGGTTGTTCAAAGCCCCATCCAACCTGATCTTGAACACCTCAAGGAATGGAGCAGCCACAACTTCCCAAAGAAACCTGAGCCAGTGCCTCACCAACCTCATAAGAAAACATTTCTTCCTAATACCACATCTAAATCTCTCCTCTTCCAGCTTAAAATTCTGTTACCTCTTACCTTACCACTGCACTCCCATTAGAATGCCTCTATGCTGTAAGCATATTAATCATGTAATACACCCAGGAAAACAAATCTGCTTCTGGATCTCATTTGCACTCACCATGCATTTTTTCAGGTTGCATCTCTACATTTAGAAGGCATTTCTCCAGCCAGCAACACGGATACACACCACTAGTGTTATGCACTCATCTGACGTAGCCTTCAAAGTGATTTGAAGTAAATGGAGAAAGCTGATTTGTAACATGCTTTGAGAAAGATTGTGAACCCATGGGGAAAACAATTTATTTCAATAGCTGTGTAACTGCCCAGGGCTTTGCTTTCCACTACCTTGTTGCTATCTTTTCACCTGACAAAACAGTTAACTATAAGGCTGCTTTAACTCTCTAGGGTCTCAAAACATAATCAGTTGCAGGAATACAAGCAACAATACTTCAGACGACTTCTTCACGGCTTTTCAGCCATGCGAATTCAGAGTATCCATGGGCTTCAAGACATGTAAAAAGAGTAATTGCACCACAGACTGTGGCCAGATCCAAACCAGGAGACGGACAAAGCAGCTTGGTGTTCACAAAGGCAATGGGTGCCCAACAAGAATTTTTCATTCCAGGATCCTGCCGATACCCTCTCAGAGGTCTGTGGAAGGTGGCTAAGGCAAGGGAGTTACAAGTCTTAAATTTACTTTATGGGATCAGTGCCATCCCTGACATTGTTTCCAGGGCTTCACAGGTTATAGACAGCAACAAACAACTGGCCTAAGGCCATCAGCTTCTTCAGACCTGTTTCATAATCCACAGGGAGAGGGTGCACCATGAGGTCCTAGTAAGGACAGTCTCCTGATCTGTGGTCTAGCAGGGAGATGAGGTCAGTCTCAGTAGCATCAACCTGACCAAATCCTTCCCAGACCACAGAGCACACTTGCACTGCTAAAGTCAACCAAAATTTTATCTCAGAAGCAAGTTCTTGCTCCTCAGTGGAAGCAGACCTCAATCTTCTGGAGATGGAGAGGCTGTCAAGCAATGCTAAAAACTGGAAGACAAACTTAATGTTGTTTTGAAGTGCATGTTCCTGTCCAAAAAAGTAACAGAAGCCTGTCCTTCCCCAATGTGCCCAAGTGCTGCTGGAACAGCCAGGCTGATTTTGGATTCTCCTTGATGTTGGTGGGAAGCCTTTCCTCCCCTGCTTAATGTAGCTGGAGATGGGAGAGGAATAGGCAAGGAAAAGAAAGTACTTCACATGCTTTGATTTTCCAGTTCATGAAACAATATTTTCATTTTTCCTTGCCCAGATTTTAAGCTACAGTTACTACTGCTGCAGCCGCAATTAATATTTCACCTTCCAAAAAGAGGGGAAAAAATCTGTCTTCCCTGCGGATTCCCAGGGAGACATTCTGCTCTGATCTGTAATTAGTGGTGGCTTTGGGTAAATGATCCAAAATAGAAATGTTATTTTTGGAATCATGATAGCTACTACTTTTTACTCCTCCAAATGCCAGTTCTTCCTTTTGCTTTGCAGTATCATTAAAAATAGAATCCTCAATTGCAATGTCACTGCCTTTTGGTTTCTTCCTACAGCAAGACACATTCTATCTTCTCTGCACTACTGACATAAGAAATTGTATTTCTAATCTTGTCAGTAATCAATGACTAGACGCGAGACACTGCACACAGCTTTCAAGGCAGAACTGTGTCTAGTCTACATTATTCTTTTCCTACTGCATCAGAGCTTGGATGACCAGAAGGTGTGATCTGGACCTCCATCAACTTAATGCTCAAGACCTCAATCCAAAACCTGTTAAAGCCACTGAAGATCTCTTGTTTCAGAGGGAGTTCAGAACAGAAATTTAAGCCTGTATTTAGCATATCTAACTTAATTCACCTAAGTTCCACAGAAGTTAGAGGGTCTCAGATGCATCTCTCTTCTCCAAGGCGCATCAGAGCATCTAGGCCTCAGAAAATCTGAGACTAGAGTACATTTGCATCATCTGATTCGTCTTGGGGATTTTTTTGTAAGTTATTTAAGATTTGCATTTATCGTTATTACACAGCCATGCACAGGGAGAAGCTGCCACCTTGCGCCCCACAGGGCAGGCGACGGCACACCCAGATGTCCCAGTAACACCTTTGCAAATCAAAAGCATGTCTTGGTCCTTGACTGCATTTATCGGCAGCACTAGCAAGCCACAGGACTCCCTGTCCCCAGGTCAACCTCTGCTTTGCCTGTGTCGGCTGCACTGAGGGTTTATAGCTGAGGAAGTAGAAAGGAAGAGCGGGCACTTCAGCTTGTAACCGTTCAGAAACAGATGTACATTCCAGCACAAAACTCTGATGTTAGCGTATCCAGTTACTTCGAAACTGTGCTCTGCTCTGTCTTATCCCTAAAGCCTCACTCTCCTTACCTCTTGCCTCATATCTGCACTTCTCGCTCACTGCTCCTTTGCTTTTGATTATGACCTTGTCACTGCAGGGTCAATGCTTTGGGAAACATCCTCTTGCCATGTCTGGCCACTGCTGTGGTGCAGCACAAGGAATAAGGAAACGAAGCCCACAAAGCAGAAGTGCGAGGCAAAACACGACTGGCTTTGCAAAGACAAGACATGGAAGATGCACAAAAACATTAAGGAATTACTCCTTATGTCGCACTGAAAGCAGGAAGGGGACAGTTAGCTTAACTACACTTGGCTACAGTAGACACCATTCACTGTCAGCTGCAATTTGCAACAGAGAGGCTTCTGAAAGGAGAGATGCTTTTGCTTTACAGCAGCAGGTAGCGAGAAGGAGAATGGCAGTAGGCACAACAGAGTTTTTCTTCATTCAGTTTGTTAAAAAAAAAAAATACTGTCCCTGGCAACTCCCTCAGCAGAAAGGAGCTGGAAGAGCAGTCTGAGCACATTGAAATGCTGTCACCTTTAATGCCAGAGCACCCAACCTTTCCTTGCTTCCTACTGTGGTCAGAGGGAAGGGTGGCAAGGAGGTGGAAGTCCAAATGCTCCCCTTCACAGCTCAGAGGGATGAAGGATGATTTGCTGGCCAAGCCCTACCAGGGAGACAACCGGACCACAGGCTTCCTATGGAAAATAAGCACTGCTCCCAAAGCCCAGGCTGTGTTTGTTGCTTTCCTCTAATTCAGGTGTTTTAGGAACCTAGTAATAGCAGTGAAACAGCAACAGCATCATAGTAGATGTCACATTTAAACAGAGCATTGCACCAAAACTATCTTTTTATATTGGAGTTTCTCTTTCATAACTTCTTTCCAACCCTGCTGTGGTAGTAAGAGGGATGCACCCACCCTGTCCCCCTTGACCAATGGTACCTTTGTAGCACGTGGCTCCCCCCAGACCTCTCAAGCTCCCTCTTCCTTCAGATCACATTTCACCCACGTCTGCGCACAGGCAGACCGAGCCTTTAGTCTGCTCCAAGAGACGCTATTTGCAGTATTGTCAACACTGTACTTAGCTCTGGCACTAAGTACTGCTAGGGGACTCGGCAGCCGTAAAGAGTACACACATACACAGCAGCTCTGGAGCAATTCTAGTTGGAGCTGGGCTTATTAACTTGATAGTTATGACACAGCCAAGTTTCACCATAAATTTCCCTTAATTAAGCCTGCCCGATACTAAAAAGCTTGGCACATTTAGAGGTTACACACAGCAATAGGCCCCTTAGGGAGAAAACCTGCCTCACTTTGTCGTGCAAACACTGCTCCTGTCTCATTTGCAGAAACCAGGCAGGGGGCCGGAGTTGTTCATTTATTTATTTAATAAAGCCACAGCATGCAGAAGAGCGAGGGGCTGCTCTGCATGGTGCAGCTTGGAGAGCCATGTCTGAGAGCATCAGGAGCAGCAACTCCTTGCCTGGACCAGGACTGCACTGTGTAGCTGCACGTGATGCGACAGGACGAGAGGGAATGGTCTCAAGTCCCACCAGGGGAGGTTTAGGCTGGACATTACGAAAAAAAATTTCACAGAAAGGGTCACTGGGCACTCTTAGAGGCTGCCAAGGGAGGTAGTTGAGTCACCTTCCCTGGAGGTGTTTAAGGGGTGGATGAGGTGCTGAGGGACATGGTTTAATGTTTGATAGGAATGGTTGGACTCGATGTCCCGGTGGGTCTCTTCCAACCTGGTGATTCTATTATTCTATTAGCCACTACAGCTCTGGCATGATAACCAGGAGCTCTGTGCCTCCTGTCAGACTTGTATGGGATGGGCTCACAGTCACCACAAAGTCAAGAAGCCCTTGATGGCTCAGAACTGGGCATTTTGAGACACAATCTGCTCCTAAAATCCCTCTGTCCCCCACCCCTGGCAGGGCCAAATCCCATGCCATGGAAACAACTTACTTCCCAGGGAAACAAGTCCTGACTTTGGTGGTCACAGCAGGGCAAAAGGAAGATGCAGAATAAGTATTAGCACACATCAGCAAGGCAGGGAGAGAGAAGAGGCTGCAACAAGCAGTTGTGCTCAATCATGCAAGCTGAGGTCTATTCCCCTTGCTCCGAGTGGTCTCAAACACAACCCAAAACGCAGCCCTGCTCCCTCTTCAAGTAGCCTTTTGCAAGCACCTACAGCACCTTTGGGCAGTGCAATCTGGTTGCTCAGCCCAACTGCCCTCCCGTGCTCCATGCATCCCTGTGAATCTACTCCCTGTGCCATGCAAGCACAGAAGAGCCAGTGACATTAACAGGGAGCCTTTTTGCTGGGAAAACTGTGCTCTTTGCAGCTGGAGAGCGGAGGTGCCCCTCCAGTCTTTGGTAATGGATTTTCTTAATACTTGGAAGTGATCCCACACACTAAGAGGAGACTTTAAATACCTCAAGTACAAACTGATTACCCCTTTTGCAAGGGGTGTTTTGCCCTCTGAGGTGCAGTTTCACATTGGCATCACAATTGACAGTTTATTTCACTTACAGGACAGGCAAGAGGTTGCTACTCAGGTAGAAACGTTGCTTGTCCTAACTCAGGCGAGGATGGCATCTACCTTCAGGTCCATGGGGTTGGCACACGCCATCCCAGCTGCCTGCACTCACGGACCTCCAGGTCACAGATGCAGAGCAGCTGCCAGCCCTGAGCCCTTCTGGAAACCTGGCCTTGGGGTGTGAGCAGCAGAGCCACCCGTTCTATCTGACTCGCTGGGGTCTTAAATTGGATTAAAAATCTATTTGCAGAACTGCCTCGTTTTCCGACTTCTGTGTTGCACCTGAAAGCCTTTCCTTTTGAAAGCAAACACAGGCTCTCCCCAGGGGCTGCCTAGGGAAGTCTTTCCACTATAAACATTACCTACCAGTAGTGGAGTCAGCCCCAGGCAAGCCAAAATTCCTTCTCCTACCAGGGAACTCTTTCCAATCAAACCAGACATTATTTTTTCCATTAATGAGTGTTGATACCTACTGGATAACTTTGCAAAGAAATCCACTCCAAGCTAATTCCTCTGATACACCATCTATATTTTATGAATGTCTTTTGTCTTATTTTTACTATTACTGTTTTATTTTGTTTTCCTGCTCCATGTTGAAAACACGATCTTTGCTGCTTAGGAATGCATCTGTTCCTGCAATTTGGGCTGTAACTGAAATCAGAAGTTCAAATCTGATTTTGCTCTGCCTCAGCTCCACGGAAGCAAGCAGAGTTTTCCCACATTTTCCCTTGTATGATGGAAAGGAAAAATAGATCTGTTGTCTTCTGCTCGATACATCAGAAACTCTGGAGCTGCCACCACAAATGTTATGCACTGGGATAACACCATTTCAGCAGCAGGATATTCAATCTGGAGGAAAAGTTGTCCTGCTATCTAATTCAACCCTAAAACTACTGTTTAGTATCTAAGAGGGAGCACGAGAAAGTGGTGAAGTAAATGTTAGGCAGAAGGTCTGCATGGCCAGCATCTCCTCTCTGGGGTAATCTCCATAAGGTTTTCTACAAACTAGTAGCTGCTTTCAAGATGATCCATATTTTGGGCTCCATGGGGTCCACGCCCCCCACAAACAGGGGGTTTGGAGGGGCTTCCAAACCTCTACCCTTCCCACAGCTCAGTGAATCCCAGGGAACTTCTACTAAGTTGAGCTCACCTCATCGGACCAGAAGGCAGGTCCCCATCCCATCTCTGCAGGGCAGGGGGTTTGGGGAACTGGCTACTGTGAGGGGCGGCTCACAAATGGGCAGCCAGGGGCTTGCAAGGGTGAAAAATGAGGCACCTTCTCCCATGTGCAAGGGCTCGCACCCCCTGCATCCCAATTCAGGCAAAGAACTGGAGCAGCCTGGCCATGGATCTGGGAGTCAGATGCTCGGCAGCATGGTCTGGGGGGCAGCTTGGAAGCGCTCAGCAAGCAAAACAGCCCCCCAAACCCTCTGGCAGGGTTCAGCACCAGTGGGATGGGGGTGGCGGAGGTGGGGGGTGGTCGCCAGCTATCTTTTATTTGAGGTACATTCCCAAGATTTTAGTTAAGTGTAACATAAAACTGTGAAAGTTTAGCAGGGGAAAAGCTTTCCTCCCACTGACCCGGTTGGCCAATCAGAAGGGAGCCCTGCACCTCCCTCACTTCTGACAACTATTTAGCAACTGAGCTCAGCTAAAGTTTCCAAAAAGTTAGAATAACTTCCTCTTTTCAAGACCTCAATTTTTTGCACAACCCCGGTCCTTGAAATAAGAGCCCTTCAAGCAACCTGGAAAACGTTTGGTCAGCAAAAAAAAAAAAAAAAAAAAAAAAAAACAACCCCACTTTTCAAAAAAAAATAAAAAAAAAAAAAAAAAAAGCCCTCCTGTTTTTCCAAAGGATCTGTCTCAGGAATTTAAAGCACATTTAAGACACACACACACTCACATAACATAAGGAGGGGGGGAAAGCCTCTTCCCCTCCCCTTCTTGCCGAAAGCATGGAAGAAAGCTCCAGTTCTCCTGTTTCCCCTGTGGATAGCTTGGGGACCAGTGAAGAGGAGCTGGAAAGGCAGCCAAAGAGATTTGGCAGGAAGAGAAGATACAGTAAGAAGTCCAGCGAAGATGGCAGCCCCAACCCAGGCAAGAGGGGGAAAAAATCCAGTCCCAGCTCCCAATCTTATGAAGAACTACAGAGCCAGAGGATCCTGGCCAATGTCAGAGAGAGGCAGAGGACTCAGTCGCTCAATGAAGCTTTTGCCGCCTTGAGGAAAATCATCCCCACTTTGCCCTCTGACAAACTCAGTAAAATCCAGACTCTCAAGCTGGCGGCACGGTATATAGACTTCCTCTACCAGGTGCTACAGAGCGACGAGATGGACAGTAAGATGACGAGCTGCAGTTACGTGGCTCACGAGAGGCTGAGTTATGCCTTCTCGGTATGGAGGATGGAAGGAGCGTGGTCCATGTCGGCCTCCCACTAGCCACCGCCTGGGCCAGGCAAGCCCAGCAGCCGAAGGGGTATGTACCAATTTATCTTCTCCTAAATGATACTCTGCATCTGCCTGGCTGTGGGATGGGGCGATCTGTGGATTCCTTCACCAGCCCAGCTTCACGGCAGGGCTCGGTCCTGCCTAGGGAGAGGTGACACAGCGTGGTGGGGCACGGGTCTGCTGCTGGGCTAGGGGTTTGGGGCCAACCCAGCAATGAGGTGTGGCTGGCCCCCTCCAGCTCCCTTGTGCCTGTGAAAATTCAAAAGAAGAATCTTCCTGGCGCACAAAAATTAGATATGCTGCATTTTCTTAAAAGAAACAACCAAAAGCCAAAAAACAACAATAAACAAACAACTGTCTGCTTCTGCTCTGCAGGGATGGGGGTGCTGATAGGGGATCAGCATTAAGAGCTGGTGGGTGAGGGACGTAGGGAAACCACTGCTGCATGAGATTTGCCAGAAAACGCTGTTTCGGGAAAGGGTTTTGAGAAGAAACGGCAATCAGTAGAATAGGCTCACAAGGGGATCCAAACTAGCTGCCTCCCTGCTCCATGGGTGCCTCTGTACCCAAAAAGCCCAGCGCCGATCCAGTAGTCCCAGGGCAGTTGCATCCTCTCCCTGCCACGGGGAAATAGAGAGTCCGTGGGACCCAAGTGGATTTCGGCTACAAGTTCGCCCCAGGTTGCATTTCTCTTAAAAGAAACGAGCAGCAGATGTCAGCTGCAACCCCAGGCTGTGCCCCTGCCCCCCTCACGCAATAAAAAGCAAACAAAGATAGAAGAAACTTCACCAAATTTTTGTGTTTGTTTGGTTTCCCTTCCCCAAAGTGCCGGTAAAGTGAAGACTGGTGTTAGACTTTTCTAGGCTGGAACTTAGCTTCTTATTTACTCTCAGCGCTAAACCTTTCCCTCATCATTTTGCATTAGAAGAAACCTACTTCCTCTTATGTTGCCTTTGTAACATTCAGGAAGGAAGGAATAAACAATAAGAAAGGGGAACAAAAAAAAGTCTTTAATAACACCCTCGTCTCCAGCTAATTAAGCAGAGCAGCTCTGCATTGTGTCAGCCAGAGTTTGCATACAGCCAGTCTCTCTCTGGGACTTGGTACATAAAGCAGAGCCCGCAAAAAAAAAACCCCACATTTCACCCAGCAAACACTTGAAAGAGAAATTTGCCCCCAGCTTGTAACGTTGTGCGTGGTGCAGAATGAAATAATTTCATCATGCAGAGAATCAGCTCCTTAAAGACAAAACCAAAAGTTTACCCCAGCCCATTGGCCAGGCTTTTTTAAAGAGGCAAATCTATCTTGGTTTTAGCAGCAAAAAATGGCTCATTAAAAAACCCAAACCTTAATGCAACCACAGTACTTTGTTTAAAAAAGTCAGGAAGTGTTCAGCTAGAGCTCGCTAGCGGTGTAAAATGCAGACTTAAAGCCGGTTAGAAACCACTTCAAGTAAAGGTTTTACTCGCATCCTGAAACAGTTTGGATTAAATGCTGCAATTAGGGTTTCCACATGCTGTTCGGGGGAGCCCCCAAAATGTTAGGCTGTTCAAAAATTGGTGAATCTGTCCTTTGCACAAGCTGCCTGTTGTTTAGCTTTGTTCAAATGGATAACGCTGCTGTCGGGGGGTTTATGGCTGTTGCTGGTGTTACTATTTTTTTTTTTTTGCATGCCGTGCTTTAATTTCAACAGCAAAAAGCCAAAGTCAAGTAACTTTTAAAAAGGATAAACCCTTCATTTATAAAACACTGCCTTTCCCCAAGCTAATATGCCTAAAAAAGCTGCAGCACATAAGTTTTTTAAAAAACTCATGCAAAACCCCAAGCTTCTTGTCAAAAACAGATGTAAAACGTCCCAAACACACTTCTTCAGCAGTTTAGATTGGCTGAATAGCGCTGGGATGGAACAATGCATTTATTCTGTTGTTACCCAAATGATGTGCTGTCCTCAGCCAATGATGACTTTAAAATTATCTAACACAAAACCATTCCTCTCTATAACACAGTACTTTTTAAGCAAAATCTGCTTTTTTAACCTGTCTTTAAAATTCGCTGCCTATTGAATTATTATTAGCGTTTCCCCAACAAGATGGGTTTTGTGTGGAAGCTCAGATTGTCCCTACCTAAAAGAAAATGAAATCAACATTTTAGACTACGCAAAAAAAAAAAAAATTATGTAGAGCCAAACCCTGTCACGTTTTCAGTTTGCTTAGGAGTAAATCAGTATTCGGCATCTTTGCTGTAACCCAACTTGGAGTCCAGTGGTTAGAGATGGTTTTTTGCTCTGCGTTTCCATCCCCTATAGAGGAAGGTCGCCTCATCAAGCCCTTGGACTTTTCTCTCTCCTCTCTCCTTTCTTTGTGCCTATGTGTGTGTGCACATGCGTGCGGCTGAACTGTTGAAAATGTTGTTGACAAATGGCCTGGTGTGGTGTGGTGTCAAATTCTATCATTTATGGTGACAAAAATTACATCTGCCAGCAAAAGAAAATACTGCAAGATTCTCAACAAACCCTCCAAAATGTGAACACTTAGCTGAGTGGTGTATCATGGACATGCACTGGTCTGTCCTGGCCAGAGAAGATTTTATGCGTAAGAGATGAACACCCTGTAGACTGTTAATGGTAACAAAAATTCTTAAGAAATAGCTCTCTGAATTTGGGATCGGCTCCTACCTTTCCTAGGGAGAAGTGAGCACTGCAACATTAGGCGAGCACGCAGGGATGTGCTCTATTTCAGCTGGATTGCTGCAGCTATTCTACTTTTTCCATGGGTTTGGGGTAGAGATAGACAAGGAAAGGTTTTTTCCTTGGGGGAACGGTCGTTCTCTTTCAACTGAAAAAAACCCAACCCCAAAACCCAAAATCAGAGGAGCTTTGATTAGAAAAAGCAGAGCCTTGGGAACTGGTAAAATGCCACCTGGCCTTTGCGAATGCCAGCAGGTCACTCTGGCTACGAAAGGTTTTCCTGTTCTGCTCTGTATAATTACAGACAACTTACTCTGGTAGTTTTAAAAGAAGCAGGCACAGCTTTCCACTCCAGTTAGTGCAGTAGGATGTTTTAAACAGGCATGCAAAGCTGAACCTTCCTTCCCTAAATCTCATCCTCACCATCAGCACCTGCACTCCTTCCCATGCAGCCACCTTTCTCTTTCAAGATGCTACAAACAGAAAAAAAAATCAAGGGAAAAGGATTTTTCCTGTTATTCCATTCAGTAGGAAAACTATTCTCCAATTGGGATGTCAGGAACATCAGCAAAGTGAAAAGGATTATGCAGCCCTAACCCTTGGTCCCAGTATGACCAGTCTGCCAGCAACCCCCTGCTTTCCACTTGCTGCAGCAGGTCTTGAAATGAGCTCTTTACCTCTTCTGGGCTGGCACTAACATCTTTCCCATCTTTTTTTGGGCACGGGGAACCTGCACAAAGTGCGTGCGATACAAAACCCTCTTACTATTGCCCCTTCAGACTTCCAGGGCTGTATCCAGTATAAAATGCTAGCATCCTATTTCATTCTGTCCTTAAAGAAGCAAACAGATGTTATCTCTACTGGCCCTGGGAACAACCTAATTCTATAGTTTATGAGAGCAGTACAGTTAACTGGGGTGTTGTGACACTGGAACTAAGCTCTTTCTGTCCCAAAAGGCCCATTTTTTATACGCATCCTTAGAAAAATGTAAATAAGTTTCCTTGACAGGAAGGATTGTAAAGTTTGGTATTTACATTAATAGGCTTGTAGCAGGGGGGTTTCATCTTAGTGCATTTAAAAGCCCAGCAAAATGCATTTTGGATCTTCTGTTTACGTTCGTGCCTCTTCTTGGGAAAGAATAAATCTGTTACACAGCAGACACTAAATATATTGAAGTCAGCCAGAAAACACTCAGGCTTTGAAAGAGAGGGTGTAAGGAAAATGCTCCGGGGAAGAAGACATGTAAAAGACATATCTGCCATGGACTAGACGCACAAAACCTAATTACTGATCATAAAGACTTAGAGGCAGGCATGATGGAGGGGAAAATGTTGGATCAAACCCGAAGTACCGCTTAGAACAGCGGCAAAAGCATGTTATTACTTAATCTGTCAAAGCCAGGGCTGCGGTAAAAGTCCTATCGGGAGAGATGTGCATTGAAGGGTCATTAAGGGAGCAGTCGAGGCATAGATTTCAGCTAAGTAAACCCAATTTGTCTCCAAATTAGTCATCCTCACACCGGTCGTCTGTGCAGAACAGCTCTAATTTTAAGAGCGCAGAAAGCATCCTCATTAAAACAAAAGGGAAGATTGCGATGCTTCTCCTTTGCAACCTCCCTTCGCCTGCTTTCTTTCATTTCAGTGTGTTTTTGTGGCATATGTCATAGCGTTAGAGGTAGCGGTGATAAATTAGCCTTGGAGATCACAGCAGCCTCTTACACAGCCGGGACAGATCCCGTAACCACTGCTGAAATCTCTTCTGGGGACATTTCTTGTCACTCTTTCCCCCTAGCAATATAATTACTTTTATAGCTGTAGCTCTGAGAATCATTCCCATGTGGTTCAGCACAACTTTGAAATCTCCAAGCCTGAAATCTCCAGAATTTATGTCTTGCTGCAGAGCCATAGGAATAGTTTGATGAGGCCATGAACACGTAAGGGAACGCCACCACAACCCCGAGCACAAAGCAAGCTCGACATGTAACCAGGGTATTACAGCTGCTGGCTGAGGAAAGCACACGTTTTGGGTATTTTTTTTTCCTCCTGTCCTCTCCAGGCTTCACAGAAGACAAGTGGGAAAACCAAAACTGATTAAAAGGGAGTGTTGTGCCATGGAAAACATGCTGGACCAGATCCTCAGCTGGCTCCAAGCAACCTTGCTGCTCCTTGCTAACTGACAGTCCCGTCAGACATCTCAGTGGGTTGCTCTAAGTGACTTGGAGAGTGCTACACACCATCACTGATGATTTACTTCATCGGCAAATTTAGAAGTAAGGAAAAACAAGAAGTTGTCCAGCTGGATACAAGCAGCTTTGTGCTAATTAATGATTAGATTGAGAATTAAAACAGTAGAAATATTTGTCAGGAGAAAAAAAAATCTAAGCACTCCAGCATTTAATTAGATTTGTAGTTGTAGATGGCCACTCAGCAACAACAACTACTCATACACAAATAACAAATCAACTCAACCAGCCAATAAATCAAAGCAAGGCAGCCCTTACCCTTATACCAGTCTCTTTAACCACTTCTACACCAGTGCCTTCCAGACCCATAGCTGGACCTGGTCTATGAGCCAGTCCATCCAGTCCATGTCTGGGCACAGCAACTGTGCCATCAGGATAGGGTCTGAAATGCCCTCATTGCTCTCCTGGTGAAGAGTGCCAGTTAAGCAGCAAAAATACTCTTCTCCAGCAAGCATCCTCTCAAGTGGGATCTTTGTTAGGCTCTGCTAAACATCAAAGGCACTGCTGGCACTTATATTTTCTCTGTGTATATGTGGATGGGTGTTCAGTATTGGTATCTTAGCTCTTCTGGGTCTTCTATGGTTGGACTCGATGATCCAGTGTGTCTTTTCCAACCTGGTGATTCTATGATTCGGGATGTGCTTCACCTGCATTACAGCAGTGCTTTCTTTGGGGGTTGACTGCTAAAACAGAAGAGCTCCTTTTGAAATTTTTCCATGATCTGTGACCCTTATAGTCAGCGGCTTTCAGTGTTTAGCAGTAAGGAGGGACAAACCAGCCTTTCTCCCCTGAAAACAGCCATCACATCATGGGAGGCAGCATCAGGAACCCAGAGACATAAGCACCTTGCTGGAAGAGGGTGTGAGCAAGGATACTACTCTGGTACAAATGTTAAATAAGCACCAATAACTGTTAAGCCTTATTGCTAACGGAGGGTTGCAAAGAGGCTGTTAGATTCCTGATTGCTGTGGATAGTCTTCCCCAAGGTCTCAGCCTTCTGTGGTAAAACAATATTTTGATCTAATTCTCAGAACCGAACCCAGGACAGGCAGCACAGACAAAAGCAACAGCTGGTACCTGTGCCTCTCTCGGGACGGGGGTATCCCCAGGACCTGGGCATCCCCAGACCTTTCCCAGGGGTTTCATTTGAAATTCTTCACACAACCAGGGTGGGTTTTCTTTTTCACTTCTGCATTTCAGCAAAGGATGGGAGTTAGGCAGACCCAGTCTCACACAGCTTGCAAAAATGATCAGACATCAAAAAGAAAATAACCCTTATGCCTTGTGTTGTATGGTGATCTGGAAATGAGCTATAGTCCCTCCTCTTCTTCCCATCTTCTCCTCTCCAACTTTTAATGAGAGCTTGGAAAACAGAAAAAGGATTTGGGGGGGGGGGTGTGTGTGTGTGAAGACAGATGTCTACTGGGTTCAGTTTGCTATATCTTTACTGGAAGAGCTCCAATAAGCCTGTACTACATTTAATTGAATTCCTAATAAGATAATTTTGCCTTAACTGCCACCCCCAAAAAGAAGCTTTACTAGTTCCTTAAAAAATATTAGATCTGCCAAATGTATGTTTTAAAATGTACAAATTAGGTTTAGAATTCATTTAATCACTAAATTTATATAATTATGCCTTTGGTTTAAGCTGTTCAGGCCTCCTTTAAAAATAATGCGTTTGTGCTCATATGTAAATAAAATTGCTCAGCTAGGAGAGATGTAGAGGGATCGAGGCTGTGCTGAAGCTCCTGTTAAATAAATCAGCTGATCCAGCTTGGAAAATTCAAGAGTGTAGGATGGAGCCAGGGAGAGGCTTTCTTGCAGAAAGCAGCAGTTCATGTGGTTTGGGGGATTCCACAAAATGTCCCCATCCAATGTCCCCAGCGCTAACCTCCTTAATAAAATTGATCTGCTGGAGGAATCTCACACAGCCACAAACACCGATTCTTATGATGCATTTTGTGCACACAGTAATGATATTTTGATGCACGATATAGCATATTAAAAGAAATCCCTGGCCAGAAGGGGAGGCTCAGAAAATCATGGGGGAAAACCCAACCAGCAAAAAAATAAGGGGAGAAGGGCAACCAGGCATATGATTCCCAGAATACAATTTGCCACTAGCGGCAAGGTGGTTTATCTTTAGTTAAGAACAAGAAAGGACTAATTGTCCTGCAGAAAGCACACCCAGGATGCAACAAAAGAGCATCTCAATGCTGAGAGGAAAGCAGCAAAGTGAGGAAGACCAGCAACAGAGTTTTGTTTTGTGGGATGGGGCAGAATGTAGAGGACCAGCAACAAAGTTTTGTTGCTGTTCCTCTACATTCCGCCCCATCCCACTAGAACCATTGTGTGGGTCTGCTGAGGGCAATATCTATATCTCACTTTTATAGAAGTGCTGTTCATTTAAGAAAAAGCTATAAGCTTCCATTTGGGCATTCAGAGCAAAGACCCTGGGGAAAAATATCGGTGCTACAGACTGAGCTGCACACTTTGCATGGCCCAGTAGGAGCCCCAGTATCCATGGGTGCTCCACGCCGCCGCCTACCCTGAGCACGGGGACAGAGCAGGGTCTCATCCTCCCCAGGGGCACATGGATGGATGTGGGTGCTGCACCTTTGCACCAGCATCAGTGCAGGCACAGCGGAGCAACGAGGAGAAAATCATCTTGAACACAACCAAACTATTAATCAAAAGGCATTAGGATAGGGAAAGCAGATTTTCAGAGTGTTGAAATGGGGTATCTGTCTCTGTTCCTCTGGCGTGCTTCCCTCCAGGATGCCTAGCACCACCTCACCTCCATGCCATATACATACTGATTTGCATCCCGTAGGCACCTTTTAAGCCTTTCCTCCCCTCCAAATACACCAGCAAGCTCTCCGATCAGGCTGCAGTCATGGCACCCCTAGACAACAGTGGGTGCTGTGGGGCAGGGTGGGTGCCAGGAATCGGTGCAACACAAGAAAAACCGTGGGGAGCCAGAGAGGCATCTGCAGCTATAGCTGCACTTCTGGGAGTGCCAGGGAAACATCACCACAGAAACTTCCCAGGAAGACACTGGGTAATAAAGCTATATGCTAAAAACAGGCCACGGGAGATAACGAGATATTGCCTTAAAGAATCTATGCATATAAATGTCTATTTTAACACAGTAGATGATATGGCTATTCTGCATCTGCTAGGGAAATGGTTATTTTGCCTGATGAGCTCAGAAAGTCTCTAATATCACTGAGTTTTTTGCTGCCTTTAATTGCGAGTGTAGTGCTTCAGGCACAACCCTGCAATCTCTGTGTTCAAAGCTCGCTTCCAGCTCGGTGGGGTTTTATGCAGTGAACAACCAGATATTTTGCAAGAGGTTTTTCATCCCTTGCCATGAGAGGGGCTGTTTAATAGATTGCTGTTATTACCAGCACTAAATAATCTCTCTTTCATACCACATGAGCCTGAAGTGTTCGTTATTGGAGGGGAGCTGGAGTGCAGCTGAGCGTCTGCTTTCTCACCACTCTCCCCATGGAGCTTGCACTTAGGTTTTGATGCAGAGAGGCAGCTCGGAACACGGGGCTTTGAGCTGTTCAAGCTGCAGTTTGTGCCCTAAGAGCAAAGGAGGTCAAAGTCTAGGGATCCCCTCAAATTTTGAAAATGCACAACTTGGCAATTAATATTTCTTATGATAACAATGCACATGAAAATTTAACTTGCCACTGTTGTGTGTTCATTGCCAAGAAAAGTAGCGGTGGAGAGTAAAATAAAAAACCTCATGACCCCAAAATATAATTACAGGTCCCAACAGCCAGTGAATGCCATGTGCTCAGAGGGCTGGGGATACAGGGCAGCCTTTTCAGATGTGAACTGGGAGCTCAAAACACATTGATTTTCAATAAGAAATCAGAAAATTTTACTTGTAAGCACTTGCTCTGTAAAAATCAGGCAATGCTTTCACTCTCAGTGGGTGGAAAAAGGTAAATATTCTTAAGTGGTTGAGGAGCCAATGGGATACAGAAATGGCCTTGAAAATTGTAGCTATTTCATAGCTGTGAATTGTGTCAGAATGAAAGAGAAATACCTAGCTTAAAAAGCAACAGCCTTCAAATAACCTTCCCTTTTTTGATACTGGTTGATTGTTCTGAAGTATATCATTATTGGCCCACTTTCTGCAGTGATTAGAAAGGTTGTTGCAAGTACATCACGCCTGAGCAGGTACACATACAAGTCCAGAGTACATTTATTAGATCTGCCCACTCATCTCCACTTCTACGGAAAATAAGCCTCCTGTTTATGGCTTGTTCAGCACTATTTCCTAATGCCGCAATTCCACCAGCCGTGCAAATCAGTTGTGGTGTGCTTTTGCTCCCCAGTGCCATTCCTCCTTAATCTTTTAAATGCTACAACAAGTTCTCGCACAGCTCTAGCAACATTTGTGTTATTTTAAAGCACAAAACCTCTTTCTCTATAGCAAATCCATAGCTCCCTCCCCCCCCCCCAATTAATCTTCTACTGCATCTATCAATCTGCCCTTCAGCTCTTTACTTCAGGCACATCATTAAAGTTGCACAGGCAGCCAGAATATTTCAAAATAAGTGACTTTTTGGTCAGTTTTTCTGTGTCACACCAGCAGACAGAACCTGACACCACAGCTTGGACAATTGCAGAAGAGCAACTCCACACAAACTGCCCCGTTGCATGTAAAAATGCAGCTCATCTGGCAGCCCCAGTACAAGCCCATCTTAAAGAGATCTTCCAAACTGCACCTTCCTCAAGCAAAGAGCAATTATCCGTTATGTCGACATGGCTAACATGTCCCTTGGGGTTGGCAAGGAGTGCCCAGCATAGACAAACCATAGGACAGAGCAGTCCTGCAGCAGTGTCGGCAGCAAACACGGAAAAGGTTCCTGGGGATGGGATGATAACAGTCATACCCTTGCGCCAGGCATGGTCCTTTTTTATGAGATATATCAGTATAGCTTAGATATGCTTTGGGAGGAAGGGCCAACACCACCACAGTGGATGAAAATAGGAAAAGAAGGATGCAGAATCTTCCTGGACACCTCTCAGGGAGCCCAGTGACGCCTGAAGCTTTGAAGGGGATTTGGTTGTTGGTGTTATTCAGGGCATGAGTGAGCTTTGAGTTGTTCCAGTGTGCTTTGCAGATGCCCTGCACCGCACAGCAAGACAGGCATCCTCCTGATTTTGGGTTCTCCACCTCCCAGGCTGCCAATCCCAGCCTCACACAGGGATGAAGCACCATCAGGTTTTACCCCCGCCAGTCCAGGAGACATCAGATGGGGTGTGAGGCACATGATGCTGTTCCTCCCATTTTCATTTTCTTAGGAAACGAAGAAATTTAAGAAAAAAAATAAAAAGAAAAACAGCATTTGGCAGCAAGCAGAGGGAGGGGATCCCTGCCAAGGCCTGGACAGCTGTACCTTCTTTGCTAGCAAGTTGTGTGATCAGCAAGGGCTGTGCTGAAAGCCAAGAGGAGTTACCATAGCTGCCACATTGCATTTTGCTGATCCTTCCTCCGGGAGACACCTTAAAGAAACAAACCCACCCTAACAGCTACGCTAGCACTCACGCTCTGCTGTGCATCAGAGGAAAACTATGGGTGACCTCTCAGGGATTGTGTTTTGGGGAAAGGGGAAGAAAACCCCAACACGATCTCCAGCATTTCTGATCTAAGACAAGGGGACAGGGGAGGAGGAGAGTAGTTTACACAAAGTTGTTTCTCCGTTTTCTGCAGCCTCTTTCACGCACAAAAAGGCTGCCTGCCCCTCCCATTCATGGCCCGGCAGCATTCCCGTGGCCAGACCTTCCCAACAGCTTGAAATAACCCAGGAAATTGTGCAAAAGCCCAGTGGGTCTGATCCCACCCGGCTGGACGCACGCACAGCTCTGTAACCAAGACAGACCAGACCCACCACAGCCCACGCCCTTGCTTTGCCGATCTTAAAGCTTTTGCTTCACGGGTTCTTAAAAATAGCAGAAGGGAGGGGAAACATCTGTAGGGCAGGAGGTGTGACAAGCTTGGAGGTGCTTTGAGAAGCATCAAGCCCAGCTCACAGCGGCTACCTGCCAGGGGCATTCCTGGGAGTCCCAGGCCACAGCTGCGGGAAACCTCCGCTCCCAGTAAAGAGGGTAATGAAATGAAAGGCTCTGATCTCTTTTTTAAAAAAAGAAACAGAATTTTATTCCTTTTCTTCAGGAGAAGAGGCTTGTTTCCATGTGTTCCCCCTGCTCTGTCTGCCCCCTACACAACAGCCAAGCGCTCCAAGCTTCAAGATTTACTTCTAAGCAAATCAGTGATAATTGTTTTTCGTATATCCTGCCAATGCAAACCTAATTATCCTTGAAACTGTCTCCAGAGATTCTTCCAAGAAGCTGTGCTCCAAAACCATACGGACATACTCCATGCCCAAGCTGTATGCACAGGCACCCCAACACTGCACAGACATTTAGCTGCTCTCGTAACCTGGCAGCCCCATAATTAGCCATTCCCCTGGTTCAGAGAGGTCTGACTGGTGAAAAAGGTGGAAAGTCACAACGACACAGCACAGCTGGTGTCCGGGTCCTTGCTGACTCAGCATTTGCTGGCACTAGAGGGCAGGATACACCGCATTGAAGAGCAAGGTGGGCTAGGGGTTGCATTCAAGGGCACATCTCATGTGTGTCTAAGAGGGAGCATGCAGCACACATGAGAGAAGCCAGGACCTGTCCACTGCACAAAGCAAGGAGGGTCCAAATTTTTCAGAGGTCACATCTTCATAGGAACAGTTGGACTCGATTATCCAATGGGTCTCTTCCAACCTGGTTGTTCTATGATTCTATGATCTCTCAAGAGTGATCACCAGGACAAGTCTGCCAGGTTATTTTATTTAACATATAGTACCAAACAACACTGGAGGCAATTCCACCACATTGCAGTCACAGCTGCCTGCTCCTTTGCCAGCTGCAATTTGAGGTGAAACATTTTGCCTTGCAAAGGAGGGGTGCTCTGAGCAGCACCTGCTGACACTGTGGAATAGAATCTGATCAGAAGAATTTGACACATCCATGCAGCAGGCAGTCATGCTTTGCCATGACTGCAATACCTCAGATTACTGAAAACAACCTTTGTCATCCACAGCCACCAGCTGATGCTCAGGCACTTACCAACATATTTTTTCCATATAGTAAACCTGATTTTTTCTAAAATCTCATTACATTCTCTGGTGTGTTCTTCTATGTATGTGATTAAAGCCTTACTGCCCTCCTCTTACTAGATTTTTAAATCAGCTCCAAACAAAACAAGTATAGGTTTATTTCATTCCTTTATTGACAGCCACTTCAATAAACAACCAAAATTTTAGAAGATTACTCCAAGAGGGTCATGCAGTACAGTCCTTTCATTAGTGAAAACCTCATAGAATTGGCAGGCTTCAAGAGCAAGGTAATTTGTGGTCTAAACACAAGAAAAACTTCTCTCAAGCCTCCCAGACCTCCTTGCAGGGAAGCCTTAATCCTGCAGCCACGGTATATACACAACTGCAGAAAATATTGTGGGCTGATAGGAGCCACACATCGCACCGTGAATAAGCAACGTTTTTGACATCACAACCTGTAATATGCAATAGCAACTAAATGATTCAAGTTGTACTGGTGTGGCAAATGCCTACCAGGGTGCAGCCCCTTCCTACCAGCTACTTGGCAAACATAGCACAGGCACAGGATGCAGCAACATCGCTCCCAGCTGTTGGTCCCCACAGGTCTGCCAGAAGTCATCCAGCCTTCACTGGGGGACTGAACTCCCTCAAAATGCAAAGACTGCTGTGCATGCTAACAAACTCCTGGCTGGACTTGATGATCTGGTGGGTCTCTACCAACCTGATGATTCTATAATTCTATGAAACGAGGCCCCAGCAAAATGCTGTTCCCACAGGCTCTTCATGAAAGACAGTAGCTCAGCACAGGGCCAGACCAGGCTGTGCCCCAGCAGAGCCAGACTGCCCAGAAGCCCCTGCTCTAAAACTGCTTTTTTAAGCTGAGACACCTGAAAACAGCACAGAGGATCTTTTGAGACCAAAAGCAAGATACTAGGTTAGGGAGATGAGGGACAAAAACCAAAATATGTCTGTTTGATAAATTTCTTGGAAGAAAATCACCAAGAGCTGCTAAATAGAAAATATTAGGGGGTCAGTTGCAGTTTAGAAGTGGAGAAGTCTCACCTTTGCTTTGCAGCTAGGAAAATAAGGGAGTGCATAGGCTCACCTGTCTGGTAATGCGGCATTTTTCTAAAGAGTGACTTGAGAGCTGCTGCAGAGATGGTGGTTGATACAGGAACCCACTCACTGCCATCTGCCCTGTCCATCTCCAGCCTGTTTCACACTGCTGCTCTTGGTTGGGGCTGTGGGTGCCTCTGCCCTACCTGCCATGGGATGTTGAGGCTGGCTCTGCTCCAGCAGTCCTTTATATCACAACCTCTGTGCTCATGGTATAGACAGCAGTTCTTTAATTCTATGATTCTGCTGTCCTTGCATGCATGCCCCATCCTGAGGATACTCATCTCCACTGTACCCTAAATGAAGGGGTGAGGCTGAACCTACCCCTGGTTCAGACCCAACTTACTCGTTCAATTATGGTTGATGGATGCTGCCTCAGTTTCCCCTCTGAAAAGCAAATGCTAATACCTCTCCCTTGAGTGCACCTGTCACCTGCTCACTTTGTGACCTCCCCATGAGACAGGACTCACCTACAAAAAAGCATGTAGAGAAGGAACACATGCAACCAGGCTCTTGTTTTTTTGCTCTGCCCAGCCCCATACCTCCTATCCAGCCCATCCTCTGGGCTGGTTGTCCCTCTAGAGTGCAGAACATCCACACAATGCCCTGTGTCTTTAGGTGCTTTTTGCATCCCAGCAGAATCTGACTGCTGCCAAATGGAGACTGGCTCTGCATCGGGGCCAGGATGAGCAGCCTATCTACAGCAATTTTTACGCATTTCACAGCTTCTCATTTCAGAGATCTAAATTGCAGATGTGGGCTTCAGATTTGGAGAGAGACAAAACGGAAGGAAAAAGGTTAAACAGCTCTGTGAGTCACTCCAATACTCGACCTACTGTTGATTTAGAAACCTACCTCAGCAGTAAATACAGAATAAAGTTCTCCAAATTATTTAACCTTTTGTATTCTGGTCAGCTAAACAAATAAATGAGAACAAAACATCCCTCCAGAGTCAGAAAAGCAACAGATCTGGAAAACCCCACAGAGGAGTTAGTACCAAGAAAGTGACCCAAAACAAGTGATCTAATGGAGACAGGAAGAAAATAAAAAGCAACAGACATTAAAGGCAAAGAGGTAGGCACAAGCACTAACAAAGCAGATAAAGAGCATGTAGAGCAGGCTGTGCTGCTCTCTGGGAACAGCTCCAGGCAGGACAATGTGAGCAATAACTTCCCAAACAAGCAGAGGGAGGCTGTACAGCTAGAGCACAACAGAAAAGGGAAAATACAGCCCAAATCCTTTCCCTGCCGAAGTCAGTAGCAAGGCTCTGGTTCAATGGCCACCAGCACCCACTTAGTGTGGGAGAGCTCTTTTCAGCCAGGCTCTTCTTGGACTTCCATGGGCTTGATATAACCATTATAGTCCCAAACTATTTACCCCTAGGCTGTTTGGTTGCAATCTTTGGTGGCCAGAAGCACCAGGCTGAAGGCAAAGGAGATTTCAGCTGCATAACTCAGGAATAGCTCAGTACGTAATTGTAAACAGGCATTACATTAAGGTAGGCAGGAGCATTCGTGACAGAATTGGCTTTACAGCAGGCAGGCAAGTCTTACTGAGGAGGCAGGGCATCCATCTGTGGCGTGGAAGCTCTTCAGAGGGCTGGCACTGAAGACAGAGCAGGCTGAACATGGGGGTGCCTTTATCTCAGCTTTGGAAACCCCTGCAAATTTTCAAAGGTAGCTGAACCATAAACCCCCCCAAGATCTTGTTGAGTTATTTTTTTCTTCAAAGCACAGGGTGTAGCAGCGGAAGGAGAACTTTCCCTGGGATTTGAGGCACTGAGTGGGAGTTGAGAGAAAGGCCAGCATCTGCTGATCTCAGGGTACCACCAGGAGAATACAGCACAAGGATCGAGGAGTTCACTTGGGCCAGAGCCATCCGAAGGTCTCCAGTTAAAGCAGACATGCTAAAAAGCTGTGCAAAGTGACCGGGGGAGCCAAGAGGACTTCAGAGCCCCAATAGATCCAATGATTAGAAGGAAAACTGATGAGCAAGCACTTACAGCATAAATCAGGCTTTCCTTAAATATTTATGTATGCTTTAAATCAGCAGTGCTGTGGTTCACAAACCACCAGAGATCGTGTGGAGATGTGGATGCATTGAAAAATCACCATTATGGTCAGGACATGCAGATACAAAATTTAGGGCAGAGAGAACTGCCTGTGTGGTGTTGTGGGATAATAATTCATACTTAAGCACCTCTTGGATCAATTTTTTTTACCCTGACTTCCTAGATCAGGGATACAAACTTCCTGTCCTTCATTTGTACAGCAGTGTTGCTGTTGAATGGAAGACTTTCTTAGTTAAAAAAACACATGGATACCTAGAATATTTCACCCCACCTTGCTGTGAAAGCCTTCTTGAACCACTTGTGCCCCTGGTTCCTCCCAATTCCTACGAGGTTGCCAGCCTCCTGCATCAGACGTGAACAGAGACAGGATTTCAGAGATCATACTTCAAGATTATTACTAGTTTTGAAGTTCATGTGTTCAAGCTTTTCAATCTACAACCCGAAGACTAAAATCATGCCTTAGTAGAAATACTATGGTAATTGATTAAATAAGACAGGACATGCTCTGTTAATAACATTTTAAAAATTACATGGGGCTTAAAGAACATACCAGTAAAGTAGGACTAATGCTAGACACGGCAATATGAGGCTTCTAGTGCAGAAGGAAAAGCAGGAAACATCAAGATTTTTTTGCACGACAGATACTGTTGACTCAGCAGTGTTCCTGAATTATGGACATTTTCAAGTCTTCTTCATGTCTTTTCCATTTGGCTGTAGAACCTAACACACTGGCATTTGCTTGCTACAGATAGATATGAAACTGCAGGATTCTCCTGCACCCTGCAGCCTGTCCTGAGAAGCAGAATGGTATCTTGGGAAGGATGCAACCTTCTGCAGTGCAACTGCACCAGATGATGCCTGGTGGTGGCAGGGAGCCACTGGGAAGTAGAGGGGATTTAGGCATCAGTTTCCCCCAAGGCAGGACAATCCCACACTGATTACATGGAAGAATTTCATGATGATTTCAAGTTATATGCAAGGAGAAGCCTTAAGAAGTGTGATCAGTGAGACTATAGAGAGCTGCTAGAAGCACATGTTTTCACACAAACCTCCCTGTTCCTTGCTAATATAGCCTGGCAGACAGCAGGAAGCCCAAAATTGGGAGAAGGCATAACATAAAACCAGGACAATATGAACCAAGAGTAGGATCACATCATGTGCTCTCAGCTTGGCAGAGGTAGATGGAGCAAAGCAGAGAAGGAGCAGGGGGAGAGGAGGGGGAAGGAGGAAGAACAGACCAGAAGGAGCCCAGAAAACTGGTAGCAGAGGAAGCAAAGGGCCCCAAGATCAGAGACAAGGCAACAAGCAGAATGAGTAGGTTGGGTGGGATTTACCGCAGAGGGAAGCTGAGAAAGACCAGGCATCATGTTAACATGAGAAGCCTATTCCCAGTGGGGATCTCTGCTTTGGTGTGCAGAGCACTGTATCACATGATAACTACAAGGCCTGATGACTGAGATGAAGGAGGAGCAGCAGCCAGATCATAGAATCATAGAATCACCAGGTTGGAAAAGATCCACCAGATCATCAAGTCCAACCATTCCTATCAAACACTAAACCATGCCCCATGCCTTAAACACCTCCAGGGAAGGTGACTCAACCACCTCCATAAGCATCAGGGTCAAGAATTAGGCTGAATGCAGAAGGACTCCCAGAAACCCACCAGACCCTTTTCACACCTACACATCCTCCCAGAATACAAAAACAGGGAAGGAGGAAATATTTAAACAGGATTCCCAAAGACTATCTGTAGGGTACTGGGAAGGTTTCCCAACCTTCTCTCCAACCTTGGCCCCAATCTTAACCCAAGGGTGAGCTGAGGTCCCCAGTGACTCTCCTACAGGAGCACTTCCCCACCTGCAACCACGAGTCCTCAGCTCTTGTCTGCTATCCAGACTGGGATGGTTCAAAATTCACTCTGATGGCTTTGTTTGTAGCTCCCATCACAGCAGACAGTCAGACTATTTTGGGGGGCAGCAGTGCAAATGACTAACACAGTCAAACACCATTGAGTTGAAGCATGATGAAACTATTTCACTAGTGGGCAAAACCCCGCTTCAAACCAGACCGTCCCACTGAAATTGGTCTTCAAACCACCAAGACTACATTCCTCTGATCTGTTTGTAGGGAAGCAAGTCTGATTTACAGATTGGAGCTGAGGGGTGAAGTCAACAAGATCTAGGGCCCCCTGCAGACCTGAGACTTTAAGGGCACAAAAATTCATTCATCCTTTTGAAGATACCAGACTACATCCATGTCAGAGTCTTTATCCTTTAGTTGTTCTTTGAATCTCTTGGAAAACCTTTAAGCCATAACGTGCAAGATCAATGTGTGTAGGGATAAAATAACATTTTCAGGTTTCAAGTGGAAGTCCAGGAGAAAACAAAAGCTGGTTCTGAGTAGCCATATGTGTCCTGCTGCTGCAGTTGCCCAGACCATCTCCACAGACATTTCTTGTCCCTGGACTAGACTACTGTGCTCCCTTTCCTGGAGGGAATTGCTTAGGAGTAGTCCTCAGTCAATAAGATGACTTGGCTGGGTCTCATCAGATGTGATTCCCTGGCCAGGCAGTAAGTCCCCAAGGGGTAAGCATCTCATCCACAACCTCTGCACACAGGAGCAAGAGAGAATGTTTGCAGGGATGGAAAAGGGGAACAGGTCCTTTCATAAACAATACAAAGCACCAATATCTGCAGCCAGAAAAAGGCTTGTGAAACCAGGAAAGGAAGAAACTGAATTTAAAAAAAACCACTTTAAACTAAAAGTTAATTAAAAAAATAAACCTAAGTTAAAAAAAACCCCTGAAATAAAATTCCACTGAAAGGATGAAACTCATCTCCTTTCATTAATGGAGCATAGGTGGAAATATTTGAATGGTTTATACTGGAGCAACCCAAGAGCCTGTATTTAAGAGCATCCCATAACCAGAGATGAAACGGCCAAGCAAGGTAATGGAAGCAGAACAGGGACTTCTCTGGAAGGAAAAGCAATCCAAACAGATCTGTTTGGTCTCTGGAGCTGCTGTGATGTGGCACACTGCAGCTAGCTGCTTTATCCCAGCCCTACCTAGTTTGAGGGCAGCATGCAAACATATGGAAACAAGTGTTAGTCCTTCCTTCATAAACATCAGGATGCCTGTGCAGCATGCCCTGCCCTGGAAGAGACAACACTGCAGTGGAATAACCTAGGAGTGTCTGCCAAAGAGGGACTGAAAGAAGGGGAGGAAAGGAAGAAGAAATTATTTAATAACTCCCAAATAATTTTTAAAAATTCATTAGCTATTATTTCAGCTGTGTGACCTCCTGAAGGGACTTTCTAGAGGGCCACATTATGCAGTCAACTAGAAATATAAATAAGTATGGAAAGGGCAGAGATCACTTTGCTTGGCCAATTCATGTGGGATGTCAGGTTAAATTTCCTGCAGGGTGCATCCGTGCGCTTCCAGGACACCAGTGTGGCCCAAAAGCTCCCCCAGTCCCAGGACGCCTCCCCAGCCGGCGGGCATGAGTTATTTTCATCTGGGGAGAGATGATTTCCAAAGACTTCCTGCCAGCCCCAGAGGGACAGAAGCACGTTGCATTTCTGCAAGATTTCCAGCTGCAGTTCAAGGGGGTTGCAGTGTCAGACACGTTGCAGAGACTAGCTCCAAGCCAGGCACGCTGCTCTGGGTAAGGGTCTTTATCCTTCCGAGCTGCAGCGCTCTTATTCGGGTAGTGGAAGCTTGTGAACTCCTTTCCATTTGCATTTCTTTTTTTCTTCCAGCTTTAAGAGCCAGCCAGTCTCCCTGAGCCCAGCTCCTAAAATTTCATTTAATTCACTAATTTATTGATGCCAATTTAAATAACTGCTGGTTTTAGGGAGCCTTTTAATTGAGGAACTGATGACCCTTAGAAACCTATTTACACTTCAAGCAAGGATTTAGTAACAAATACATGTGATCACGTTACTAAGAACCAAAGATCAGGTAGAATGTGAGAGTCTCAACAATGTATGATACCTAAAGCCAGAATCAATTTGATTGTCAATGGTCCTATGGCTGTGCTCAACAGTTAAACACCAACTTTGCATTATCACATGTATACATATAACTGTACACCAGTATCATAGAATGGTTTGGGTCAAAAGGGACCTTAAAGTTTATCCAGTTCTACCCCCGTTGCCATGGGCAGGGACGCCTCCTCCTGGACCAGGTTGCTCAAAGAGTCATCCAACCTGGTTTTGAACTCCTCCAGGGATGGGGCAGCCACAGCTTCGCTGTACTGGAACAGGCAAGCGCTTGTTGTAGGTGCATACATGTGTAGAGGAAGTATGCAGTGTACAAATAGATATGAGGAGACACATCTGTGCCTGAATAAGGGTGGCAACGAGAAGTTTCAAGAGAAAACAAATGCACGTTTACCTGGTAAAAAGCACAGAGAAGTGATTAAATTAAGTCACAGACATCCCATGCTCCTCCACACCAACAGAACATTTAAAGACAAAACATGGTATCAGAGATTATCTGTGCACAGCATGAAGGAGAATACACACACACTTTTCTAGACAGAAAGAGATCAATAATCCTACATAGCCTACCTGGATTCAATTTTATTTCTTACTGAGCTTTTAGAATTTCCACTTCAATTACTGGATGAAATATCCAACCTCCCTCACACTTCAGGAACTGTTTCAACCTGGGGAATAAGAAGTTTAAGGAAATATTTTGCTGTACTGCAAGCATAAGCCACATATAAACTCAGTTCTGTAGAGCAGAACTCTTCAGCACCACTCACAAACCCAAGGGGTTGGATAAGAAGCCCAACAGCTGCAACTTCAGAGCAAGCCTCTGATTCAAAAGGGCACAAACTTAGTTCAGGTTTACACATCCCAAGACAGCTTGCGAAACTCAGAGGAGCAGTACTGCCAAAGTTAAAGCACAACCTCTTTGTTTTGAACAGATGCAGAGAGCTCCTCTTCCTCCCTCCCCAAAAGGGGATTGCATTGATATCACAGTAACATAGGTTATTAGCTCAGTGGGAACCTGGCAGCGTTCAGACTCAAAGGTTCAAACAAGTCCAGCTTGCAGCTGGCAAACCTAAACAAGACCAGCCAGCTGGCCTTGAGCTGAGTCATCCTCACAGTAATCTGGTTGAAAATGTTGACTTAACCCATTCATTAAGTCACCCGGATCAAAAAAAAAAAAAAAAACCCTGACAACTGCAGTTGAGAAAATGTACATCTGCCTTTTGCAGAATGACAGACTGGAAAGACAATACAAACCAATTTTCCAGAGCTTTTGCTGGGCTTCTGTCTGCGTGCTGCACAAAATTCTAGTTCTTGGTAGCTGTTTGCTGGCCTGTTTTGATCCAGAAACACACATTGCACCTCCTTAGTCACTGGAGTCAGCAGGGCTAATGGCACACATTTAGGAATCAAACATGTGATTAAATAGTTCATTAAACCAAAACAAGTTAAGAACACACTGCCTTTTTTTTTTCTCCTTTAGCAGAGATATTTCATCTTTGCATGTTTCTTCCTCAAGGACTTCGAGTTTATTAGAATGAGGATATTAATTCCCCCTTGAAAGACAGCACCAAGGGGCTGGTCAACTTTGTTTTACCTCTTATGAAGCCATTAACTCCGTGTGCATGGTAAAAAACTGCCATGAAAGCTCTGAAGTATCTGCAGGATAGCTTGTTTATAGAAAATTTACTGAAAACAAGTATGAAAGAGCAAAATAGAAGGCTGGTAGACAACAAGCAGAATACATCACATTCGGTGTCTACTCCCAGTTCACTGACGCATATAAAACAATTTTAATGATTATTATTTACTTAGTGCAGAGGAAATAAAGCCCTTAGCACATTCACTTATGCAAGTGAAGGCTCTTGGAGCAGAGCAGCTCTCATCCATGGGAGTTCACAGCACCATCCAAGCTAGAAACCTATTGCTAAAGAGGTTGTGAGTAAGATCGCTCCCTCTCTTGCTTCCCGTTAACTTGCTTGCCCAGTATCACCCACATGACAGTTTCAGGAAAGCCTCTAGAGCAGCCAGCCAACCTCAAGAAGAGTTATAAGCAGTGATGCTATCCTTATGAGTCTTGGAAAAATGAGTGATTCACAGTTGCTCAGCGCCCAAAGAGGGGCTAGTGGGTTAACTGCTATCTCCTCAGGATATCACGCTCCTGAAGCAGGATGGCAACATCAGAAACCTCAATATACAAGATAGAATATTTCATTTGTGACCAGACCCAAGACAGATTCATTGTCACATTATTCCCTATAGATGCTGTGCTATTGTCCTCCTTTCTAGAAATCCTTCCCATTAACTTAATTAGGAGCCCCTCTGGTAGCCATCATATCCAGAGGTGCATGAACACAAAAAAACAACACAAGCCTCCAAGCATTTATGAGAACTGAGCCAGCCAAGACACTCAAAGCAAAGCAAACAAGACCATACTGAAGCATAACATATTCAAACACCACCCCCCACCCCAGAGACTCCAAATCTCCCCCTAGCCATGCAAGTAACCTTACTTCCTACCTCTTGCCCTCTAAAGGTCTTCTGATGCAAAGTTGAGTTGGGCATCCCCTGGCAGCAGAGAATCAGCCTTGAGAAGGTGCTGACAAGGAGAGAGAAAAAGGATAGAAGGTGGCAGGGCTGCTTATAAACACCAAGAGGGAGGAGGAGGGGGCTCATTAAGCTAAAGAGCAGCACCTTGGTGAAAGGATCCAGGCTGAAATCTGGAGGGCTAGTTGTAAGCACAGGCAATACCATCTATGTGGAGAGCAAAAGCTGTAAAGTTTATGAGAAGGATTGTGCAGTGCTGTACTTGCAGCAAAGGTTGCAATAAAAAAGCCCAGGAGAGATGCAGGACCTGGGATGGCTCTTGGAGGGCTTGTGCCCATGTTGATATAGCTGCTAGACCATTGAGGACAGAGAGAAAGAGCCTCTGGGCACTATCAGATAATAAATGCAAAGCAAGCTATGATCTACCAGTGCATGAATTCAGGGTCACTGTAGCCATTCCCAGAGGCAAAGTGTGAGCATCTATCACCTACGGGGTGCCCAAAAGGTGAATGCAGCTGCCCTGATGTGCAGCACGGCTCATGTCTAGAGCTGTACTCACCCCTGCTCTGTGTGCTGGGCAGTGGCTTCCTCCGAAGCCCAGCATGGATAACATCTCTGGTAAGCACCAGAGCGCCTTACTCGATGCCAAGTGCTTCTTACCCCGATGGGATTGTTTGGTGTATAAAACTGTTACTCCTTCTGCATAAGGGCAACACCCTGTAACCCCACGTATTTTAAAGAGTTGGACTATTCTTGCCATAAAAAAGATCAGAGTAGCTTTATTGACTGCAGCGAAGTTAAGCCGGTTTATTCCAAGTGAGAATTTGGCCCCTTGACTTCAATGAAGCTGTGCTGATTAATCCCAGATGGAGACCTGGCCTGGTACAATCCCCTCTGAAAGTCCTGGGAGATTAGTAACACACAGACTGAATCACTGCCGTTACTCAGAGCCTGGGTGGCTATCAAAACTCTGCACCTGCCACCCCTTGAAACGCTGCCGGGATGGGGGCCGAGCCATTGTGGTCACTGACTTTGGGGACCAGGGTGTGGTGAGAGAGGGCACATTCTTCAAACGCTGCCTCATACTAGGGGGGAGATGCCAAAGTAGCACCCTTTCCTTTGCAAACATCTGGGAACGTCACCTGGGATGCAAGTCCTCGCTCCGCCAAAACCCGGGTGTGGTGGTATTGAGCACGCTGAGCGAGGAAAGAGGGAAATCCTGCTTATTCACATTATGGACTTTTTGTGATGCTCAGTAAAGATCCCTGTGTGTAAAAATTAAGGATTAGATCTCATGAGCTTTAGGAATCTGCCCCAGGGTTGCCTGTTGGCTGATTTTTAAGCGCAAGGGCAACTTCATGCAGCAAAAGGAAAACTTTCTTCCCTATTCCAAATGCAAAAAAATCCCCAACCCCCCCCTTCAAAACCCACAAAAAACCACCAGGGTCTTTTTCAGCAGTCACCTCCAAGTCTTTCTCAAGGCAGGCAGTGTTATAGAGTGTTATAGTTCCCAGTGTTATAGACACCAATGCTATACTTCTAGCGGGGAATGAATCCACTGAAAAGGAAAAGTGCTTGACTTTCACAGTGGCTCCTTTACACGTGCACATGCACAAGTGTGACCATAGAGTGACAGTGAAGCTGCGCCGTGTAAGCCATGTGGAGAAACACCAGAATAAACCAATTCAAAGGAGGGTGATGATGGTTTTTTGGGTCTCAGATGGTAGAAACACAGAGTGGACGGTACACAGCTCATCTGCCCAGCACATTATTCATGCAGAGGTGTTATTCCTGGCTATAGGATCCCAAAGACTGGCTGGTCTCTCCCCTCTTTCTCTCTTTGAGGTTGCATCTCGCAAGTTCAGGTGACAAGAAAAGGGCTTCGTGTTGCGTGCAGAGGTCTCGCTGTTGAGAAAGCGATGCCTATGCCTGCTGTTTGTTCAGCCCAGCTCTGCCTTTCAAGCGTTTCTGAAGTCAGGCATCTGGAGCGTGATGTAATCTGAAGATTGATCAGCAGCAGCACACGTACAGCTGTGCACATCTGGCCTACAGGTGTTTCAGCTGCTATTTGTCAGTGACTGTATCAAACATTAAAAAGCACCCCGACTTCATAAGGCAAGTACCTGTCCCGTGGATTGTTCACAGAAGCCCACGAAATGATTTTATGCAAACTGTATCTGCTCTTTAGTGGGTGGTCCCAGGTTGTTTTTTTTTTTGGTTGTTTTAGTTTTTAAAGGAAGGAGTTTAAAGCACTGAAGCTTTTAAAGCACGGGTTTTGTTGTTGTTATTAATTCCATTGGCATTAATCCGCACAGTTGAGTCAGTCTTAACGGATGGCTGCTATCATCCACTTGGTGATTTACTCTTAGGACTCAACATTATTACAGAGGTTTTATGTTACACTGATGAGAGAAAGCTGGGGATGTTCTTCCTTGGGCTCAGTTATGTACAGACACAGCAAATCCTGTTCCTATAGTACTGAATCTAAGCAGGGTAAGGACAGGTAGAGTGGAGAAATAGGCAAGAAAGATCTTATCCATGAGTAGGACCTGATGGTGCCCTGTCCCAGAGCCAGACAAGGATGCTTCTCACCTCCTGCAGGGACACTGCCACTCATGAGGTTTGCAAGCTGAATTCGAACACTTGCCACAAGGAGGAAAAATAAGGAGAGCAGGAAAACTGCTGGCTGAGCAGCCCAGACCAAAAGAGTTCCCTTGGAAAAAGAATAAAGCCGCAGATGTATATATTTATTTTTAGAGAAGGTGATTTTCCTCGAATTTGTATTATTTTGGCAGGAATGCAGGGGAAGGAGAAAAAGTTGCCCTTTGTCCAATACGTTTTGCTGTTCTAAAATGCGGTGGAAGCAATTTTTTTGGTCTTTTTTTTTTTTGTTGTTACAGCCCTTTTCATATCTCTGTTTTGTTTATCCCTGTAGAGGCAGGCAGGGACCAGAGAAACATTTTACACTGACAGCATTGTCAGAGCACAATGCACACCACGCTGTCCATGGCACCAGCTGCCCAAAGCTGCATCTTCATGTATTTCAAAGAGGAAAACCAACTGTGTTCCTATAGCTATCTTCTTCTTGGTTAGTCTCAGTCAGCCTATAAGAACATGGATATCTTAAATTCAAACACACTTTACTCTCCAAACAGGTTAGTGCAGATACGTGGTCAGTCATTGTAGCCCAGCTGATGGCATTAAGCTGTAAACAGGTCATACAACTGTCTCCTAAAATACACTGAGCCTTAGCTTACAAGCTCTGTACAGGGTAAGATTTCCACGTGACTTTTGCTGTGAGCATCTCAGTAGAAGTGCATGTCCCATCCTTGCCTGATTTCTATGTAATTGGACTTGGACACTGCTTTGGGTGCGCATTTCAGGAAGCAGAACCAAGTGCTTGTCCAAAATTGCCTGTGGTGTGGCAGCTGGAGCCTGTCTTGATCTGAGAAGCCAGAGGCTGGAGGATAGGGCACTCACGGGGCACAGGAAGATGAGAAATGTCTGCTGACATCCTTGGCATGAGCCTCATCATCTTCGCAACCAGTCTTTAAGAGCACATGTGCATCTGCTACCTTCCCTCCCCAACCCCAAATATTTCACTTGAGCTGCCCAAGAAGAACATCTCATTCCCTGCTCTTACCCCCGTCTCCCTGCTCCTTTATTCCACACCTTTCTTGTTCAAAGTTAGGCTCCTGTGCGAGTGTCTCTGGGGACGGTAAGGAGAATTCACTGCTGCATTAGCTGGGTAGGGGGCTGGTGGTGGTTGGCTCCCTCTTGTCCTTTTTTTCCCCTAGCCACTGGCTTTCTCTGGCCGCTTGCCCTTTCCTGGGTCAGGAGATGCTGGTGGTGTCCCCCAGTACTTTTTTTTTTCCTGAGCCACCCACGAGGCAGCTGGGCAGAGCCAAGGACAGGGCTTAGACGATCCTTTCAAAGGTTGAAGCAGCTCCGCTTTTTCCTGCTCCAACTGCTCATTAGCAGCTTCCGCCTTTCGGCAATTTCTAGCCGTGCTCTCAGTGATGTGCTGCCAAGATTTTAACAAGGGGCTCCCACAAACCTACCTCCTCCTCCAGCTGCAACGAACCCCAGTGCCCTGCAAAGGCCAGTTTTTGGGCTGCGGAGGAGTGCGGCATTGAGGGAGATGTTCCTTTGGGGGGGCTCCTTCCTGTCTAAAGCTTTCTTTTGTTTGTTTAATTTTTTCTGGTGAAGGAGGGACACAGCACCTTGGAGCAAATATTACTGCCTGCCAGGAGGTTGCTGCAGGGAGGCTGGACATAACGCAGAAACTCTGAGCATCCCAGCAGCAATGTGCTTCCTTGCTGAGCTCTCGTTTCTCCTCCCTACCACAGGCAACTGATTTTATCTGGGCTGGAGCAATCAGCCACAAGCTGAAATGCTGAAGAAATTTTTTTTTTCCTAGGTGTTTTGGAGCTCTGAAGGGCAAGTTTTTCCATGGGAAGTGGTTGTGACCACAGGTTTCTGGGTGTGACAGAGGCCACTTCAGCTTTCTTGTGTTGATGGGCATGGGTGGGCTACGCTGGTTGGCGCTGGGGAAGAGCTGAATTCCCAGAGGAGCTCTGAGCTTGCAGGTCCAGGATGAGCCCCAGACCTTCAGCCTCTCTCTTTGATGAACATCACTGTCTTCTCAAATGGAAAGGAACAGAAACCCCACGGAAAGACTAACAGTTTGGTTATCAGGAGCCAAGGAAAAATGCAGATCTGAACATGCAGAGATATTAAACTTGTTTGTGAGGGTCGCAGCCTCCTCTGGGACCTGAGCTGCCTCTTTTGCTCTGAGTAGTTTAGCCTTGCAGAGGTACATGTGAAGCTGGAAGAATAGGAAAGCTCATTTTCCACTGTTAAATACAAACTGGGTGCAAGAAGGTGGCTGTCAAAAGCAGCCAATAATTGCTGATTAATATAGCCTGTAGCTTATAGATTAATAAAGCCATTTTAAATGCAAGCTGTTCCTGTAAACATATCAGGGTCAACAGCGCAGGGTCCCTCATGCACTTCTACAATGCCAGTTTTCCAGATTTATTTTTTTTTGTAATTAAAAAGAAAAAAATCTGGCAAAAAGGAATGCAAAAATAAACAGTGACAAACAGACTGCAGTATGGTTAAAGGACTCAAGCACCTTACAGGCCTGGAAGCTCTTACAGGATAGCACACCCCAACATCTGCTCTGTAGATAAAGTCTATTTAGATAGGTGGCCATGAGCACTGATGAACCTTTCTGCAACAGAGTGAGAGAAAATAAGGGATTTAAAGCAAAATTATTCAGTCAATTCAATCAATATTGGGTACTAGCTGACATTAGAATTAAAAGAAAAATAACTGACTCAATACCTATCTCTTTGCTGTAAGTAGTTATTCATGAGAGGAGGACTCACAGTGCCCTGGATTTATTTCAGTGGTGGGTGAGGAACAGTTTGTGTGCTCCATCCCTCTCCGCTGGCCACAACAAGGCACAGGCAGGAGGAATCAGGGCCACGGGCTCTCTTGTTGGTTTCTTTTTGTGAGCCTTTCTTTAAGGATTTTTCATTGCCAGAAATTTTTTTGCAGATGGTGAGGTGTAAGCGAGTCATCGACCTTTCTTGACAATGGGGAGGACAGGCTGGGGAGACAGAAACAGGCTTGGAGAGAGGAGAAAAGGCTTAAATCTTCATTTTCTTATGCCTCATCCCCATCAAACAGCTAGTTACATTCACAATAATAAACCAGGGAGACACTGGAGGCATGGAGGATATTTTCCCTTGGACCAGCTATGGGCAGATAAATCTTCCAAGGTCTGAAAAGCCTGGGGTAAATTAGATTAGAGGCTTTCCTCTAGACGGCGAGGGTACGTTTGGTGATAGCGGGGGGGTAGAGGGAGTCGGCCTGCGGCTCAGGAATGAACAACTGCAAGGAATATGTTTTTAAATGGTTTCCCAGCTGTAAGATGCAAATAATTGTGGCTTTCCTTCATCTGGAGACTTCAAGAGCGGATGGTTGATAAGGGTTCATAGCAGCAAAGGCAGAAAAACACAAGCCAGGGTATCTGGTTTCAGTCTGTCCGTACCCGCAGCATTAGATCTGATTTTGGCCCTCTCTCCCCAGCCTTGTATGTACACAATTATCTGAATTCCTTTCTCCGCTGCTTCCTCCCCTCTGAAGCCTTGCAGGCTGGTCCTGCTGCCTTTTCCGTTGCTTGAGGGGCAGCTGCACATTTGGCTCCCTCCTTCCATGGCCCACAGAGGGGTCTGTGCCTTGGCCACAAGCACCAGCACTCCCCGGAGGCCAGCGAGCAGCCTTGAGGATGGGAGTTCATACCCATATCCTCATCTTTTTAGCCTTTTGTGATGGGAAACACTCTAAAAATCATCCTTTCCAAAATGCTAATGCATGTAAATGGCTTTCTGACACACTTCTCCATCCTTTCCAGGGACTTCCAAACACTGGCTTTTCCAAAGAGGGAGGGCACATCCTTACTTGCTTGCAAAGGTCCTCCTGCTACTAACCAATGGGGTATTTTTCCTAAACAGCTGCATTTTTTGCATCATGCAAATCACAATTGTATTTTATGTTTCAAGCACATGCTACTGTTCACTTTGGCTCTGGGGACAGCTACAGCTCCATAAGATAATTTGAGAATACCCCTTTCACGCTGATCCAGCCAATGCCTGCAGCGAGAATAGCTCTATGTATCCTATACATATAATGGCTCAACCCTTCCTCCTTTGACTTAAAAGGAAGTCAAATATATGAAATTTTTTTCTATAGAAGTATTTAGGCATATATTAAACTATGCATAATCACAAACATGCGCAGATAGTTTCCTCATGCTTAAACAGAACAGACTCATGTTTTCACAAACACACCTGAAGGTTTGACAAATTCTGCTGCAATTTTCCATGTGTTTTGATTTGGTCCTAATTCTTTTTGATAAAAGTTACCTGTAGAAATTTCAGCACGGGGCTTGCAGAATTGAAAAGTCCAAGTGACAGGGGACAGGACGAGAAGGAATGGCCTCAAGCTCCACCAGGGGAGGTTTAGACTGCACATTAGGAAAAAAATCTTCACAGAAAGGGTCATTGGGCACTGGAACAGGCTGCCCAGGGTGGGGATTGAGTCACCTTCCCTGGAGGTGTTTAAGGGATGGGTGGACGAGGTACTGAGGGACTTGGTTTAGTGTTTGATAGGAACAGTTGGACTCAATGATCCGATGGGTCTCTTCCAACCTGGTTGTTCTATGATTCTATGATTCAGCTTGCTATGTGGTGCCGGGTGGTTCTTCAGGTATCTGGGAGGCAAGAAACATCCCACCTCACGTGGTTAAGGAGCCATGCTGGTTTGTTAAAGTTTGTCCAGGGACTCTGCTGGGAACACTTCTTACCTAATCTAGGGAACAAATACCCAGTCTGCCAGTGTGCACTATCCCAGTGTAGTGGTCATGAGTCCATCTCCAAGTCAGCTCCAGGCAACCACCACCTCACCTCCACCCAAGCACATCTTGGCTGCTTCAAGGTGGCTGCAAGTTTAATGATACTGTGATAAAAGCCAAGCCAAAATAAATCCCCGTGTTTCCTGCTTTAGGTTTGCTTCATATGGCTCACAGAAACACTCAGACCGTGCATAGTTGGAAGGCGATTTTGGGAGGCTTAGAACTAGGTCAAGACAAACTTAATTTCCTCCAGGTCCAGGTGGGATGATGCTTTGCAAACCAGGCAATTTACATGCTGCCTTTCAGCTTTCCATCCACTGCTGTCCCAGCCCCTGACACACAGTCACACGGAAGCCTTCAGCATTTTTGGAGAGCGGTTGTTTTCCACTTTCCCCGTGGTCCAAAACAGCTGGACCATTTTTTTGCCCAGCCTTCATAAGACAAAAACAATGACAAGCAAAAGGAATCACCTTTGGGCATGGAAAATTTTCAGCTCAAGCAGCATAAGTTTCAGAAGGTTTTGAGCAGATAAGAAAAACATGAGATGCTGGGAGGCAAAACATACAAACCTGGCTGTGGATATTAGGACTGATACTTGCCATATGATTTTTTTTAAAGCAGTCGTTCCCAAGAGAGCTGTGAGCAATGATCCCTGTTTGCCAGGAAGAAGCAAGGTTAAGGGATGACTTGGAGGTGTTTGGTGGTAAGCACCTCATGTAAGGACCCTACCTGTGATGATGACAATCTCTGCCAGATTAAGCGATTTCTGTGTCCTCAGGAAGATCCTCGTGCATATCTCAGACTTCTGCACTTTAAGCTGCCACATGGGTCTGTTACAGCAGCCCCCTTGACTGGCAAATTTGGGCCTGGGTTGGGTCCAGAGATGAGGAGTGAGGAGCAGGGGATGCTCACAGGAGCCCAGGTTGCCTGCCACTGATTGCATGCAGCCCATTGTCCTGATAGCCAGTCAAGACAGAGCTCTCATAGCCAGAAGCAATTGAAATTCAGATTTTCTGGCCTCATAGTCAAGTCACTGAGATTCTTCCTCCTCTCCAGCTTGCCATTTCCTAATCTAAAAAAGAACAACTCACTTTCTGGAGCCGCTTGCTTTGGCATTTCAAAACTTCACATCAGCCCATGTTGACCTTTTCTCTCCGAAGGCACAGGGGACGACACGTGCAACCCCAAGTCACGTTTTGCATTGTTCGCTGTTGTTTTTCCCCATCCTTGTGCCTACGGGGCAGGATGCATGCGGCGCTGGTGCGGCGGGCAGGCGTACCAGGGGTATGACATAATGCAATAACCCAACTAGCCGCATTTATTTATTTTGAAAAAATATTAAGGGCAGCTGCTACTTAGCGCCAACTGAAATGTTTTATGGAGTTTCTAAAGCAAGAGCGTCCTCTTTTGTGTTGTAACTCAGCATTGCTGGAATCCAGTGGTTGGACTATTCCAGAATAACTCACCTATATCACAATTTCCTCCTCTTGATAAATATAAAGAGGGTCTCCAACCCTGAAGTTACACACCTTGGCAACAACAGAGAGGTCACTGGTCACTGCCATTGCTCTGCCACACCTTGCACAGGTGTTATCTCCAAGGAGATTGAACTCAGAAGGGGTCTTCTCGTTCCCTACTTACCCTGTAACGTGTCTGTAACATCACACCAGTTATTGCGCAGATCTTATCATAATGAAGCCTTAAGGAACAGAATCGACAAGGAGCAGTGATAGCTTGAGTAGCCTTATTCTGTATGCTTTGTTGTATTAATCCCTTCTGGTTATTCTCATTTTGGAAGGATGAGTTTTGAAATGATGGTGATGGGGATCTCCAGTTGAGTTTGTTTGACGTGTTCTTATGGGCTGAGTTAACATCTAATTCCTCAGTGCTTCTTAGTTTGTCAGGGAGGAAAATTGCAGAGCTCTTTTATCCTCCTGCCCGCTTTGTTTGCATCCTACCTCCTCACCCCAGGCAGCCCACCACTCACCAGCCAGCCTCACAGCAGTGCTGCTCCCTGCTCCAATCCTCCACAGCCTGCAGAAAAGCAGCCTTTGAAGTTCGCATCCCATTAAAATGAACGTGGTGGGGATGCTTACAGAGCAGGCGCAGACTGGGGAGGAAAACTTCAAAGGAGGCAAAACACAGTGGCAGGGACAGTGCTGAAGGCAGCAGAGCTGCTAGGGCAATATGAACCCGTGGGGAAGCTGGTCAGGAGGTAAGGAGCTTGCCCAACAGTGCCACTTACAAGAAATTAGTTATTGCAGTTCCAATTCGTTTTGGGAAGGATGCTCGATCAGAAACCACATCCACTGCAGAGGTACCCACAGGCAGCATTGTCAGCCCACGGACAGCACCAACCCACCGAGTGGGGCCAGGATTTTGGCTTTCACCTATGCTGGTTTTTACTTCCCCAAGTAGAAGGCGAAAGGAGGAGGAAACAGTCTATAAACTTCTCGGTGACTGCTGAAATCAGTACCAGCTGGTGTGGGGCAAGCAGCTGGTGTGTGCTGCATTACACCACTGCTCACTCTCCTCATCCCCCTGCTCACTGCCTGACCCCAAACCCAGCTCCAGACACAGGGCAAGGAGGTCTGGAACCTCCCTGGCAGGAATTTTGTCTGGGTCCAGGGCACACAACTATTTTTTAACATTCCCAATTTTAAAAGAAGTTGGAAAAGCATCCTTTAGGGGAAAAAAAATAAATAGCAAAACTCGATCTCAAACGGTTTCACTGCATTTTGTATTTCATTTGCACATAAATCTTCAGTGCAGCAAATATACCCAGAAAATCACAGAATCATAGAATCACTAGGTTGGAAAAGACCTTTGAGATCATTGAGGACAACTGTTCCTGTCCACTACTAAATCATATCCTAAGCACTTCATCTACCTGTCTTTTAAACACCTCCAGGGATGGTAACTCCACCACTTCCCTGGGCAGCCTCTACCAGTGTTTGATAACCCATTCAGTGAAGAATTTTTTTTCTAATGTTCAATCTTAACCTGCCCTGGCACAACTTGAGGCCATTCCCTCTTGTCCTACTACCTGGGAGAAGAGACCAAGACCCACCTCTCCACAACCTCCTTTCAGGGAGTTGTAGACACTGCTAAAGTCTCCCCTCAGCCTTCTCTTCTCTAGGCTAAGTAACCCCAGTTCCCTCAGCTGGTCCTTGTAAGACTTGTATGTTATGTCTTGGTCATGTTATGGAAAATATTACAACCCCTTTGTGACCAAACTGACCCTAACCCTGTACAAGTCAGGATTTTGGGAACATGTTTCAAAGTTTGCTGCAACCAGGGGTCTGCTCTTGCTGCCATCTTAGAGCCAGCCTGCAGCTCATGGGCTGAGAAATGCTCTGAAAGCAAGGAAAAAAATAGAGTAGCAAGCCCTCAAATCACTGTACACCAGAAACTGCATTTAGTCTGTGTATAACAACAATATACCCTTACAAGCTATAGGGTGAGAGAAGTGCTTGGAAACTATGTTCAGCAATGATCTTCACTGTGTATAGTCTCTCAGTCCAGATATTATAATCACACATTGTTATAATATAGTATTATGACCTTCAGCTTTACCTTGGAGAAGAGTAGACACCAGTTGATTAAATCCCACACGCGCTGTAGGAGCCAAAGAGATGTACTGCAATTTCCTAACCAGGGAAATTGAGGCACATGCAGAGAGGGCAATTCCATAGCAAATCAGTGCATGATCTGGGATTAAAATTAAGCTCTGCAAGGTTCTGCTGTCCTACCACACCAGCTTAGTGCCAGGAAAAAGCTATCCCCTCTCCGTGAAATCCACTATGGGCTTTGCTGCTTCTTTTAAGAGTAAGTCCCATAGCTCCACACTTCATCATTCAGCTGCCACGGGAAACCTGCAGCTGCTCTTGCAGGATTGCATAAGGAAACCTCTGTGGGTCTGGCTTGCGGGAGTGGAGCTGAGAAGTACCACAGGAGTAGCTACCAGCTGAGTGTCTTGGCAGGCTTTGATGAAAGCCTTGCTGAGCCCCTCTGGAATTAAAGGATCATAAACATGAAACTCAACTTTGGGAGGATCCATTAAAGCTCAAAATCATTATGGAAAAGCTCTCTATAATTTAACAGGGGTTGGAACCAGAAGGGCCCCGTTGACTCATTTTATAGCTCCCGCGTGCAAGCAGGGCAGTGTTTCCCCTTCTGGTGTCCAAGGAGTCAGGATGTCAGAGCCAACCCTTCTGAGGGCTCAGGCACAAGGCACGGGACTCACTGGGACACGTCAGGATGGGCTCTGCAGAAACAAGGGGCAGGAGGAAGCAGCAACCACAAAGCATCTTGCTGCAATGGTGTGGTAGCACTGGGTAAGAGGGGAGAAAAGACCAGTCTTTGGGAGGTTTTGGGGTGTTATCCATCTTCCTCAGCCAGAAGCCAATCTCCCCTCCGCCCCACCAAGGCTCAGTCTGCAGTGAGCAAGGCCTGGGTTTGTGACATGAAGGTCACAAGCTAAATTCAGAGTACAGTTTCTCCAGCATATATAGCTCTTTTTAAAGGAAACTGAGAAGCCACTGAGGTCTCCTTGCCTTATTAAGCTCCACATGGGATGCGATTAGTTTTTTTTATCACTGTACTACTCTATTTGAATGAACTGGAGAGGGTAACTGGGGAGGAACAGTTTGGGTGGAGACATCACACATCACTTCTTAGCCTGCAGTGGACACATTTCCACACATCCCACCAAAAATAGCGTGTCCCGAGCACAACAAGCAGATGCCCTCCTCCTCCCATTACCATTCTTGTATTTTCAAAACTGATACTTAACAACCAGATTTTTAAAAGCAGTCAGCATCCAGCACCCCAGAGAAGAAGAAATGTAGGGAGTAGGTTCCACATGTTGGGGGGCAGCTTCTCATCATGCATTTCTTTCCTTCTCTCATGCTGATAGATTGGGTCTGTGAATGAGCATGCTTTAGTCTTTGCTGTGGATATTACATAGAATATCATAGAATCAGAGGATCACCAGGCTGGAAGAGATCCAGTGGATCATCACCTCTAACCATTCCTATCAAATACTAAACCATGTCCCTTAGCACCTTGTCCACTCATCCCTTAAACACCTCCAGGGAAGGTGATTCAACCCCCTCCCTGGGCAGCCTGTTAAAGTGCCCAATGACCCTTTCTGTGAATTTTTTTTTCCTAATGTTCAGCCTAAACCTCCCTTGGTGGGAGTTCATAAGAACAACCAAAAAAATGTTACACAACATGAACCAAAACACAAGCACATGCCAAGCTGGAGAGAAAAACCCCTTCATGACCAGGTATAGCAGCTTCCTTTAGGTGACCTCTGGATCTGGCCCTAATATTGCTCCACTAGCTGAGACAGTGGACAATCACAGAAAACAGAAGTGGGAATAACCTACCAGATTATCTGGCTCTGGTTGGTAACTGTGCATTAGCCAAGTGGTGGCTGAACTGCAATCACATGTCCTACCATGACCCAGCATGTGGGATGGGAAAGGGTGAGTTCATCCCTGGGAGCAGGAGATGACCTGGTAGAGCCGTGCCAGAGCCCTGGAGTACAGCACGGGTGCTGCCCACAGAGCAGACCTCACTCATTCATCTTGACATGGCAGGGAAGCCAAAACCCCCAGTTAGCACTGAGCTGCTGTGAAATCCCTATTTTTCCAGCTGGCCAGAGCCAAAAATTGCTACTGGAGACCAGAAAGGACCAGTGGAAATGAGACCCAGCACTGCAGCAGGGGCCAGAGCAGGACATCTTACCCAGGGTTAAAGATATCCGCTTGCAGATTGCCAGCTTTGCTTTAAGGGCAGCTTTGTCCTGATCTCCCCTGTCTTGTGTGAGATTTAAAAAATAGATCAGCTCAGTACTGCTTCATACTCGGCTTTACTCTATTTTGCAGGGCAAATGGATTTAGAGAAGAGCAGGGCAAGGCGATTTGTCATACGGTTGGCAGTAAGCATCCTCCAACCCATGCTGGGGAAGATAATTTAAAAGAAAGACACTGAGCCTAGAGGTTGCCCTGGGCTCAAGCAGAAAAATCACCGCACAGCACATTCTGCCTCCCTCTAGTTTATTTTCCTTTCCTGAGTCCCCAGTCACCAGCTGGGGCTGCAGCAACGTCAGTGTTAGGCAAGAACCCGTCTGTCATCTGTCAGACGTGCGCGCACACAAACCACCGCCGCTCGCTCACACCAAGCAGTTAAGCTTTCCTAAGTGGTCCTGGGCAGCCTGTCAAGTCCCAAGCTTGTCTGCAGAATGTGGTTGTAATTAGATAATTAATAACTTTGAGAAGGAAAGGAAAGGAAATAAGCTAAATGGAAGCTTTCCTTAGTGGGAGGAAATAATTATATCTCGCTTTTTGATATATGAGCTGAGGTGGCTTGCTGAAGGCAGAAACAGCATCTCGCCTGCAAAGGCATCACTCCCCCAGGTTAGACAGGATCTCCCGTGGGCAATGCTGGGTCACCAGGTCTGTCCCACCAGCCTACAAATAAGCAGCAGCAGGTTACTGCAGATCAGAGCAAACCCCACAGGTAACAGGGCTTCCCCTCTTGCTGCTCTACCCTGTCACATCCCAATAAAAGAGACAGAGGAGAGATGATACACGGGGTTAGGTCAGCAGGAACCACATGATAAAAATAGGCTTTATCACAACATCCTTCAGGGCTGGAGGAGCTGCCGTCTGTGTACAGGCTTTTTGATGGATGCATTGCTCCTTCTTACAGATATACCAATTCAAACCACCGTGCTAAAAAGGCTGCACGCTACCAGACATTAAACTTCAGTTAAACATCTAAAAGTCAAAGGAATTGTTATGTTTCAGTTGATTTTTTTGTTGTTGTTTTTGGAAGTGCTTAGATATTGCGTAAATGTTTTACCCCAGGATGGAAAGAAAACACAGTCGTTTCCAGCAGGGTTGGCCTGATTTTGCAGGAGGAGCTGAGCATCCCCGTGGGTGGGGTTTCTAAAGCCCATCGCAGGCACCTGAGCATCCGATCTCCCTGTTTCACTTTCTTGAGGGGCATTTAGGACTGCTCCTGGTGCATTGGATCTGGCCCAGCTCTTGGATTAATGGTGTGCCTCGACATCACTGGGACCAGGGGCAGGTTTCAACGCGTGGTTATGGGTGTTCTTGAACCACAGCCTTGATTTGGAGGGGAAAAGAACTTAGTGTATCTCATAAGGATGCCCTGTATTCTGTGTATTTTTCTTTTTAAAAATTTTTTTCCCTTTCTCTCTAGACTGTCCAGTGTTTGAGACTGAAGTGGAATTGGGATATATCCAAGTTTGTAACTTCTGAAACCTTAACAACCTCAAGCAAACTGGTCCAAAAGACCCCTCTTGACCTCCCTCGCTCTGAACTCTTGAGGAGCATTTACTTAGACTGAGCAGAGAACAGCGCCGATGCTAATGGGCTGAAACTTTTCAACATCTCTTCCCAAGCAACTGACCAAAGAGAAAAGAGAAGCAACATTCCTGGTTGTTCATTGTTGTTGGGTTCTGTGTCTGTCTGTGTGTTTGGTTTTGTTTCTAATTATTTTTTTTCTAAAAAAAATCTGCATTCAGGAATACATTTATGAGAAATCTTTGGGTTTGGATTTTACTTCCCTTTAGCTGTATTCTTTTTTTGGTTTTGTTTTTTGGTGTTTTTTTTTTTCTTTTGTCTGCTTTGAAAATTCAAAACCTGATTTCTTGTACAGTAATGTCAAAACTGGACCAAGGCTTTCAGAAAAAAAAAAATTAAAAAAAAGAATAAAAAAGCCCACCATGTCCCCAGCTCCCTGCATGATTTGTTTCAAATACAGCCTGGATTACAGACTGCTCTCCACGCTGCCGCCTCTTCCTTATCGCTCCATGGTTCGCTACCGCTCCCCCTTCCCCTTTTCTCTTTATTTTCCGTTCCAGTGTATATGTTGCTTATTTGTTTTATTTATTGAGATATTTTTAACGAGCTAAGAGACTGCAATGTCGCTGTGTATACTGCTTCTCTTGCCAATAAAAATAAAGATGTCATGCAGCTACTGGGGGTATGAGATTTACATTCTTGTCTGCACAGCTCCAAGCAGAAGCTGAGCTGCTTCTGTGCACCCTACAATGTTTCGACATTCACTTGATTCGGCTAAAATCTCTTTCCCAGGTAGTAGGTGATGGGGTGTGAGATTTGTCCAGGCTGATTTAGTTGTACCCTGGCTAAGGAGGTTTGCTCAGGCTGTGGGTGCTGCAGGGAAGGCACAGATCCCTACATCTCTGCGGTGTCCAGTTCACCACTTGAGTGGCTTCTGCTCTCAGCAGAACCCTTTATAAAGCACAGCGTAACACATCTTGGTACAAGTCAGACCCACCAGTGTGCGCACTTGCCTTTATCTAGATTAACTGCCAGCTGATCTCTGTCACGCCGGCTGATGGAAATCATAGAATCATAGAATCACCAGGTCGGAAGAGATCCACAGGATCATTGAGTTCAATCACTAAACTATGTCCCTCAATGCCTCATCCATCCATGCCTTAAACACCTCCAGGGAAGGTGACTCAACCACTTCCCTGGGCAGCCTGCTGAGGGCAAGCATTTCTCAGAGAGAAAAGCTGCATGCTGCCATGAGGGGTGCTGTGTGAACACACAGCAAGGGAAAAGCTATGCCCTAGAGAAACCTCTGCATACTGTGCCCAGAAAAGATACATAACCCCCAAAAAAAGACAGTTGCACTACAGGAATTGTCATGCAGAGTTGCTGCTCTGCTCTTCTTTCCCACCTGCCTTCTATCCTGCAAGTAATTGCTGGTAGGCTTTGCCAGAGCTCAGTAATCTTCCTCCATCGACTTGCAGAGCCCCGTCAGATCCTTGGTCATACACATGCTGAAGCCAGCTTTAAACGTCCAAGGCACAAGCAACACATTTAAAAATAATTCATTCTGAAAACAAAAAAAAAATTAAAAATCCCTTTAAAGAACAATCACAGTGGTTCTGGAAACGTGGGGCTGAATTATCCTGAATGACCTTTTTTTCTACACACTTTCCTTGCTGGATTAACAACAATGCTGGTTAGCATGAGAGCATCTGGGCTGCAACACTAAGGTGACAGACTTTGATTAAAAGGTAGGTCTTTGGCAAAGGTGGTTTGGGAGCCTCAGCATTCATTGTTGAAATAATCAACTCAATTCTGCAAAGCAAGAGGCAAAACAGATCTTTGTAAGAAAGATCTGCTAAAACTTGGCAGGGAGTGATGTACTGGGAGGGGAGGAAGAAAAGATGGTGAAGGATAATAGACTATGGAAAAAAAAAGTAATGCTGTGGTGTCTAGAGCCATTAAAAATAAATCATGTCATTCCATCTAAACCAGCTTCAGAGAAAAACATTTTAACATGCCAAATCAAGAACATACATGTGTGTATCAGATGCATTAATTGCCTGATAGGTTTCAGAGCTTGAACGTCTAATGTTTATTTTAGAACAAGCACATAGAGTAAAAGACATCAAATCCATTAGAAGCTCTTACTTGCTTAAAAGTAAATGACATCTCAGTTGGGCTTTTGCTACCAGCAGAGCCAAAAGTACCATTTAAGAAGGTGAATGTAACAAATGTCATGCAATGCAGCATGACATGCAGCAAATGGAATATTGTTTTTTTTCCCAGGGTTGCATGTGTTTGTGTGTTAGTTTCTGCAGTTTTGTGAGTATTTAATGATGCTCCAGATTGCAGAAAACTGATTTCATCACAAGGAGTGACATTTTCCAAGCATGGGCACCCAAATCCAATTTCTGGAAAGCCTTTAATAAGGATGAAGAACCAGTTCCACTGCTCCACTCTCTTGAAGACTTGATCAGGACCAGAACCAAGAATGATCCAACCTACCCAAGACACAGGTCCAATGCGTGCACACTCTTCCTTAATGCTACAAAGGGCCAGGGCTGCTGAACCCCATGCTCTAACACCATGAATTTAAGGATGTGTCACAGTAGATCATAGTATTTGGTCTCTCTCTGCAAAACACGCTAGCAACCAGTAGTAAAAACAAATGTTCACAACCACCACTTGGCACTCCCCCTATGAACTGTGGGGGTTAGTCAAGGCTTCTGTGGATGAATATTCTTTTATGATTCTATGAATAGCCATAGAGAGATAGCTCTGGAGCCCAGAAATGTGATACAACACTTTTTTTTGCAGGTAGAAAAAGTAGTAAATCTAAAAGCTGGTCAGAAATCAGCCATGCCACCACGCTCAGGTGAGTGGTTTCAGCTCCCAAGGGGAGAACTGAGACTACCAAAATCTCTGACAAGTCCTGACAATTTGAAAGCTCTAAACTCATTGGATAACAGATTTTTAACAGAAAACACATTTAAATCAGTTAATAAAGAGGCACGCGCTTCAGTCAGCTGCTGACAAGGCTTTTCATCTTGTATGAGCTCCTCTTGCATGAGTTGGAGCCCACAGCCAGCACAGTGGGGCAGTTCAGAAGAAGACGAAGTGAAGGTAAAATGCAGATCCTAAAACTGCAGATGTGTTGACATATATAGGACATTACATAAACATATTTACTTTTCTTTTTCATACCTGGAAGGGTTTTTCAGTAGCTTTTATCACACTGTTTGCCCTAATTCCCAAGGTGACTGAATCTGTCCTTCCCAATGCCACCTCTGGATGAAATCCCAAGGCCCTGAAGAGATGTGCACAAGGACAGGGACAGACTCTCTTGTGCAAAAGCAAATGAAACCAAAAAAATCCCTTAATGCAGCAGGCTCAGCCATAGGCGATAGCTCCTGACAACAGGGTTGCTTCTTTGTGGCAGCACGCACGCACACACATGTGGAGCCTGGCTAAATAGCAGTCCTGGACCATTTGGTCTCTGCATGCATGAAAGGCACCCGGCACATGCTATTTTGTGCAGGGGTCCAGCTAACAACAAAGCAAAACATTCACTGGAAAGAAGCCAAGCATTGAGGTGGTGCTGTAAAATGTACTGATTTGGGTTGTGTTTTTTTCTTAACTCAGTCCCAGCTCGGCTTAGCACCACCAAGCCCCTCCCTTTTTTTCCAAACAGGGAAAAAGCTTCAGCTGCCACTCGCTTTTTCATCTAGAGCTCTTGATACAAACCAGGTGAAAAATCTATACATAAGAAAAACAACAAACAAATCCTCAATCCCCAAGTTCCACCCCTTGAGAGCTTTTTCCTCTGTGGCCTTTCCCAAGGGCACCTCATTTTCATGCAGCCAGGGAACATTGACAGCTAGAAGACATCAGGAAACAGGCAGGTGCTGACAATTTTTCCCAGGGATGCTTGTAATCTTGGCATCCTCACATGGCTGGGATCACCCAGACACCATTTCTGGGATGGTGAATTCAGCTCCTTTCACAACCATAGAGAGAACTATTTTGGTTAGCATCATCTTGGCACTTAGACCTAGGCTAGGTGACCTTGCATCCCTCCCAAATCTGAGAGAGGAGGGAGCCCATGAGCCTTCAGGTAGCAGTCCAGCCTTATGTCCAGCCTGAACCTCCCCTGGTGGAGCTTGAGGCCATTCCCTCTCGTCCTGTCCCGTGTCCCTTGGGAGAAGAGCCCAGCTCCCTCCTCTCCACAACCTCCTTTCAAGTAGTTGTAGAGACCAACACTAAATAACCTCGTAGTAATTATGATATTCAGTGACACTCATGGTCAGCTGTATGATCAGGATAAGGATAGTTATCTATTTGCTGCCATTTTGAAGCATAGCAACAAAGTGGCCTTTATTGGGGCTAAACATAAAGATAAAAATTCTACCTGGAAATCATAAGTAGCGTGAAAGTGCTGTTGCCCAAGATTTTGCTGAAATTAATTTTGGGTATCTCCTGGTTATGCTTGAGGAGCAAAGCAGGCAGGTGGTCGTTCCCCACATGGCACAGCTCTCATTCCAGTATGGGCAGAGCCACCATCAGTTCAGCCTAGTTCAGCAAAAACCATGTTGGCTTGGGAGGAACAGACCCTTCCCGTGGGGCCGTCCTCTGTCTTCTTCACGCGGGCTCTCCAGCAGCCGCTTGAGCAGCAGGTCGACTGCTAGACATGAAAGGCAAAAGGAGAGGTGAAGCACAGCAGAAGACCCTCTTCCACAACCTAGTGCTTCATCACTCAGGCACACTCTCTTCACAATGCATTAAAAATAATAAGTCTATGTCTCATCTTTAACCCTTTCTCCCACTTCTAGCACCAAATCTTTAGCTGGTCACCGAAACCCCAATAAGAAACCAATGCCATACATTACCAGCATTTCACTCATGTTTTAATGGAACTGTGCAAGCTGATGTAGATTTTTCTGCTGTATCTTAATGTTTTTTGTGGTTTTGATGCCATTCCACTCACATTTGTAGTCTCAGAATTTGTTTTGAGCACAGTAAAGTGCACTCAGCCCTTTTATGATTTCCTGCCTTGTTTCAGAGCCCTGAACTTAAAGACTTTAGTTGCCTCCTAAATCTTTTTCCAGAACTCTTCTGTCACTTTAAATATTGGCCAGAATTTTGTTAGCTTCAAGACTTTGAAATAATATCAGAGTAAACCTCAAAGGAACATAATGCAATAAAGAGTAAGATTGGAGCTTAATTCATATTTAAATAAAGATCTTTCACTTCAGCTTGAGTTACTGAGTAAAATGACTAGGAGCAAATGGAGCTTTTAAAGGCCTTATTCCCCCAGGGGGTCCTGTTTTGAAATGATTGGTGACCCTACCAGGCAGAGGAATGCAATTGCCTTTCCATGAAAAATTTCCTACCATTGGGAAGAATAAAATTTGAAGTTCTCTAGAATCAAGGTAGACTTTTTCCTCCCTCTCTTCCCAAAATGTGGCCCTGGATAACATTTGCAAATGATGCTTCTTCCCTGCAGGTAGATAGAAAAGTTGTCAAAGGAGATGAGGACCTAAGGATTGAAGTGCAAGACAAAAGATAAAGTGGTTTTTTTACTTTTGTCTTTTTTTCTGGGGTGAACCATACCTTTTCTGAAATGAGAACAGGAGATATCCCCCTCCTCCCCTCCCAAAATGTTAGTTTTCAGGAAAGAAAGAAGTAGGGGTTGGTTTCGAACAAACCTCAGCACCTGACAGGGACTTGTAGGAGGTCATGAAGGCAGGTTTGCCCAACACAGGTAGNAGCCAACACTTACAAAAGGGTTAGCCTCCCTTACCCGTGCTCCAGCATAGATGATGAATATGGCCAGAGCATGTGCTTCCAGTTGAGCCTTCGCAACGCTAGCGAGCTCAGGCCACGCTCGCTGGTGTGACACACCAGCATGAATTTGTTCTCATGCGAAGGTAACTCGAGGCTAGGGATTTACACCCTTTTGCTCTGGGTTTTTCTTAGTGTAAGCTTCGTGTCAACCCTCTGCACCAAGTCATGCAGCTGAAGGTGACTGTCCCCCTCCAGCTTCACACTTCCACTTCAAGCAGCAGTGTTTTCAACCCGGTCTGACACCCCTGTCTCGGTCTCTGGAGCTTCTTAACCAAGTATTAGAAACAACAGGCTGTGCGGGTCATTTGCAGTTCACCACATCTTTGAGTTGCCTGGGTAGTTATTTGAAAAGAACACGCCTGCTTCACACATGGCCGCAAGATACATAATGAAATTTCCTAACATCCCTTGTTTCAGAAACCTCTTTCAAAAGTGCCCTGCCAGAGTGGAGCTTGCTTTCCCAAATTAGTGATCTGGTGGAAACTCAGCAGGAACTGGGCAAAGAACCAGCTGGCACGGTCCTAGCAATGCAAGAGACTACGGCTCGTAGAGCACCGTAGGAGGTAGGAACTCATGCCATGATCCCCTGGCCCACCTGAGTCTGGTGCCAGGGCTCAGCTCCGGCACCTGCACTGCTGGGTTTTGACCCTGACTTCTCTCCTTCTGACAGCTTTTTTGTTCTTTATGCTTGGCATAAGGAGCTGGCTGAGCATCTTCCTCTTCTTCACCTCTCTGGGCACTGAGCAAAGTCTGAGGGACTGGAAGTTCCAGCCAGCCAGCAGGCAAGACAAGTCCCAGTGAGGTAATGGATGAGGTGCTGAGGGGCATAATTTGATGGCTTATAGGAATGGTTGGACTTGATGATCCTGTGGGTCTCTTCCAACCTAGTCATTCTGTGATTCTGTGGAGCTAGCCAAATGTCTGCCACAGCCTTTCCTGAACCTTGCACAAGGCCAACCTTGTGCTGCATTTTAGTCACAAAATCCATCCAAGGTGAGATTTCTTACCTCTGTATTTGGTCTGATTTATCTCCATCACTTTCCCCTGGATGCCTCTGGTCTTGACCGGACCAAATTTCATCACAGCTTCCTCTATGCAACAGCGACATTCTCAGCCAGGGTCTGTTCAGTCACCACCTGCCTCACCAATGCTGTCTTCCCTCTGATGGATTTGTGACACCAGGTTGTAGTACCTGGTGGACATGTACTCTCCTGGAGAGCACAAGGACATCCAACCACAGTCAGGTCCTTGTCATTCAGTAAGAGTGACATGTACCAAGACAATTTGAGCTCTTGCTGTCCTTACAGCATTCTGAGGACCCTAGGTGGGATTCCAGGAGATGTGTTGCCTGGAGTGGGGACAGAAGAACACAGCGATGATGTTTTCTGCTTCACCCTAGAAAGGGGTGGATGTGGTTGTGCCTGCATTCAATTTTTAACAATGTGGCCATGAAGGGAAGCTAATTTCCTTCCAATTGATTTTCTATTTTATTTTTTTCCCCAGGGACACATGAAGTCAGAGGATTTGGCTGGAGAGATGCTAGCATGAGTTATTACCTACCTCATTCTCCCTGCAGGCAGGTCTCCTGCAACCCCTCGCTCAGCAGCAACAGGGCTGCAGCGTCAGCATCAGCTGCATCCAGGCATCGCACCCTGTGCCACCACCAAGCATCTCTGGGCACGTTGCCACAGCCGGGGACATCTGGTTCCAATGGCTCACTCATGCCAGAGTCCAGGCTTGTGCTTCAGTTGGTTGCGGCCACAGAGTATCCTCAGGGTGCAAAGACAAGCTGAGCGACCGAGGTGGTTTGCATAACCTGAAAACCAACAGATTAAAAAATGCACATCGAATCTTGAGTCCCAGTGTTCATACCATATAGCAGTGAGTTGGGGTGAGATTTGTCTCTTCTGGAGAAACAACCCTGAGCACTACCCTTCATAGCTACAAGAAGGAACCATGAGCAGGAAGGGACAGATGCTGAGGAAGAAGAGTATTAGCATGCAGTGTAGAAAGGAAGGGAAGCAAGACCCACCTGCTCTCACAAGTTACATGTCAATACCTCAGCATGGAGATGGGTGGCTCATTCAGGCTTTGCCTCAGTCCCGTTTTCCATATGTAAAGTGTCATTCTCAGGCTACAGTTTCGTTCATGTTAAACACTGCTTCTCTGCACTGGAACTTCAGTGTTGTCTTTGTAAAGCCCATACTTGTTAACGCTGCATTAAAATAGAATTACATCAACAATGCCAACAATTTTGTTACAAATACTGCAGAAGCACTGTGTTCCTGCTAAATGAGTGAGAAGATGTTTTATGCTATGAAAACCTGCATTTTATTGCCAGTGACCTGCAAGAAGTTCCTCCAAACATTCATGAGGCCCGCAGGGTTCTTACTCCGCACACCTCCACCTCCACCTGGGATAAGCAGGACCAAAATGCTCGGTGCATGTGTCCCTGTCTCCTATCATAGAATCATAGAATCACCAGGCTGGAAGAGACCCACCGGATCATCAAGTCCAACCATTCCTACCAAATACTAAATTATGCCCCTCAGCACCACGTCCAACCTTCTCCCTTCCTGTGCCATATGGTCATGGGGTGACCTCTATCTACACCTTCTTCCTCCCTACAGTGGATGAAGGGATATTAAGCAAGAAAGTGCAGAACACATAAAAGCAAAATCTCTCTGAACAAAGGCTGCAGCACACACACATGCCCAGCCCTGTTAGGGGCAGCAGCTCAAGGCCTGACTGGGGGAGTACTGCCCCAGCATAACAGCACAGAATGGACTTGGAACGGCTGCCTCTGGTACAGCTCTGCTGGTCTGTAATCAGATCTTACCCCAATGAACCTCATGCTGTGACATGTTTATACGACCAGACCCTTTCCCCTTCATTAGTATTGGGGTCGGGAGAAGCCAAAGGTCAAGCTCGAAGCCGATGATTTCACTTCTAAACAAAGCCATCGCCTCCCTCTACCTTCCTCCTCAAAGAGCTTGGCTCATAAATTTTCATTTAGTACCACCAAGCTGACTTTTTTTTCTCTCCCCACATTCTCTTTAATAAGAGGGATATTTCATTCCCCCAAACCAGGGGCAGTTCCTTACTACACTAAACCCCAAGCTATTTAGAAAGTTTTGCCAGTATCCTACCCTGTGCTTCAGTTTACAAAGTGCCCGTCAGCATTGCTAGAAAAATAAAGGTAGCAGAGATGTGAAAGCTCACGGCTGTCTCTCGACAGATCAGCAGTCCTGCTGCCTGGCTTTAATTGCTCTGCCACCCGTGTTCCCACAGCATCAGTGCCCTGTTTGACACGTTGGGGGATGGGAAGTGCAGCACAAAACCCACTGTCAGAAATGCACGTGCTTGAGTTGCTTTGAAGAGAAAACAAGGGAAAAATGGAAAATGCAACTGGCTTTCAGGTTTGCTGCTTACACTCATTCATATCCTGGAGTCTGGCTAAATCTCAGTGTCAAAGAGCAAACCAAACTGCATGAGCCCAAGTGTTTCTCCTTGGGAAACCGCATGTCCCAGAGAAACGGTGCTTGCTGCAAAGTTCATCTCCGCTCTGCTGCTGTGGACAGCTCTGAGTCTCTCAAAACATTCAGGCTTTCTAATGCTTTACAAATACTACGCTCTCTTATTGCACTTTTTCAGTGATGGTTCTCAGTGCTTGCTCATCTAGCAGCACCATCCTGCTTTGAGGGAAGTTTCAGAGTTCAGCTGGTGAGGGAAAATGAATTGGCTCCTCTCATAGAATCATAGAAT
>WAAB01011583.1:365494-385188 GCA_013389865.1 Piaya cayana | reverse complement strand
GTAATGTTGTTTGTTGTCAAAAATAAACCTTTTAAAGTCATTTTTGTCATGAGCCTGCAGTGTTGCATGTGGTTGTTGTGACTCGAGTGCAGGACTATGTGATGAACCAGGGGAACCCCATTTTTTTCCCCTCGTACCATGGATTTACCCTGTTCAGATCCTATTCCCTTTAGCAGATCTACGTTCCTTTTCAGCCTGGTGTCATCTGCATTCTGACTCAGGGAGCACGTGGTCTTCCCATCCTTGTTACTGATAAAAGAGGTTAAACAGAAATAGCCCCAACACTGAGCCCTGGGGACACTGCTTGTGACCATCTCTCAATGGAGTTAAAATACCAAACTACAATTGCGTCTTCACCATCAGGGCAATGGTAATAAAAGAATTCCACCTGCAGATTGTGTCACAGGAAATATCATTATGTTCTACTACACCAATGGGAGTTGACATATTTCAAAAATAATATGCTTAAAATCATGCAAAGTAAGCAGAAACTGAGGATGTCTTCAGGGAATAGTTGATACCTCACAAATAGAGCAATTTTTTTTTCTTTTTAAAGTCCAGGGTATCAGTAACTCAGGATTACATTTAAATGCTTAAAAGTACTGATTATGCTACTGAGCATTAGTTTACAAAATCTTAAATGAGCAACTAAGTACTTATATAGTACGTACAAGTGAGGGGAAAAAAACCACTAAACAAAGAAGATTTTAACATAATCTCAACATTTAAAATCACTCCTTCAGTTCATTAAACACCATAATACTTTCAATATTACTACAATACTATTTTATTTCAACCAAAATTAAGTGAAACAAAATTAATAAGTCATCGAGAGTCAATCATATAGAACATTATATAAGTTTATCTAAATGTACTTTCACTTCTGTAATCGAGCAGCCACCAACCTGATGTCCCTTAGTGGTAGACTTTCAGTTAGCATCAACTGTCACAATTCCCTTGCCTCCCATCAAAGTAGGAATATTTGTATTGTCCAAGATGTATTTTTCACTGGTTTTATACAGGAAAACAACAAACATTGGAACTGGCCCAACAATTATTTTGTTATTTCTAAAGAGTCTGACTCCTTGGTACAAAAATAGGAAGCATATATACTTTATGAAATATTGCTTTTTCATGCTTGTATACAAAATATATGCAAACACTGTAGACACAGCAAAAGCTACTACAACAACTTGATTGCAAAGGGATAGGTTCTACTGTTCCCCTGAGAAGTCTTAAATTGTGACCTCAGGAATAAAGCCAAACAAAATCACTTGCTTCTTCTGAAAATTTAGCTACAATACATCAGTTATCCAGATATTCAATTTACAACTTTTATGGCCAAAAAAGGGCATTTCTCATGCATTATGGCCTCTCAAAAAACAGACTCCAATAAATTTTACCAGCTACTGCCTTAGGAAGAGCTGCATTTTACTGTATTGTATTTCCCAGAATACAGACTTCCTTCAAAAAGAAGCACCAAGTTACAACCTGCCTTGGTAGCAAGTACCGTGGAAAGTGGCTCTGTAAGGCCAAAAACATTTAAGTGCAGGAAACAAAGCAATGTGCAAATAGGCAAAGACCCATACATCTGGCCAAGCTCCACTCGGCTGTTTTTTCACTACAAGAGATCTCTGCAGACCATGCACCCTGCAGTCCAGCAAGCAGCAACAGAATCAAGCACAGAGCCAGGACTGCAAGTCAGCTTGACCTTCCAACACAACAGGGATGCCAGGGACTGGCAACATTAGGAAATGCAGGGTAGCTGAGTTTGATTTGTGACCAATGGCTAGGGACATGAGAACTGAAACAATCTGGAACTGCTAGGGTTTGCTATGACTTTAGAAATAAGAAACAAAGTTGTTAATGCAGCAACTCTAAGCAAGCTGAAGTTTACTTCCCTTTCTTGTTATCTTTCTCATGCATTAAACCATTTGCCTGCTTTGTTTATACTGTCAATAGCACTGTGTGCCAAGTGTGATATCAAAATTTATTTAGAATTTAATTAAGTTTCCAAAACCATCGGGAAAACAATGGTAAATGTGCATGTGAGAAAAGGGAGGAAAACATTCTCATAGTAAGAAGTTTAAAACACACTTTGAGTTATTCTTTCTTTTTTATACAACCCAAACTCTCTGAATCTCAGATATGAACTTAATCAAATTCCTTTAACACAGTGTACATCCCCCTCAGATGACTGGAATTAAAAGCCACCAGAAACAAGCTCAAATGCATTCCATGATCGCAGCCTTGTGTGTTTGTTTATATCCTGGAGTTGCTTTGAAATCAATCTCCTCAAAACAGGCCAAGCCTGGAACACCAGCTTCTTCCTTCAAAAACCAAATTACAAAGCACTGTGAAAACAAAACTGAAGGGCAGCTGCCTCTAATCAATACTACCAGGTTCCTAGTTTTAAATCTTGTAATGAATTTACTAAAAGAAAGCCAATAGTCAGATTCCAATCTCCATTATGGTGGTAATCCAGCATAACCCAACAGAAACCAATGTATCTGCTCTGCATTTACACCAACATGGAATTCAATCAAGTTGACACCCACAATAAAGACAGGGGAAGAAATCGGGGGGGGGGGAAGGATAATTAAAATACACAACTCAAAGGACTGCTCAACTAATTATTCACAGTGATGAAAGAAAAGGTATTTTAGCCATAACAGAAAACAGTGTAAATCGCACTAAGATTATGTGAAATAATTATGGGAAACTAAGTTTTATAATGACACAGCAAAGGCAGAACACAAGAGCAAACTCAGATAACAGGGCACATGAAGGAAAAAGGATTCCGGTTTTCTTACTTTCTATAAAAATCATAGTCCTTTCACTGGAAGGAAAGTGCTTATGTCAGAGAGGAATAGAGAGAAGCAGGTCTGAGGTAGGGGAACCAAATCAGATCAGTACAGTAGAAACAAGTCAGCAGCCAGTCCCAAACAGTCTGGCACATAATAAAAAGTGCCAGTAATTACCAGCTTCTGAGCAGACTTTGGTGTGAGACAGTGGAAGAGCTGCAGATGAGGTGAACAGATGGAAAGACAAAGCCAATCAGGAATCAAAACACTTGCTTCCAGCAAGGAGAATCTATGCCAGTGTACATTTCACAGCCTTTATTTCTGTAACTAGGTCAAGTAATTGTTTTTTACCCCTTAACTGCTACCTGCAGTAGAAAGTTCTGAAGTGAGAAGAATGGATCCCTAAGAACCCCAAAAAATATTCTGAGCATGTATGGAAAAAAAAGAGATAGTTGAATATACTCATGTTGGAAGCCCTTTAAACAAGGAAGTGCAGCAAAGACACAAAGCTAATTCCAGCACTGTAAACAAATCACTTTGTAGCATCAAACTTAACCAAGGTACAGGAAAGTGCACTTCAGGAGAATATGTGGAAACGTGTAAAACACAAAGTCCTTTTCAGAATGACTAAGGAGGCAGAGGTCAGGTAGAATCATATACAATGCTGGCGGACAGCAAAAAGCCCTGGTAGTTGCATTCAGTTTTCTTATCAATAGCAATTACTTTCCCCCTCCTTAATGCCTAAATTTACTCAGTGCTATCGAAACAAATTTGTGATGTGAACAATAACATTAAAACACTTTATTCATTATCATTCCTTGTCCATAGGCTTGTGAATGCATGAATTAAACTCAGCAGCAAATTAACAGGTTATTCAGGTAAATCTACAAAATCCAGCCAACTACTAAATAATCCAGAACATTTCAGCTAATACTGTACAGGCATTAACAACAAAAGGGTTTTTCTCTCTATTCTCCCCTGCACACTCAAATCATTCAAATGCTGTAACATGGGCATATGTGTAGATAATCCTGTGCAGGGATGATTCTGAATGCTAAGCAACAGTTTATTTTGACTGAGTGGGAACACAGATTGGCCACTGTACACAAGTACTGGCACAACAGCCTCAGTATGGTTTTTGGCACATGACACAGTCAGTCATTTCCAAGAAGAAAGAATTCAGTCACTATTTGATCTAAACCCCCCCTCCCTGAACACCACAATAATTACAAAGATGCTTAATGCTGAAGATTTTTAACTCCTCCACAAAACCAGGCCTTACCAAAAGCCTGTTGATGTCTATGGAAGGACTCCCACTGCCTTCACTAGTGTTTGGCTGGAGCACAGAGGGAAAAACTAGCATTACTGGAGCCCAAGGGTAAGGAGAACCATGGCAGCAGCAGGTTTGATTGCTCTGCTCAAGCTGTGGCAGTCTGGCTGCAAGACTAGGATGGACTTGGAAGATGTGTGGCCCATGCTGCATTCCTGCAGGCAATCTTTGATGAGTCATTTGTCCTCTGGATCTCACTTCTCCAGTCCTTCACTCACTTCTTTTGTAAAGTTCTCCAAGATCTCCTGATGTGGTTAAAAAGAAGAAAAAAATAAAATAAAAAAGTACAGCACACTGAAGCTCTGCTGGCCTCTGCTGTCACAGATCAAGCTCTAATCCTCACTGGACTTCTGCTGAGAGTTTAGCTTCCCACTTTTATATCTTGTTGGCCAAGAACCAACATTTGGTCTCCCTGCCAGCCATCTGTAATATAGCTGAACTGAGACACATAACCACTGAGATCATGGCTTTGTAACACTAACACAAATGCCAGCACCATGAAGGACAGCTGAGTTTAGGCTTGTTTTTCAAATGGTTATAAATTTTGTTCATTCACTATATAGGTTACTCCTCCATTTTCTTCAAGTGAAGAATGTCTTCAGAATGACTACAGTATTTACAAAAGCTTTTAGACCAATGAAATTCAAGAGTAAATGAAAAAATACAGAAGGTATGCACTAGGTAAGAAACTTTACATTCACCGAGACGTACAAATTACAAAAAGCTATGAAATTGGAATAAGAGTATAAAACACTAAGGGAGACATTAGCTGGCAATATTGGACTGGTTTAAGTGACAGAATATTTAGACTTAATATTAGGAAATCATTCTGATAAAGTGCTATTGAACACTTTGAGAAGCAATATCCTACATTAATAGAGGAAGCCTCATCAAATGACAACTGAAATAATTTTAGTCTGAAAAAGAAGCCCAGTAAATGTACAAGGGGAAATAATGCAGTAAGAAGTTGGTTGGTTTTGCCCACAGAAAACAGCAGTCTTCAGCAGGGCGTGCCTCAAATGGCACTTGGGTTCACTTCGCACCCTCCAAAACGTAACCTGAACAATGGTTTAAAAATATTCTAATTTAAAAGCACTTTTGATTTTTCTATTTACCTCCCATATTACACACTACAAACCTACATATTTTAGAAACATCAGAAAGTTAACGTGAGATAGGACCCTAGTTGTAGAAGGGGGTTGGTAAAACCAAGAATGTGACATTTAACGTCATCTCCCACATGCAGCCAAATGTGTGAAATTCTCCATGCAGACCTACTCCAAGCACAGTCCTTCTCCAGACTCAGTGGGAATGAAGCCAAACTGACTCCTCACCACAGGCACCAAGATGTTTTGATACAGCCTTGGATTCATTATTGTCGGTCTTAAAAAGCTTAGAAATGAGCCACTGCATTACAAAAGACAGACACAAGAGGATCGGGTGAAGGCTTGCTTCTCACATGAGGTGGACCAGTATCACATGTCCAGATACACGGGTATCTGGAAAGGAAGAAAATCAAGCTCATCACCAGATCTTTCTGCCCCACGCCCATTATTGATGACTTTCAGATCATTCATGTGGACAGCAGAAAGCTCTTGAGAAATACTTTAATCACCTGAGACAGAAGTCAGGGTTTGACCTCCATCAGTCTCCTGACCCCACTGCATGCTGGAGCATCTGGAGACTACTCTGCTGGCTGCACCCAGAAGGACCATGAATCTTCAGACAAGCAAACAAAGTTGGATTCTGCCTCACACCTTCCTCCCTCTGTCTCTCCTGTGTCACCTCAGCCAAAGCAGAACCACAGTGACTCCTGCAGCAGTAGCAGCTTCCAGCAGCTGTTCTGCACTTTTCACTGGCACGCAGCTGGGGTGTGGGGATGGGGTAGCCCTCAAAGGCAATGGCCAGATCCACACCTTCTACTTCACACAACTTCACACAGAAAGCACAAAGGAGCTAGACTGCAGACCAGGCCAAAGTAATTCACAAGAAAGGGTTCTTTTGGGGAGGGGAGCTTTATTGTTTGTTCCTGAAGCTTTGTCTGCTCAATGCACCTGTCTGCAAATTTACACATCAAGAAGGGCTCAGGAACAGATTGCTTACTGAAATATCCAAGAAACTTTCATCATCATTTTTAATACAATTTTTCTGTCTCTCGCCAGTCACTGTATTTCCCTTGTCACTCAAAAGCAACAAGCCAGATACAAGCTACACCTGCCACAGCCCTGAGAGCAGAGGGGGAGAAAAGAGTAGGATTCAAGGGGAAGCACTTAGCAGAGACACACATGGGTGCCTGGCTATACCCCAATGGATGAGAGGTTCCTGGAGCTGCTGGCATCCCTCAGCACAAACTACTGCTGCTTAGGCTGGGACTGTCTTGCTGAGCAAGGTGACACTTAAAACTCCCCAACCTGATGACAGAATCCATCATCCACAATCCAAGTAGGACAGGAAGGGAGTTACACACTTTAACTGTTAAATACATTGGCAAGGTAGCAAAATGCATAAAAGTGTTTGGGGTCAGAATGGTATTCTTAAGCAGAAAAGCCAAGAAATGCTGCTAACAACTGGAATGTTAGCAAAATAAGAGCGTTTTTTTTTTAAAAAGTATTACTGTTATCTTTCTCCAGAGGTACCCAAATATATTTTCATAAGGACAAGATGAAGTGTAGTGCTTGCTTAGGGCTACTTCACAGTCTAATGCTAATGTCGTGGAAGCAGTCTCAGGCTTCAGCAATGAATGGTACCAACTGAAGAGTTCTCTCTACAAATATTTGGTTTAAAGGAGACATTCTCAAAGAACAGATTTCCAACTCAAATTTAAGCCTTTCACATGCATTGGCAATGAATTAAATGAAACAGGATTACAGTGCAGCACTAACACCAGTCTCCAGTGTAAGTGGTATAGAACGCAATGCACAACTACACAATGTGAAATCCACAGTATGTGGCTGATGGCAGGTTAGCTAAGCCCAGGTGATGGTGTTTATTCTGAAGATGAACACCAAGGCTTCACTCACTCCCCAGGGGCTTCTCTAAATCAGAACTCTATCAACACCCACATCCAAACAATCATAATCTACAGACTGCCTCTGACTGACATCAGGAACGAAACAACGCTTAGAGGTACAGGAAGGTATAACACAAGCACTGACAAACTATTACAGGCTTCACAAGCATCTGTCAAATGCAGGCACAACCCACCAAAACAGAACAAAGAAGCCTCTCTCAGACATCATCTCAAGTCCACTTGGTACTGACAGTGAAATGGCACACTCTACAGCTATCTCTCTGATCTCCCACCCACATTTTCCAAGAAACGCTTTGGTATACGGAAGACAAAAAAAGTTTCTCAGTATTAATAACCGTGTTCTGGTGTGCTTAGAATATCTGAATGTACAACAGAGAATTGAAAAAGTGCTTTCATCCCATAAGGCTTGTCTGTTCTTTTGATTCTGACAAACAGGACACATTATCTCCTTCTACAAGCCTTGCCTCACTTGAATTCATACACCACCAAGTAGAAATAAAATGTGATTCATATTTGAGGGTCTAGGATTTATTTTTTTTAATATTCCATAGCTAACAGAAATCAGCGTTACACCAGTACCATCACAGGATCTACATCAGCTGTACACAAGCTGGAAATGATGCCAGTCTAAGAACTGTCTGTGGATTTCTTTTGGAGAGAGACCTGAGAAGCCAAGGCACAGTTTAGAAATCTGTTCTGCACACAGGAGAGAAGCCTAACTTTCCAGAGATGAACCAAGCACTGCAAAGCAGGCAATCGTTTTAACTGCTCCTTATTTTCTCAACCCATAGCATATAAGAAGTAAGCAGATAAATATGCCGATCTGCTCTAGAAGGGGTCACAAAAATTTCAGGGAAGAAGGCTCTGCATTGTCACAGATACTAGATTTTCCTAGTCTCAACCAGAACATTAAGCAGCACTGCACTGCCATCTCTTGGCAGGTGTTTAAATAACAATTTAAGTTATATACAAGTAAGGAATAGATTGGCATGTAAAAGACATTAGAAGATAGAACACAAATATATATACACACACACAGAGTCACTTCTCTTACTAGCCAAATAAAAATATAATGAAGTCTAGGTGACGAGCCTAGTCTATATCCAGTCTATTTGCCTGACTTCTAAGACCTGTACTTAGTGTTAGACAACTCTAATAAAACAATCGTTAAGAGTTTAAACACGGTCTAATTTTTTTTTCTTCTTTCAACAAAAGAGAGTAACTAATTTTTATAGCCACCTCATACAAGTAGCACACAACCACTGTCTTGAATTCAAGATTTTATCTACTCGATTAAAACTGAATCAAAATATCAGCAGAGTTGTGGGCAAAAACCTGGTTTAAACTACTTCTTCCTTTCAAGTATACAAAACCATAAATAATCTCATTTTAAATACACGACAAAGACAGGAGCATAGCTTAATGCTACCTGTATAGACTAGAAATGCAGAGGCAGGAAAAAGTAGTTATTGATGTAACTGTTTCTGATGTACCATGTTTACCCTCCTTGTAACAGGAGGTCTAAGAGATAACCAAAATAATGCAAGTAACAGCTCCAGAAAACATCATCAGGATTTAAATTTTGATAGTTACCACATAGAGAAAAAAATTCAGTGTTAAACATGAACACACATCACCACCCACTAGCAGAAACATTATCCATACTAATGTCCACATGATCCTAACTCTATTTTCCACATCTATGGTAGGCCAGCCTGGTAATCAAGATACCTCACCCTCTGCTGCAGATCCCTTCCTACATGCACATGGTCCATAACATTTTAGAGGACGATTTATTTTAGTATACATAAACCAAGGATTTAAATGCAAGTCTCCCTTAATATCAGTAGATGTTTTAACAGAGATATTGCAGAGGGAGACTGTGCATATACAGCCACTCAAGCTGGGAAGAAGATTGACTTCTGCTCTGGTTTTGCAAGAAAGAACTCCTTCCCAAAGACAGTGATGCCCTTGTAAAAGGAGAACCTTCTGTGTGGCACTGAGCTGGGTTTCAAAATACCTTTGTCAAGCCTTGGGAAAAGAGGTACTTGACGTTACTAACTCAGAGCTGTAAAACCTAGTCTAAAAGCAAGACCCTAAACAATTTGAAAATTTAGCCATACTGAAACCCAGTGGCACTTAGCAGGCTTACAGAGGTTATCCATAATTTCTATAACTATGTGCAAGTCATCAACTAAGATGTACAGTGCGGACCTAAGACACTGCAGTGTATGACAAAGAAAGCCTTGGTAGGCCCTACAAAGTAACCCCATAAAACACAATCTTCAAGCATTGTTTTCTAGGGAGACAGTGGACAAAAAACAGTTGAATAACAACTCTTACAAAGCACCAAACCTCACACCAGTGTAATTTACAGTTATTCCATTAGAGCGAACAGGAACAATCTGCGGCAGTTGAAGAAGTCAAGCCAATCAAACGTGTCTATTTGCAACGTGTTATAAAAGAATGACAACAGCATGATCTTTAAAGAAACCAACAAACACAGAATCAGTTGCAAACACTGCAGGGAGATAAACAAGGTCACTGTCTATTTACTTGAGATGCAGTTACATGAATCTGACCTTTCTGTAATAAGTGGTAATTTCAGTGAAAACAACCTTTCAGTTCAGAAGGAAAGCGAAATAAGTCTTGTATCCTGCAGTTGCAGTTTATGATGAGACTCCCAGCCCTAATTTAAAGGTCACCAACTATCCTTTGAAAGCAAGATTGCCTTCCTCTTTTCCCACATTTCGTAGAATGCTGTCAGGGCTGACTAGTCCACAACATCAACACTACATAACTGCCTGGCCAAGAAAGAACTTCAGCCTTCCCTTCAGTACTTATCACCTTAATCAACATGCCAAAATTACCAGTAAGAATGTAAGTCTTATCAGTAAGAATGTTGGCACAAATAATTAGTTTGCTAATCCATACTACAATATTTATATCAATGTTTGCACTCTAGTGACAAGCAGAGGAACTGACAACCTTGCTGTGCTATGTGGTCTACGCAAAGGTTGGAACTAGGCAGTCTTTGATTCTCCTTCCCATAAAGAGGGTCACAACATATGATACCAACAGAGGTTTCTCTAGCTTTGTTTGGTTGGGTTGTTTTGTTTGGTGTTTTTAAACCCTTCAAATTTGATTCTAGAAGCATCGTTACCTCTGTCAAAATTGCTTATTCTTAGTGGGCACAGCAGTCAGTATTCCTCTGCTAACCTAAAATAAAAGCAGACCACTTCCACATCAGTTCAACTGTTTTTCAAACAGGAACAGTGTTCATGCCTTCCCCTTTATCTACTCAGCAGTTTGCAATGTTGGCTGTATGCAAAGGAAATGCCTCATGGAGGTGAGTGTCAAAGACAGGATTAATGATGTTAAGTGATAAACTGCTAAAAAGTTAACTTCCTACATGGAGAATTCCCAACATACCACTGGGTTCTTCACACTTGTAGCTTCAAATTTGATTTTTACATCTGGAAACACATGCTGCATGATCCCTAGTATAGCTGGAGAACATCCATGGGGAACTCTTAATCCAAACATTGCCAGAGCCTGCAAGCATGCAAAGAGCTGTTCCTGCATTTAACCTGACATGAAGAATTTGTCCAAACACTTAAGTACTGCAGTAAAGCTCTCACCAGGAGATTCAAGCTGGTACTGAAGATAGATAACAAAAACTGTGTAGCCGCACAACAGAGGTAAACATAGGACTTCCTCGAGATGAGAAGGCTGGATGCTCTTTTCTCTTCACTGAGCGTGACCAGCTAATGAGAGTGGGGAAAGTTCCATCAGGTTCCAAGGAAGCAGTCTGGCAGAAAAAAGGCCATGAGTGCAGGGAAGGAAGGGTTTACCATTATTGATGCACTGATGCACCAGTTCCTCTAGCTGCTCAGCACCTCACAGCCATTTCCTTCTCCAAAGAAAACACAAAATAAGACCTGCTGGTTGCTACCTGAAGCAAGAAAGCCCTTTTTTTCTCCCCTCCAACATAATGACTGCTGGATAAAGCAAACTGCTTCCCTCTGCCTAATGGAAACCCCATTAAATGGAAAGACTGTGTCCTTCCCCATAAAATGGAAGGCTCCTTCAGAACCCTGAGCGGTCTTATACCAACAGTGTGGTAGCAAAGCCTAGGGAATCTGCTTTTGCCACCTTTATCCGGACCTTCACACAGCTCCACTGTAGTCTGCTCATTTTATATGGATGAGCACTTCCAAGAAGTCAGTCTTACAACAAAGAAGGATCAACTGGAAGGTCTTTAAGGTCCCTTCCAACCCAAACCATTCTTTGACAGCAGGCTGGACAGGACTAAGAAACATATTCAAAATATATCCTTTTCACAGCACACTGCAGATGGTAAAGACCAACATTGCTGACCTCTCCTCCCATCCTGGTAGCTGCTATCCCTACTTGTCGACGGTAGGCAAGGGCAAGTAACCTGCCACAGAGCAGAGGATAGCTAAGAATGTTCAAAAATCTGGTGATATTGGTGATTTCAGCTTCTTCCCAGAAATAGATCAATCAATTTTTCAGTTTATATTAAAAATAAAATAATGGAGAATTATTTCTCAAGCTAGACTCTCATTAGGCAAGTGATTTCTGAACACTCTACCAATCCAGCCATCTGTCCCAGGAAGGACTGTTACAGGGAATGCAGCATTACAAATGTAGCCAGCAAGAGAAAGATGTTCTTTAAACAGATCCTTCATATCTTTAAAGTTCTGCACACAAAATGAATTTTTACTTGCTCACGTACAGCTCCATTTCAACTCTTATTTCCTTTTTTTCTGCTTTAGAACATGAAGATATCATTCAAGACCATCATCTACAGTCTACATTCATAGTCCCAGCTCTGAAGAGCTTACAGAGAAGCTACAAGAGCCTCTGAGAGCATGTGAATAGAGCTCACATTTGCCAATTTTCTCCCTAGGCATCCAGGAGGTCATGCCTCCTGCCACCTGGATTTCGCACACACAAGGTCATCACTTACAAGCTTAAAGGTATAGAATTAGACCATTTCTCAGGGCTCTCAGTTGTTTGGACAGCACATGACTGTAAAGCATTCGGAAAGACTGAGAGGCACTTGAAAATTTTCATTTCATACAACATGCAGAAATAGTGTTGTAGAGAACATTATTATAAAAATTGAGAGATTACATGAAAATTAATACCTTTGAAAGGTAATTAAATACTAAGCAACCAAAATACTATGTAAACTAAGCAACTGGAATACTATGTAAACTACCATCTTTTTTGAGTAAGGCATTAGTTCTTTTATTATCTTCCTGATTTTTCTTTTAGAAGGAACATTTAGAAAGTTTTAAGCATTATGCCTTTGAGATTAATTGTACATAAAGGTTACAGTACAAAACAGATATCTCAGCCCTATATAAGATGGCTTATTAATTGCCCTAGATACGCACACACACACAAAACTGTTTGTATAATTTGATGAGGGGAATTGATTTACTATCACAGTGAAATACTAGATTAAATGCCTGTAATTCTTTCTTTACGCTGCTCCTCCCCTCTCAAAAGCATTCTGTTTTGACTGCATGCCATAATGATTATAGAATAATAATTCAGTAAGTGATTTATTTAACTGTTACTGCACAGACAGTTAACATTCATCTGTATTCTTATTCTAATTTCACCTTTATATTTTCTGTTGTCATACCAAGTAGGATAAATTATGGATTTCATTTAAACCAAAGTACAGTTATGGAGCAGCAAGATAAGATAAGGGACTACTTTATTCTCTTGTGACACATCTTTCTTAACAAAGCACATAAGAATAAAATGCAAAATACAATATTTTTGAAAGCATAAATAGTACAGAACCATCAGGTTGGAAACTTTTTAATATCTTAAGCAAATATTGATTCATAAAAAAAAAAACATGAACCCATTTTTATTACTGTCAAATCATTTAACAAAGGAAAGGCTGCAGACCAAGATGCTATGTGTGACAAGAGCTGGAAGGACTTGTTCCACAATCCATCATGCCTGACCCAACATTTGTTGAAGATAAAAATCATTATTCCTGACTCAACCTCCTATTTTATTCACACAGCAGGAAGCAATAGCTTTTCACCAGCCTTAGCTCATGTGCATCTTCAGATCGCTTGTATTCCAACGATTCTTGGGAGATACTAACCAGCAAGACCAAACCTTATTAACACCACAGTCTCAGAGTGCACAGAGTTCATGTCACATTCAGTGCAATGGCCTTCTCATACTCATCTTTTATGGCTTGAAAGATCATCACAGTGTTCATCTCACTCTACACTACACTAATTCTGGGCTCATGCTGACTGAGAAAACAGCCCTACAGGCCTGAAGACACCTTGAATCCGCACTACACACAACCACATTGACAGTAAGGCATTGAAAAGAACTAGACCAACAAGAATATTTGCACAAACTAGGTCACACCAGCAATGACAAATCAAGGTCAAGAACCCAAGGGAGCCAGGAAAAAATTACTTGATCATGAGATCATGGATCATTACACCATATTTTATGTGGTATAGAGATGAAGGCAGTCAAGAGTTAGCACTCTCTGCCAAACTGTTGGAAGTAAGCAGCATGTTGAGGTAAACTATGAACCAAATATTGCAGCAGAAGTTTTGCTAAGCACACTACACTACTAATACACCAATTTGAAATACTGGTTTCAATCCCTAGAAACTGTCCATTACATATGCAGTCCATAGAAGGCCTGAATGGTGTGCAAATACATTTTCCTTATCTATATAGGGCTTGTCAGAGGTCACTGGCATCAAATGAAGGGGTTTTTTTCACACAAGGCAGATGGGAAGTACAGAAAAAAATTGATGTGCACTTCAAAGGGAAGAAATTCCTTCATTCTGTGAGGCAGTTCTGTGTCTCACTTAGTAATGAGTTTCTTTTGAAGAAATATTGTTACACAGAAATCTATTTAACTGGAATGCTGTTATACAGCATTCTCTATTAAAAGAAGTAGAATAATAAAGTTGGGACAGATTGCCTGCAAAACATTATTAGTTTTAGCCAGTAGATGGGTGGTCCATCCAGTCTTTGCAAGTGGCTCACCTGCTGCTGTCAGGCCCAAAGACTTGATAAATGCTAATTTATCTGACTGATCTAATTTATCTTCCTCAGAGTAGTTTTCACTGAAATACATTTCTATTAATCATGAAGCAATTCAAACAGTGAGATCTGAATTGTTCCCATTGTACTAAATTTGCTTTGTTTATATCTGAGGATTTGCCAAAATGCTATGTCATATAACTTCTTCACTCATATGAGAGTCAAGACTTTGTGAGTGGTTTTGTATTCGCAAAGAGATTTATGGTTCATATTACCTAAGTGATACTGCAAGAGTAAAAGAAAGACGAAATGCAGAGCCCTGTGATAACCAAGAACAATAGCTCAGCCACCAGTTAACTCATTTCATGTGTTTCTGCATCAGTTTTCTTATCTGTACAAGAAAGGAAACAAAGTTCATTTATCTCTGCAAAGCACTTGAAGATATTTTGATAAACTATGTTAAACACAGCACTTTCAAGGTCAGCCTTCCCCACACAGCTAAAGCATACTTAAATAAAGTGATCTTTAACTACTACTTTGGATTTACAAACATGATTACCAGACATTTCATTCCAGCATCCATTTACTTAGGGAAGATTTAGCCAGCTCATTAGCACGCAGCAGGAGCGTTTCACCAGGCAGGAGTCCAGGGCTCAGGACTGACCCTCAGAAGTCCGGCTTCCAAATTGAAGTGAAGGCCAGGTGTGACTCTCAGATAATGAGCTCGGCCTTGCAAAAGGCAGGCACCGTGCCAGCCGAACTCCACTGCACACTACAGCACACAGGCTGTGAAGACAGCAGATTCATTATTTCAAATTCTCATCCCATAAAGTACTTTTAACCTACTTTACAAGCTATAATGCATAAATGAGTTGTGCTGTAAATGGGCAAACCCTAGTTTCCTAGGTAAGCAATTAGTAGAGAGTATGAACATATTGATTATAGTTAAAAACAGCAGCAGCAATCCAATGTAGGGATGGGAATCACACCTGTGGTCAGTCAGATGTTCACAAACAGTACTGAAGTTACAAGCAGTATATCTAAAATTAACTGCAGACTGGTCTGAGAATGGTTCAAAAGTAGGAGATGGAAAAATGTGTGTGTTGTGGCACCCCATCTTCAAATGGCAAACTATGGTGCAGAGCACAAGGGAGTATGCAGGCAAGCTGCATTCACCAACTGTCTGTGGCAGTCACCTCATACAGACAAAAACATTAAAAAAAAAATCCTTACACGTGGTCTTCCCTCAATTCTCTGAGCACAGAAGACTAAATACTGGTATGCAATATCAGACTGCTCATATCTATATATTCTGCATAATAACATTGTGAAACATTTGTATTCTTAACATTTTTACTACTAAAAAACTATAAACTGTCAGTATTACAATAAGTCAAAGAATTTTCTCGCATCACCAACACTTTTCAAAATTTGGTTGTTTGTAATGAGCCTTCCAGCCGTGAATGCATGTGAACCAAACCCTAACAGGATGTACACATCATATCTTATCTCCCTGGTCAAGACCACAGGGAGGAAAAGACACCATCTTAGTCTCTAGACGCCAGTCTTTGAACTTAACCAGCCCTAGAACATTGTCACTCTGTTCCATGTAATGGGATATTGATTTTCGTATACTTCATTCTCTGTAAATCAATATTCTAATAGGTGCACAATAGACTGGCAGGAGGATAGAGAGTACATGCCCACTAACCTGATAGAGATGATTATCCAGAAATGAAGGTCAAATCAAAGGAAAAGTTAAACCTGACATAAGAAGAGCAGCATCACAAAGAGAAGAGTGTGTAAGCAAAGGAACTAAAAAAAAAAAGTATCTAAGATTAACTGGAGAAGGAAGAAGACACAACCTAAAGAGAACATGGATAAGGCAGCTAACAAAGTCTCAACCTGGAAATGATAGACTGACATCCCTTTGGACTGTCTGCACTCAATGTCACAATTTAAGCAGCACTTCAGGTCTCCAGCAGGAAATCTCTCCAGTGTATCACACAGACATATTTCTTTTTAAAGTAAAACAGCAAGTTTAAATAGATGAGAACTATCTGAATAGCCAATTCAGAACAAAGTCAGACAGAAACCATTTGCAATGTAAAATAAAATACTTAAAAGGAATCACTTATTCTTCCACATATCAGTTCTGTAGCAAACCAGGAAGGTGAAGGGAGCCTTCAAATGGGCTTTTTTAGCGAAAAGCCTTCTGATCACATCTTTCTGGTGCAGGCAGTGAACAACTATTTATGCTATGGAGATTAAAGTGGTCACCTTGCACAGCCTATTTAATTGCTGGAGTAGCTTAAGGCTAGTTCAAGACAGCAAATACTCCAACACTCCAGACAAACAGAAGACCAGTGTAAGAGTATTCCCAGTGCACAGTATACTGAAACACATTGGGAACTGGCTGAGTGGCAATCCCACTAAAAACCATGTCAGCGGGTAAAATGGAAGCCAAACTGCAAATCAGTCCAAAGTGCACTCTCTTTTCAACCTTACACCATGCTACATGAGGAGGAATAGAGATCCAGGGAAGTTATTAATGCTTTCTGTTTGGTATGATGGGGTAGTAATGCAAGCTGTAGCCAGTCGTTCAGCCTCCAGCTCAAAAGATATTTAAAAAATTGCAGATGATGCAGCAAAGGGCTGCAAAGATGGTAAAGAGACTAAGCATATAACCAATAAGAAAGGTTAGAGGGAAATATGCTGGTTTATTCCAGCAAAGAGGACACTATGGCATAATTTAAAGGAATGCTATGAAGAGTAATTATGAAGGGAACAGAATCAAAATGCCTCTCACTAGTTATAAACAAAGAGTAGAGGCAAAAACCTGCATCTAGGGAAGTTCAGGTTTGATATTTAAACCTCCCTCTCACTGGGGGGCTGATACAGCCGTGAAACTGGTACTCGCAGAGGCTGTGAAATCTCAGACCTTGAGAGTTTTCCAGAACTCGGCTCAAGAAAGCCACAGCTGAGCTGATCAAGTATTGGCAGCACTCCTAGCTTAAGAAAGGCTTGCACCAGGTCACCAGAGCTCCCTTCCAACCAAGAGTATCGAGGATAATGCTATGAATACATGAAATCACTCTATTACATATTTATCACATGAGATTTCTTAGCTTCCTCCACACTGACACTGGAAAAAAAGGCTTATTAAAACCTTCCAGAAAAGACAAGAAGCTATATATTTAATTTCTTCTAGACTGGAATTATGCCTGTTTTCCCAAGCATGGATCCCTTTAGTCTGAGGAGTCACAGGTTCACACCCAGCCCTGAGCTCCACTACCTCATTACAATACACACTATTAGCCACAAAAATCAAGTGGTGAAGTCAGAGGAAGGCAGCTTTTAAGTGAACTCACTGTTCCAGGCACAGTTAACCTCCAATTATCAGATGGATCTGAGAAACTGCAGAGAACAGTCATAAAAAAGATTCATGAGCAGAAAACATTATTTACAAAGGGAGAAAACCCAGCAGCTAAATGTGTTCAATGTTATCAAAGAAACATATCTGAGCCTAGAGGCAGAATAGTGTGTTGCAAAAGAAATTCACAAAGTTTACATGCACTTGTCTCTTCCAGCTCCATTTGAAAATTTCTTTCAGCAACAGTTATACAAAACAAATTGAAATGGACAAAACCAAATTAAAACAGACAAAACCAAATTAAAACCTGGACATTTCAAAGGTTCAAGACAATGGAAGCCCTAGGTGGAAGAAGGAAGAGGAGGAAAACACCTGACTTTCCATGACCTTTTGTCCATTTCCAAATCTGTCTGCTGCACATGTAAGCAACCTCTTTCTTTCACTACAGATTAGTGAATCATTAGTTCTGTCATTTTAAAATGGAAAAGAACTCCATCTGGCACTAAGGATTAGGAGCCAAATTATGTGTGTCTTGATCTAAAGGTCAATTTCGTAACAACAGAGCACCATAAACTGCAAAAACAAAGTGCATTTCAGTATCTGCAATCTCTCAACATTTCAGTAGGTATCTTATAAAACTGATCTACTGCCTTTCTTACCATGGGACATACTCACAGAATGAGTGTCAGCCCCAAGAAGGCAGGGTTCAGTGGGTATCCAAAACAGGTAGCTGGACTGTTGCTTGGGTGGATAAACAGAGAGTGGAAGGCTACACGCATGTAAGCCTTCCACCATTTTCATTCTATTCAGTTAAGAGGTGCTGAGGCTACAGGTAGATTTCCATTACATTCACAGCAGCATACACTGCTAATTAAAGTCTTCCCAAAAATTATACTGACCAGATACTAGGAAGCAATGACCTCCAAAAGCTCCTCTTCTGTACCTTCCCTTCTCTTACAGTATGTACACAATCCTAAACTGCCCCATTCACTATCTTCCTATCACTTCTGCTACCCCCCTTAAATTATTCGACCCACAGACTCAGATTTCACCATCCAGTCTCACCTGTACCTCTCCAGGTGTTCTCAGCTCCTCTTCATAGGCAGGGGGGAGGGGACACAACAGGTGAAGACTCCATTTCCTGAATGCAGTAGCAAAAGAGATCAATAAAGTCAGGTGAGTAACCATCCAAGGGAAACAGAGAAATAAATAATACCTTATTGGATGGGCACAGAGCATGTGCCAAGGATTTCTGACTCCTAAATCTGAGTAGCTCATTTCTGGATGCAATAAATGTTTTGCAAAGGGAAAAGTGCATGAGAGATGGTGAGAGCTTCCTCAACTGTAAGACCCAAAATGACCTAGGGGGTGAATACAAAATCTAGTAGAACCACAAGCACCCAAAGAACACAAGTTTGACTCCTTTTTCCTAGCCACAGCTCAGTTTGCTGTTCACAGAGAAAAGATGAATCATGACCAGTTGTGATGGCCCTACCCTTATCATGCTGCACCAAAAGAATTTTGTCAAGGTTGCTTTAGAAGAACATAATATGGAGTACTGGCAGGGCTGCCCAGACCAACACAGAGCCTGGGGTTCCACGGGCCATATCTCCTGTCATCCAAAACCCAAATTTGAGTGATTTATCCTCTGACAACGTAGCCTGGGTGAAGATTAAGATTTGCCTAGCACTGCTGGACAAAACCTACCACATCTTGTTTCCTGGAACAGATGCATTTAATATAATTAGTTCCTGAAGCTGATTTACACAAGTTCCCTCCCTTTAGCATATACCTTGCCCTCTGAAGAGTTGGGGGCTTCTGGAGGAAGGCCCACAGTCTTCTTCACAGTGAACTTTTCACCTCTTCTTCTCACCATGCTCTTAGACAGCTTAGGCACCTCATCAAGGTTGCATCTGGTCCTAACTGGTTTTTCTTCCTCTTATCATAGTCCTAACTATTTCTTCTTTCTCTTATCATTGCACTAATGCTAATTATATGGCTTAATTGGCCAGGCACAGGCAACAGATGTCCATTATTAAGCAGGAACAAAACACGCTCATGTAAGGAAATAGCCACCTTAAA
>WAAB01011583.1:311006-365361 GCA_013389865.1 Piaya cayana | reverse complement strand
GTACCTAAAACTAAACTATAAGATTAAGAGCTTCATCCAGACCCTTCCCGGTGGGCTGGGCGCCACGATGTGGGTGACCACCGTCTCAGGAAGAACCTTCACCCAATGGCCAACCTGGGCTTCTCAAGGGTTCCCCACATCCAAAGCCAAAAGCATAAAATGAATACAGAAAGCACAAACCACCTAGGAAAAATAATAAAAGCAACAAACTCGAAGAGCATCAAAATCAGGAAGGATTTACAGTCGCACAGTTTAAATAGGTCGGTAGTTTGTAATAAGCGTTTAAAACTGCTTTTTAAAATTTGAACGTTTAAGGACTCTCCCACGCACCTCAGCAAGAGCAACCTCAGAGCGAGGGGCGATCCCGCCTTAATTGACCCTATAGCCAATCAGGGGCCGGGGCGAGGCCTAGTCAGGAACAGCCAATCAGCGGCGGAAGAGGGCGGGGACTCTGCAAGGACAGCCAATCATCGGCGTAAGGGGCGGAGCCGCGACAGAAATAGCTAAACTGCGTTGGAAGGGGCGTGGCTTAGGCAAGGACAGCCAATCCGCAGAGGGGGGGGAGCAATGGCGGCCGGGCTNCAGCCCCAGAGCGAGGGGCGATCCCGCCTTAATTAACCTTATAGCCAATCAGGGGCTGGGGCGGGGCCTAGGTAGGGACAGCCAATCATCAGCGGAAGAGGGCGGGGACCCTGCAAGGACAGCCAATCATCGGTGGAAGAGGCGGAGCCTCGACTGGGATAGCCAAACAGGGATGAGTAGGGCGTGGCTTATGCAAGGACAGCCAATCCGCAGAGGCAGAGGGCGGGGCTTAGGTAGGGACAGCCAATCCTCAGAGGGAGAGGGGCGATGGCGGCCGGGCCGGACCTGAGCGGCGGGCTGGAGCCGGTGCCGGTGGCGCTGTGGCCGCCCGGCGAGGCCCCGGCGGCCTTTCAGGTAGGGGCGGGGGCCGCTTGCGAACGGGGAACGAGCGACAGGAGAAGGGGGAGCAGAGCAGGAAGCGGCCGGGTCGCCGCCGGGCAGGAGCGGGACCAGAGCTGGACCCGAGGCGGCCCGGGGGCCGCTGCTCGGCCCGGCGAGGGGGTTACAGGGAATGGGGCAACCCAGAAGGAGGCGGGGATCACAGAACCGTAGAACGGTTTGGGGTGGAAGGGACCTTAAACTCATCTAGTTCCAACCACCCCGCCACGGGCAGGGACACCTCCCACAGATCAGGCTGCCCAAGGCCCCATCCAGCCTGGCCCTGAAAATCTCCAGGGAGGGGGCAGCCACATTGTCCCTTGATAGCTCGTGCTAGGGTCTCATCACCCTCATCGTGAAGAATTTCTTCCTAATCTAATTTTCTCCCTTCCAATTTAAAGCCACTCCCCTTCATCCTGTCACTCCAAGCCCTTGTAAAAGTCCCTCCCCAGATTTCTTTTAGCGCCTTCAGGTACTGGAAGCTGCTCTGAGGTCTCTTTGGAGCCTTATACAGGTTGAACAACCCCAACTCTCTCTGCCTGTCCTCAGGTGCTCCAGTCCTCTGATCATCTTTGTAGCCCTCTGGACCCATTACAACAGCTCCATATTCATTATCTGTTAGGGATTCCAGATGTGGACAGCGTACTTAAGCTTTCTTCATGCTTTCTCACCCATAGCCTAGCTTCTGCTGCCTTCTGCATTAGATGCATAAGTTCCAAGCACGTTTTCTGGATGCAAACGTGGTCTCCTGAGACCATTCATCAGTGATGTTGACATCCTGAGAAAAAAGAAGGCAGTAGCTCCGAATGAGCCTAGGGGAAAAAGAGAAAGCCCTCATCCAAACAGACCCTAATCTTTTAAGGCTTGAAGGCTTGTAGTCAATGACTGGGAGAATATGGGAACAGAAAATGGATTATTAAACTTGGTTTTGAGTAAGATGAAATGACTGAGAAAGCAGATGTTTACATAACAAAAGCTTCTGAGTGAACTGGCATATTTCCAAACACCCAGGAGCTACAAGACATAAGGTACTAGGAAATGTAATATTTAGTAATAGCACTTACTCCATGTTTCTAAATAAAGCTCTAGAAGCTGAATGCTGAGAAGAAAGTAAAAATATACCTGTAGCTGTCTTTACATCTTAATTTTTCAAAGTCAGCAAAGTTTCAGCTTTTACTTCGCAGCAGTCCACACCTGTATAATCAGTCACCTGCTGGGGGCATTGGTGTGATTTTGAGAACCTGACTTCCAGTGTGGGTTGCTTGAACTGAACCATATCTGTACATGCAGACAGAATTTAAGGTGAAGCAAATACCATCTTGCATCCTACCCGGACAACAGAGTTGTTAACTTAGCTTTTTTGTAAATACATAAAGGTGTGTTATTCATCAGCATCATCACTTTCTAACAGAATTAGGAGAAAGTTAGAATGCAATATTAAGACATAAAGAGAAAGCTTCTTCATTTTTAACAAAAATGGGCAGTTGAAATTCTGTGACTTAAAATAGCTGTAGACTAACTTCAGAAGTAGCTTAGAAAGCATTTTGTAGGAATGAAATTCCTTGAAAACATTCTTTGCTGTTTCTGTGAATAAAATCCTATCTAGTGAACCAAGCAGCTAATGCATTTTTCCTGCTAAGGGCTGTTTTTATTCTGGCTAGCAGACTGTTTTGAGAAACTCAGTCACTAACAGACTATTGATTCTTTTTCATTCTATATGGAATATCCAATTTGCATTCTTTAGAATATTTTATATAAGTTAGACTTGTAGTTAGAAGTGTACAGGAAAATGAAGTGTTCATGATTTCAGTTGAGATCAGTTGTTGCCAGACATGGGCTTCTTAAAATCCATGGAAAGAAGCACTGAAAGTAACAAGGACGTTACTCCTCTTCTCTTTGCAGTATAGCCCAGATAATGTGGCTGGAGCAGATGGAGACATTGACCCCACTGAAATCACCTTTCCTGGATGTTCTTGTCATACTACCTGCTGCATGGTTCACGAGTGCTCATGTCTTCGCCGTGGTGAAAATTACAGCAGTTTGTGCCTCAGGCCTACAGAACAAGAGGAGGAATATGCCAAGCCTGTTTTTGAATGCAACACCATGTGCCACTGTGGTGAATCCTGTCAAAATAGGCTTGTTCAGAGGGGACTGCAATTCAGACTTGAGGTATTTAAGACTGAGAAGAAAGGGTGGGGTCTTCGCACTCTGGAATTCATAGGTAAAGGAAGATTTGTTTGTGAATATGCTGGTGAAGTTTTAGGCTTTAACGAGGCATGTAGGAGAATTCAGGCCCAGACATCAAAGGACTCAAACTACATTATAGCAGTGAGGGAGCACTTCCACAGTAGTCGGATAATGGAGACGTTTGTTGACCCTACATACATTGGTAACATAGGCAGGTTCCTGAATCATTCCTGTGAACCAAATTTATTTATGGTGCCAGTTAGAGTTGACTCAATGGTGCCTAAGCTGGCGCTTTTTGCAGCTACTGATATTTCTGCTGGAAAGGAACTTTCATATGATTATTCTGGAAGATTCCATAATTTACCAATAACTAACAGAGAACAAAAACCTATAGAGGAAGACAACAGACTGAGAAAACCTTGCTACTGTGGTTCCCGCACATGTGCTTCTTTCTTACCTTGGGACAGTTCTCTCTTTTCCACAACAGACACTTGTTCAGGGAGCTCTCCATAGCTTTGTGGTTCCTCAGTACACCTAAAATGTATCTTTTTCCCTAATAGGTAAATTGAAGTTGAATAAAACTGAATTTGTATTCCACCAGGGAAGCACATGTGGTTTTGAGTAACACCTCAAAGACAAACTTGGAGGGTAGCATCATGCAGCATCCTAGAGGTCGTTTCCAAAGTTGATGGTATGAAGGAGCACTGGATGTTCAAAAACCCATTACAAAGCCAGGCCTGGTGGTGGTTTCTTCTGACAGTTTCCTGTATGTTTAAGCACCTCTCACAATTTTTACATTTCAGAAAAAAATGGTCCTACATCGCTACATGAAAAAGACATAGAATCATAGAACAACCAGGTTGGAAGAGACCCACCAGATCATCGAGTCCAACCTTCCTATCAAACACTAAACCATGTCCCTCAGCACCTCATCCACCTATGCCTTAAACACCTCCAGGGAAGGTGACTCAACCACCTCCCTGGGCAGCCTGTTCCAGTGCCCAATGACCCTCTTTCTGTGAAAAATTTTTTCCTAATGTCTAGCCTAAATGAGAAATGTCACTCAGGAGAATGAGACCAAGGAATGCTGGCATTTGCAAGGGCAGTAAGTTTCTTAAGTCCCATTAAAATAAATTATTTTAAAATTGCTTGCTTCAAAGGTCTTTGGTTTTGTCCCACAGAACATAAATTACTGTTATTATTGATGCAAAAAACCTTCCCAGAAATATCAGTTTGAATGCTTCAGCCATCCTCCCCATTTTCCATCTCTAGTCACATCTAGTTGCATGCCAAAATCTGTTTTTAAGTGACTAGTTCTGTTTCATGGGCATTTAATTTCTGTATAAGTGGCATAGTACTGCAGGCTTTGAGAAGTACAATCATCCAGCCTTTTGAAGTCATGTCTACCTCACAGCTCATCCACTAAGGTTTCTGCAATAACAGCAAGCAGCACATCCATGTTTCTTTCCAGCATTATTTTTCTGCATTCTGGAAGCGAATTCAGACTCTGCAGTCTAAAGCAGCATAATGCCACTGTTCTGATTTCTGAAATGGATTAAAGTAGGAAACAGAAAAGAACATGTGAACAAAACCACATTTGTCTCCTTTTATTATTGAACAGCTGGCAGATAAGTGAGCATTCCTTTCAGCTACTGATTTGTTTTCACTATTCCCACTGAGCAAGACTGTATAAAGCAAGTCCTGTCCTTTCCCAGCAGAGGGAGAAAGTCATTGCATCTTTATCTTTCTTGTACAGGTCTAACACACACACAGCATTACTGAGCATCTCCTTACACCAGAGATACACGAGAGACCTTGCTGGATTCAGTACATTCTGCAACTGCACGTCACTTCCTTTCTAGAAAGATCAAATTAAGGAAGTTTCAAACAGGCTTGTTTCAAGTTTCTCCCAACTTTGATATACAAGACAGAAACTGAAATGCTGCATTTTACAGTTGTGCCACAGCGTGTCATCAGTGGCACAACCCCCAAGGTCATTTGCTCTGTACAGTTTGATTTTTAACTGTATTCATCACCTTTGACATAACATGCACACACAAGGCAGCATATCTCAAGCGGGATGAGCTGCTCTGCAGGCCATAGGTAACTGTTTTAAAGAAAACTTTGATTTCAACCTGAAAGATAAACCTGACACTGGCAAGGGATAAAGGATAATTAGTAAACAGCAAAACAGCAGCAGCAAAACAAAATCTGACTTAGTTTTCACCTGTACTTCCTTGGTAAGTTTCAGTGTTAGCTTTTCCCCATTATAATATCTATCTTCATGCTTCCGTTATGAAGAACTGCTGTTGAGGTTTTCATATGGCTGTTGTTTTAGGTTAAGATAAAGATTGTCACATGATTTTTCTAGGGGCTAATTGTTAAATGTCACTTCTGTCAGTACAGAAAGCTTCCAGAAGAGTTCAGCTGCTTGTCAAAAGTAATTTACAAGCTGAGTGGCCATAAACTTGACACCTTATCTGATAAGGGTGCCTGTTTCTACAGAAGAGAAGTTCTCCACATCCTGTAACTCAGAAGGCACGCTGCTCTAGATACCACAATACTGCTTCAGTTGCAGGGTCTCTTGTCCTACTTAGAGGCTTATCTGGTTTTCTTCTCCCAAAAGGCATCATGCCAGCCAACTTCATCCTGTAGGACTGGAGTGCTGGGAGTACGTGATCCACTCTACTTCTACTTTCCGCCCTGGAAAAAGTTTCAGTACTAGTTTTACTCCATCTGTATTACTATTCCTGAAGATTAGATGGGTTTTCAAGATGACAGCACAGTTTGTGAGCTTCCTGTTATGAATATTTACTTGGCATGATTTTGGGTAGTTAAGGACGTGTAGATTCAGGGAAAAAAAAAAATCTAACCCCAAAACACACCTCCCTAAACGCCATTAGCAATATCTACTCTTTGCATCACCAGCCTTAAACCAGAGAACACAACTGAGCTTTCTGTCTTGGTGCAATCCGAATCTCTCAGACCCAGCCAGCTGATGCCGCCTCTAGGCAAGTGAGCCAAATATCAGTTACCTGGTCAGAACAAACAAGACTGTTGTACTCTTAAAAACAGCCAGCCACATTAAAGGCCTTGCAAGCATATGAAATAATACGTTGACTTGAGTTCTAAACCATCACGGAAACTGTTAATGGCCTCTTTCCATAAAGCATGTGCATAATACTTGGCTATGCCTTAGCACTACAGCTGCCTAGTGGTGTGGGACAAAAGTCAGACAAAAAAAAAAAATCCCCTCACAAGTGAATAAAAAAGAAAATAGACATTTTCCTACCCGCTGAATTTCAGTTCACTTTTTCTTTCAGCTTTGAGTCCACTTGACAGTTCTGGGTGCTCTTTCACACCAAATCCAATCAAACAGCTCAAAAGACTGAGCTCTCTGTAATCTTCCTTCCCTCTGCTCTCAAAGTGCAGAAATGATTATCAATATTTCAATGTTCAATACTCACTTGACCTTGGAGACTTATTTTCCCACTGAAATCTGATCAGATTAATTCAAGAATGTTTAATGAAAGATCTTGTAATAAATACAGTAACTGTTACGCAAACAAAACCAGCGTGAATGGGTTCATATTCCTGGTCTCTCGTGGCGATGGTAGAAGACTTCGCTCCAGGTGCCCCCCACAGCACAGTGAGTACTGACTAACCGACTTCTGATGTGTGGCATCATGAAGCTGTTTATTTAAATATAAAGTCATAATACAATTCCATATATTAGAAAGCTCTCTTTTCCAAGCATTTTTTTTCCAGAATCAAATTCTAAGCAAATTATTTTATAACAAAGTATACTCCTTGTGGCAGAGACAAGCCTTTTTAGAAAGAATCTTTCCCTACTACTTGTAGCAAAACAGATGTTTTCAATGCATAGATTTAAATTAAATATTTAATGCTGGTAAGGCAGTCATTGTTGCACAAATATTTACCACAACTTTTGCTATGCTCACGTGAGTGCCAAGTCACATGACATATTCTGGAACTGTGTTTTTCTGCTTGCCAGAACTACCTTTTACCCTGCTGGAAACTGCTGGTTTTGGAAAGGCTCCCCAGACATTCTCCAGTATCTTCCTTTCAACATGAAACACAGAGTGGAGGAGCTGCCAAGTGATGGATTTACATTACCCCAGTCTTATTCAAACCAAAACCAACTTACTGCAGAGAAGACAATACTGGGAAAGACTGGCATCACTGCAAAAATTGTTGTTAATCCACCACACGTTTCTGCTGTTAAATCCTAAAGTATCTGAGAAGATGGACGAGTTTAGTCCCTGTTTTACACACAGGTCATCAAGAGGCCGGTTAGAGGGCAGCAACACAACTGAACGTGACACATGTGGAAGGGCAGTAGCGTTCTGCTGTGCATCTTACTGAGTAGGAGACCCTTTGTTCAGCCTCCATTATAGCAAGCAACTGCCTGCACAGGAATGTTACCAGGCACCGTGTCCTAGAGCAAGTAACGGTGCAAAACACTTCATGAAAGGCCTGAAATACATTCAGATCCCAAGTGAGGTAGCTGTCATTATTCCCATTTCCCTGCCTCCTTGTTAAATTTTTTTTAAACAGAACAGTTTCATTATTTACCTTACTAGGCCTCTGGGTACACAGTTACTTCTGCCGTCTTATCACCTTTTATTCAAGGGGAATCATTTGTAAGCTTCAGTTCCTAATGATGCTGGTTTTCACAATTTGCAAGTTCCCAAAATAAGCCTACACTTCCCAAGAGAAACTGAAAAGAAATAGCCAGTGTTTTGCCAATCAATAAGAGTCTTCAGCATAAAGAAATGCTTGAAATTTTATTCAGGTACCTACAGCGTTTCTAATCATCATCACAATGAGGAATACCATCCCTAAGTTGCAGAAGGCACTTTCTAAAGGAGCAAGTAAACTCACCAGAAAAAGCATGCTTCTAGACCTGATTTTTGCTGCAATAGGAAAGTAATACAAGGGCTGTGCTAAGTGCCTGCACAGATGGCAGTCTGCCTTCTGGTCCTCACAACTGCTTCAAATTCCTTTTGAATGTTGTGAAGTTTATAAAGCCCTTGTTTATGGGATTTGAGTGTAGAAATTCAAATATACATAAATAAAGCTATTTATTAAAGATCTTTTCTAGAGGAGCTATTACACAGAATTAACCTTTTAAAACACAATTGGCATATTTCCGTCCAGTTTTCTGCTAGTGAACTCCAGAATAGTCTTGCTAAAACTGAAAAACTTCACCAATAAGGATTTTGGTCAGGATAAAAGTCTAGGCCAGCTTCCCCAGAGATAAATACATGATGGTTCTTTAAGCAACATTGAGTAGTGTTGGGGTTTTTTCCTCTCAGCTGGAATTCTAAACACTAGTTTGTTCTTTTCTGTCACGAGCTAGTGAACTCCACACACCTCTTTTTCCTTTGGAGAAGTTCGGCCCTTCACATCTCAGTGCAACAGCCCACTTGGTCACAGTAACTCTGGCAAGGTGTCTGCTGCGCAGCGGAATCCCAGATTTGAAGCAGAGCTGTCAGGAGTATTTTGACTACGGGCCACACAGCGATATCTATAGCAGTAAGACTGGAGAGTAAGAGGGGGAAAGAGAAGTTCAGAGCATATCACAGCTTGTGGGTTTTTTAGGCTAAAATTTGTTAGATTAATAGAGCATAACATTTTGCATGCTGTTGGAAAGCTCAGTGAACTGACAGAGATAAAAATCACTGCATTAGAAATAGGGGAAATGCCACTGTATACAAAGATCAGTTGCAGCTGATGTAAAAGGTAGTTTGAATGGCAAAATGTCTCATGACACAAGTGTCAACTGCTTTGGTAAGAAAGTGAAAATGCCCCTTCTTTTTCTCCTCCCAAGACAAAGGATCTCAGTGCCTCGATCTGTGTGTCAGTGTTCTAAGGCATTACCGGAAATGGACAGGTACTGGTACCTGTCAACGAACATTTCACTGAATGAGAGGCAGCAAGAAGAAAGGAAAAACTGGAGGCAAACTTCCAAGTTTTCCTATAGCTAGCCTTAGGGATATTTATGGACTTGTGGCTATAAAATAATTTAAATTAAACCATTAATAAAATGATTCAATTGTATTTCATATTCGCCTAGAAGACAATTCTGAAGACTGTCCTCTTCCAGAATGGGCTGCAGTCACACAGCAACTGCCTCTCATTAAAAAAAAAAAACAAACAAAAAAAAACCATCACTGCCATTTCATTTCTGTAAATAAGAAATGAGCACAAGATTATTTCCCAGATCTTGTCCTTGCACCCATCAGGTACAGTTAGGTACAGCCAATTGATGCCACTGGTGCATGTCAGTAGGAAATATCTCTGTGCTTTCACTCCCAGCATTGTCTTGCACTTGTAGGATTTGGTATTTCTGTGATGGACCAATAAGATCAAAAATGTCATCCAGACTTCTGAATGGCTGAGTGAAAAAGGAAACATTTCCCCCACCTCGTTTTGAGGGTTTAGTTTGGAGGTTTTTTGGGGGGTGGGTGCAGAGGAGAGCATGGAAGAGAAGGTAGTTTCTCCTTTAAACCCAGATCCCTTCAGGATTTTGTCCACAGCTACTACCATGAAGACAGTGACCCCTTAAGCAGGTTCTGTCCTCAAGGGAACAGCCCTGTGAACCACTCCATCCCCACGGAGGCAGCAGGTCACTGATATCTGCCTCCATGAGTCAACAGTACCTCCCACTAGGGACATTCAAACAACAGTGCTTCACCAGCTCTTTGACAGCAGCGCAGAGCCAGAGAGGTGGTGTCTTCAGAGTGGTGGATGCTGCTGCTGTCTCACACTGCAGAGGTCTAACCCTAAACCTCAACCAGACATTACAGGATCTAGAAGCTGAACTATTCTGAAAATAAAAGTAGCTGCTCTAGTGTACACATGAAAAGGTGTAAACTGCAGCCTTTGTCAGCTCTGCAAGTCAGAACAGCAGTAGAACAGATAGATGAGTCTGAACAGATATTTAGGCACTTACTAAAGAGCCCTAGTACTAACAATATTCAGAGGGGGTTTTGTCTTGATACACAGCCTAGTTTTATCACCTACAAAGAAGACTAGGACAGACTAGAATCTTCACAAGCATTTAAAATGGGTCACATTATTCATCACTGAAGAAGAATCTATTCCAGTGTTAATTTAATCAAAACTGCTAATTAACATCTGACATTGATTTCACCTAAGAAGGAAATCAGTGTAGAAAATGGGATCTCACTATAGAAAAATTAATCTAATTATGAGGATGATTTGCCAGCTGCAGGCTTTGAAAGGGAAAAAGAACAGGACAGCTTTAATGAAAAAGGAGATCTACAATGAGCATTTTATCAGCAATGCATGAACAAAGTTTAAAACATGATTTGTGTCATGAACAGCTATTGCATTGTGGTGGTATCCTGACTTTTCAGAAAGAATTTTCAGTCTGCTATCAGCTAAGCTGAAGCATTGCCTCCCTGCAATCTTTCTGCAAATAGCTGATATGCTTTCTGGATCAAGAGTCATTCTAAAACTAAAAAAAAGGCAGAGCCACACTTTCTACTCTCAAAAGTACCACTCAAGCACTATAAAATTGATATATATCTCTCTAATGCTATGTTCATTAACTTTTACATCTAAAAAAAATTACTGGGTAAGGTAGTTTGTTTAAATTCCAAGCTAACCAAAAGGAATTCCTTAAGAACATCAGGTATTGCTCTTCATTAAATTGCATGAAACCCCTTAACAAGCATCCAGGGTGCCAAGAAACTCTGTCAGGAGATCACTTCATTCTCAAGTCGGGCATTGTCACAGGAAAGATGAACAGGAAAGTACCACAGGCCTTTTCACATTACCTTATGGCACATATAGGATCCACCCTTCTTCACTCTGTCAGTCCCCGATGAGGGCCCTTTCTGTGGAGGAGAGAACACTGGTCAGTATTCATGGAAGTAATTATGCTAACTACAGGGTGAAGGTAAAAACCTGCAAGAATAGGGAGACAGATAAGAAGCAGCCATATATATTCAAAGTAAACAAGCTTCAACTGTGTCTAAAACAGAAATTCTGAAATAATTTTATTGTAAAATACTTGCAGACAGGGAAAAATATTGTTCTCACTCCCTACTGATGTAGATATTTAACATTTGAGATGCTGCCCACTGGCCAAAAGTGCCTTGTGCTTCGTTTCTGAAAAGTACCTGATAATAGGCTATAAAAAAAAAGCACAGTGGCAATCATCATAGTACTGACTTTTGAAATTAAAGGAGTTTCTGTAATTTCAGACCTTTCCTAGTGAGAGACTGAATCTCACACACTGCTCTGCACGTGTAATGAAATCTGTGATTCTCATCAGTTCCACTGCTATGAAACAAAATGCATGGAAACCTGTGAACCTTCAAAGGGAACGCACAGACCTTCCATTGTTCTAAAGACAGCCACACTGTATGGAGGCCTGTTGCAATGAAGGGCTATAAGGTCCAGTGTTTGGTTCTTATACTCTTTCCAGTCCAAAATCCAGTCTGAAACATAGGTTAGTTGCTGCAGCAAGACATAGTCACCATCTCCCAGCTACCACATGCTAGATCTGTTATTATGTGGGATCATGACAGCTAAAGAGGTTTGCAGAAAGCACTGCACTTATGAGCAACAATTTTGTAATCGTGTATATATTTGCAGTGTAATGTATGCAATTTATTTCAAGTGCTTATGAAATTGGCCCTAGAATTGATTTAATGAGGTTATTTCACTATTCTTTTTCAAATCTGACTCCAAAGGATGGCTTAATAGTTCAAGGAGAAAGCTCAGCTTCCTTGATAACCCACTCTTTAGCTTGCTTTGATGGAAATTTATTACACAGATGAGCAATTGTCCCACTTAATTCCTTTTAGCTGTGAAAGTTACTACTGCACTCATCTAATGCTTAGAGACTACTGCTATACTTCATGTCTTCACTGTTGATATCAAATATACTAACGTGCTATCCACACTACATGTGCATAGAGAAACTACTTTTAGGCAGGAGCCACAAGAATATCTGTCTTACAGAAGTGGGATCAAGAAAAACTATGTTTCATTAGTTAACTGGCAAGCTTAGCCTAGAAGCTGGTACTGCCACTAAGAACCCTCTCAAAGTTTAAGGATTTGCATGTATTTCTATTTCCGTACGTGTTACACTAGCATGTGACAAAAATGTTTTCTCATCACATACAAGCCTCCAATAACAAATTTTTCACTTGACTCTAGGTACAAGCTGTTGTTTCTTCACTGGTTGGTAGAGTGTAAATCAAGTCTATTTCTAGAGAAAATCTTTTCATAGAATCATAGACTGATTTGGATTAGAAAGGACCTCAAAGCTCATCCAGTTCCAACGCCCCTGCCATGGCCAGGGACACCTTCCACTGGACCAAGCTGCTAAAATCCTCACCCAACATGGCCTTGAACACCTCCAGGTTTCACAGTTAGGAAAAAAAGAATTCATGGCTCAGACTATGTAAGTGAAACAAAATAGCAATGTAACAATCTGTAATAGTACTGTAATAAACAACTGCTGAAAAACTAAATTCCATTAATTATTTTGTTTCATCCTGTTCAGCAGCATGACATCCTGGAAGTATCTGAACGGTGCTATGCTTTCTGCAAAGCCTTAAAATCAACACCATAACCTATATAAATGCAGTCACCAAAAAAAAAAAAACCCACACTTCTGTAGTATCTCTTGAATCAAAGAATAATTGCCCCTTAAGAAGCAGGTTTCTGAAGAATGGATTTCACAAGGAATGACACCTTTCCAGCTTTTCTCAGTGTCCATGCATTTGACAAGTTTGGTTACACCTCATCATCACACTCTCCTACCCTGTTATCAAGGGATATAGTAGTCCCAGACCCAGCTCTTACATTATCAGAGGTGAATTTCTAGAAGAATCAACACAAGAAAAGCATTTGTAACACTTAGACACTGAACATAAATCACAGTGATTGCTAGAAAACCCTGAAAGCTGATGTTAGTACTACAAAAGGTACTGACTGCATCCATCAAGTCTGACTGCTTTGAAAAATCTTCATATCAAAAGCTTAACCCACTGAAACCTCAGCGCTTTCACATTTACTACAAAATAAACTGGCTTACTACCATTCTTAATACTCCATAAATACTCAGGGAAAACCACACCCACAGACACTGTCCACTCATTTCCAAACCAGGGTGCTCCTCTGCAGGACAGGCTTACTCCATTTCCAAGGTCTCTGGAAACTGCCTTCACAAAACTAGCATGGGGATGCACTGAACCCCAGTCTACAATAAGCTACTAACAAGCCCAATCCAGTCAAAAAGACTGTTAATCTCATTTTAAGGGAAGCTGGAGTAGGTCCAGCCAGAAAACTGACCTAAAAAAAAGCTATATGAGAACAAGACAAAACAGAACACTGGAGCTGTTGAGCAGGATTTCCCATTACAAATTAAGATGAAGATACAGAGCATCAATCTTTGCTATTAGCTCCAGGACAGCTTTTAGAAACTAAGAGGAAAACACTAATTTAGGATTAGAAGGTTTACTGTCCAGCTGTAAGACTGCTGTATGTTTCAGCAATTATAAAGGGATAACATATACGGAAGAAACATTGGAACAAAGAAAATGGTAACTGCATAAGCTTTTTTTTTAATTACAAGTATCTTCTACCATGCAAAAATTTATCATCAAAGGCTATTTGGCAACAAATAGCAAGTTAAACTGACCCCCCAGCAAGATTACAGCACTGAAATGTTTTGTCATCTGCAAATGCCTGACACAGTTTTCTCCAATAATCTATTCTATTGCAAAACCTTATCCTCTCAACAGATAATTCTTTTAAATCATCAAAATATGAAATTGAGGGATCATTCACTGTGTTCCAGTTGATAATACTGTCTATCTGCTTTCACACCTATCCAAGTACAGGACGCTGATCTCCACTGATCCTTTATGCTTCTACAATGGGGAGCCATTCATTTGCTTAAGTCAAAAATTATCAGATATTTGCAGCTCCATATACAAACTAATGAGAGGTAGAATTCAAAATAAAAGGTACTCGCCCCTTATGTTTTGAACGAGCCACTACTACTATACATATCATATAACATCTGGACTAGAATACTTGAGGAGGCTTTCAGTCATAGAAGGGTCCAACTAAACTCTTAAAGGAAGGTCTGCACAAGCAAATCTCCAGTTATACCAATGTTCTGCTCTTAAAAGTTACATCCATGACATATTATGATGCCTTTCAAAGTAACTAATTTGAAAATTCTGGCTGCTTCCCCAAAACCTCGCTACTGCTAACAGTCTCCAGGTATTCTTGGCACTTCATAGCTTATAATAGCAAGAACATAGTAGCAAGCCCTTAATTCCACATATTTCTTGAGCTGTGTAAAAATCTTTCAAGGTTCTTTCTTTGGCTTTGATATTTACCTGCACAGCTCCTACACCTGGCAAAGAAGTGGAAGAACACTGTTCCATTTTAGAGCATGATTTAATCTAATACCTTAAAAAGCAGCAAACAACTTATAAAGCCCTTTCAGATATCCCAGTTAATTTCTGCTCTTGGTAATTATTTGTGAATTCAAGCTGATAAATTATGAAAATAAAAAAAGAGTTTATGTGCAAAATTCCATACATTGCTTGTAATCAATCCACATTATATTTCAAGTCTCTCCAGTACCAAAAAACCCATTTGAAGATGTCTAAAGTTAAACTCAATATGTTAAAAAACTTTCACTAAGCTCTGACCCTCTAGAAGAATTTCTAGTCTTTTAGGCAGAAAGAGCACATCCTATATATAGGTTATGCTGACTTGTACTCTGGAGAGACTTAAGAGATTGGCTCTGATAGATATGGTGCTAATCATTTCTAATGTCTCAGAAGATACTGCAGCCTGGCTATTTTGGGACACCTTTCACATTATTAGAGTCAGTTTCCGTATCCATTTAATCAGACAAACGCTTTAGAATTCACTTAGAAGGGCTCTGCCTCAGACACTAGATTCTGACAATTAAGTTTCCAACTGAAAAAAAACCCATAAAGGCATCATTCTTTACACTGAATTTTTACATACTTTCTGAAATGCCTGCAAAATGTGCTGAATTTAAAAACCTAAGGAAACTTATAGGCAGTTAGAGCAAAAGTCACATGTCACTTGTTTCTAACCATCATCGTATTTCAACAAGCCCTGCTTGCATTAACATTATAAACACAAAAGTGTCTCATTTAAATAAGTCATTCTAACAAAGATGCACCACTCCAATACTTTAAAAAAAGGACTTTTTTTTCCAAACATCATACCACAGTAGCTGTAGGTTCAGCAAAACACGTGATTTTGTACAACTTGGACAAGTTGGGGAGGCTGACACAGGCAGAGAAATCTATTTTTCTCTTTAGAAGAAAATAAGATTATATTAACTAGTACCAATGGAAGATAACATATTAGCTGAAGGACACTGTTTTATGGAGACTCTTTGAAGTTCTTTCCATTACCACGTAAGTTCCACATAAATCAGTCATTTCATGCATTTCACCTACAAAGGCCAGAAACCTTACATGAAAAAGCTCCAGGACTTGGTCAGTGTGACACAGAGTCTCTAAAGAGACATCCACGTTTAAACAGATAATGCATGTTACCTTGTCTTAACCTGCAGATGAACACACACAAACCTCTAGAGTATATCTAGGTGCAATTGACACAAGATCCGATACAAGCTCTACATATAATACATCAGAGTATTTGTATTCTTCAAACCTGAGCTAGTTACTCTATTTTTTACACTCTTCTCTGCCCTGAGAGGTCACTGTACAAACAAGCAGCTAAACCTGAAGGAACTGTGAGACAGAGAAACAGATGAACAAGAACAGGGACAGCTGAAATATGCTATGAACTACCAGACTTGCTTATCTATGAAAGGGTAAGGGCAGATAAGGGGCCCTTTCCCCATGTCCCAATTAAGGCAGCATATGCAGATCATGGTGCATTGCTTCTAGGCACGGAAGTGAAGCTGCAGTAGCAGGAGGAGTAAAGCTGAAGCTTCCCTGGTACAAAACAAGGTGATCACAAAGCCTGGAATGGAAAGCTCAGCCTTGCTCACCCTTCTCCTCCTACCCCAACTTGCAAGGCTCCAATCAAACCCACATATCTGTCCTGATATAGGAAAGTTTACTAGTTTTATTGTAAACTTGGACACAAGTGAGGAACACTTGCTAGCTACACAAGGCTTCATCTTCAGAAATGTTGGTCTTAAATTGGCCTTGTTACCATTCATAAGGCACAACCCCCCCATCCTGAGCTGCCCATAAAAGCCCCACCAGAACTGAAACAGAATTCCAAGACAGCAGATGTTTCCTAATCAATCAGTATGGAAACAGGGGAAAAAAAAAAATAAAGAACCAGTTTGAATGCTAAGTGTAAGTTTTATATAAACTTCAGCTGTATTTGTTTGCAAGTCATGAGTCAATGTTGGAAGGAGGCAGGTGTGTTTATATATATATATACACACACACATGCGCGCACATATACACACACATGCATAGATAGATAGTTTTTTCAAGAGACAATCAAAGCAATATTTCTTTCCAGCTGACTTACAGAAATTAGCAGAAAAATATTGACCCATATGTGGAATATGTGGAAAAAAGTGGTAGATGGAGATAAAACACTGTTGAGGTCCCAAAGGAAAACGAGGATCTTGAGCCATTGCTAGACCCCTAAGACTGCCAACCAACAAAAAATCAGAATACAGTCCATCCTATTTTAAATCAAACAAGGAAAAAAGCTACAGTCCTTAACATTTCAGTTGATTGAGAAGATGTATGTAGCGCACTGCCCAACACAGCTGAAGTCACTAGAGAGACCTGTGGTATCTCACTGGGATACAAGCAACTTGAAATCGGCCAGTGTGAGCATATGGATTAGGAGGTCTCCAGGTATTCCATCAGTGTGATGAAACTGCTAGCACAGATCCAGAGCAATCTAACCCCAAGATGAGCCTGATTGCTCAAGCTAGCAACATGCTCTTGGAAGAGGAGCAGAATGTCAGCCTCTGCAGTGTACAGAACAGAATAAGAAGTTTATCAAGTTTCTCAAGCTATTTCCAGTTACTGACTTTCCAGGAAGGCCTGCAATTATGTCTGGCACATGAAAAAAGACTACTTGTACCATAAGAGAACACAGCATGGGGATACTCAAATCCTGCAGCAAACAGAGCTCCTGACTCGTGAGCTTTAATTGGTTTTCTCATTACATATAACAGTGACTGAACAAAAACTCTGTGAGAGCAGAGCACTGCTTTTTCTCAGATTTAGTAATTTTGGATAAATGAGAGAAGGAGATATAACGCTAGAACTTGAATCCACTGAAAGATATTGCATGAGAAGCCCCACATACAAAGCTTACCCTGCAAGACTTCTTTCTCTGCCTGCCACAAAGAAAACCAAAGATTAACCTCTGGAAGTCCAGTAAGCTACTTCCCAAACTTCAGCTGTATTACATGTTGAGTGTTAAACAAGTTAGTAAAAGCTAAAGATAATTCAAGATTGTTTTCTCTCTACCTGGGCACAAGGAGTAAGTAGCACAGCTCGTAACAACATAAAAGAACAAGAAACCTTCCTTTTTATTTCCCCAAAAAGTAATTCCAGTGCATTGGCAAATCCTTGATTTCTGTAATACAATACCAGTCTGGAAGTATTCAACTGCTAACCAGTTGGGGAGGCCTGTCCGACAAAAACATAAATAACAAATACATATAATAAATAAAACCACACTACAGCACTACAATTCCAACAATGATGTGTAGTGTGACACTTCCCAATTCACGAAAACACAGCCCATCCCACCACAGGAAGAGCAGAGAGGAGCAAAACACAGTGTTTTCAAGCAGCAAGCAGGTGAGAGCAGCAAGAGAATTCTGTATTTCATGTGATGCCAATAAAATACTTACAGGGTTGTGTACTTCATCTGTTGTATGATGAACAGCCCACCAGTCAGACGTCCATTCCCAGGCATTTCCTACAATGTTGTACAAGCCATATCCATTGGGAGGAAATGCAGTGACCTACACAAGATACGGAACACAAGTACCAGTTGTGTAAACCACTCAACATGAAATAAGGTTTTGAATCCTGAAGGCCAGTCTGCTAAAGGTACATGTGCACTCACTAGGAGCTTCTGCCTTCGTATCTCAAAAGCAAACATCAAATTAAGTAGTATAGAACTGTAACACTTCTACATACTTCTCTTAAATAAACCGGAAAAGAATAAACTATTATCATCCTCAATGTTCTCATCACCACATTTCCACTATGGCATGTGGCATCATCTTACTGGCTTTGGAGAGCCAACCTCTAAAGAGAAGTACCATTGGAGCAACTGACACAGACCTGAACATAGCATTTAGTGATCTAATCTCCATGCCAATGCTTACAACTTCCAGATTCCCCTTCCTGTCAAAAACAACCCACCAGGGGTGGCTGTAAACTCATGCATACGCAGACTTCTCTACTGATGAAACTTGTGGGACTTGCTTTAACTACCAATTGATCATTCATATTCTTGATTGCCTTTGAAATTTCACTCCATCATTTGCCATACTAGACAGTCTCAACCTTTCCAAAAGGAGAAGTTTCCCTTCTTTTAAATTATTGCACGATTTTTGTGCTTCAGGAAGTTACTCAGAAAAATGAGAGTTCAAAAAATTGTAATGCCAAAAGTGCCAGCAGAAAGTGTTTCAGCATCTGGCTATAAACTGGCTGGAAAAGGGGAAATGAGGTCAGTTTGAGAGAAATTCAAACTAAAATAATCTTTAAGTAATCATTACTTTTCAATTAGCTTTTTAAAAGTGTCCCTTGGTAATAAGTCAAGTCTGGCCTGCAGCAAAATATACTGTATCTTTAAAAAACTAAAGGTGAAAGAGTACAGGAATGGAAAACAGACACGGTTCATTGTGTTGAATACAGACCTCAATTTTAGGAAGACTAAGCTTATTTCCATATGACTATTTCGCTTTGAGACACTTACAGGTGCTGTTCCTTTGTATCCATCTTCTGCAGTGTTATTAGTTGGGAAAACTCCCTGCCAGATATTAGCATAATGTTGACCTTTTGGCTGAAGCTTGTTGCCCCATGGGAAAAGTCTGTTAAAAGCATACAGAACAGTTGTTACACACTAAAAAACCAAGACAACACACGCCATACACATACCTTTCCTCCTGCCACAGTTTATCCATCTTACCCTGGAGAACTGTGTGTATTCCAGTTCCATTTGTACCAACATCTAGCAGGTTATCAATGAAAGCAAAGGTTCTACAAGAACAATTCATACATGAAGGAGGGAAAGGCAGCACCTCTCTGCAGTATGCAGTTCAGAACATGGGATGGAGAAGACATAAGCCTGTTAGCCACCTTGTCTTCCCCTCTTCATCACACAGTCAGCTAATACGTGGATCCAGTGGCCCAACAGCTGATGTGCAGTGAAGTAGTTATTTACTTCTTAAGCTCTTCTGCAACTTTTTCAGCCTTAACACTAATATCCTTCGCTATACCTTATATCCTCTGCAATAGCAGCAGTCCCTTGTCTTGGCATTTTGTCACACCTCTTCCTCCCTTGCACTCTCGGCATTCCCCTCCTATTATAGTTCAGATCACAATATACCATTTAGGTATTTAGGGAAATTCACTTACCTAAGGGAATCTGTTCAGAATAAGTCAGTGTTATATATAGCACAGATGTGCATACTGCACACACAAAAAAAGCCACTGAGGGTAATAAAAATCCACACAATTCCTCCTTATCTAGTAAATACCACTTTCAAACATTTATCAGGGACACTTCTATGACAGGTACCTATTCTCAAGGCCCCCTCGACAGCTGTATTCCCATTCAGCCTCAGTTGGTAATCGTTTCCCTGCCCACATGCAGAACGCTACAGCATCATTCCAGGAGACATGAAGAACTGGATGATCCTTTCTGGGGAACAAAATAAATAGGACAAGATCATCAGCAGAAGTAGGCAATCTCACAGCTGCATAGGACAGAAACTTTATGAAATCATTTTAAGAGATGGCCAAGAGGACTGTGAGGAAGTTCACAGCTGTTACAACTGCACAAGTTATCAGTTTACTTTTACAGAATAGAATCTATTCAAAGAAAGACAGCAAGCTACTAGTAGATGCTGGATGGGAAATGCAGCTAGAGAAAAAAACAAGAGGAAAAAAATAAGTCCTACCTCTCTTTTTACACTTTATCAAAGAGCTCCATACAGTTAAAAAAGACATTCATAGCTTCTGTGTTCTCATGGTCTCCCATCAGGAGCCTGCTGCACCCAGGAGTCAGTGATTAATGTTTAAATGTGGGTGCTCAGAGAGCTAAAGGAAGACACCAAATGCCTGCAGCATTGCTACTCCTTGCTAGTCTGTAACAGTCTTAACAAAAAGCAAAGATTCTCAATAGTGAAACTTGCTTTGCAACCTAACAGCAAATGCTCTTTGCTTCACTTCTCTGTGCTCCCTCCTCTTTGGTGCAGATTCTTTTCTTTGCTGTCAGTTGTGGGGGTTTTGAGGGAGACATGAGATGAGAAAGAGCTTTAACTCCCAGCAACATCAAATTTCTCAGTACCCAATGCAGGAAACAGTGAATTGAAGAAATTTAACAACGAAATATTTTTCTTTGGGTGTTTCAAGCAGTCCAGTTTACACAAAAGCTCCCTTTTTAGCTTTTGTTTGGTTCCAGGATTGCCCTTACAGCTGTGATCTCTTTTTCCAGAAAGAGACAGAAACAATGCCTGGTCATTCTCGTCACATGGATCTTCCCCATCCAAGTCCCCAACAGATCAAGATACTTCAAGAGCTGAGGGTACGAACATTCCAGAAGATAGATACAGAGGACTTTCTATTAACTTGTGTTTTCTGGCTTATTTAACAAGCCATCGTATGTCCATTAGACTGCTTCCCAGTGGCAAGTTCACTAGCAGTTGGTACTAGGTTGGGTTTGTGCCATACTTCTACAAGACTAAATTTACATGGCAGGTTTCCAACTCTTAACTGCTGACTGTGACCTAAATTTCTGTCTCCCCCTAACAACGCCTCCTGATAATATCTCTATTTTTGCCTCAGATAATTCTTTCACTGCCCTGGGAGAACAGACAACGGACTTGTTACTAAGCAGTTCAGCCATCAGATGATGTTACACTAACATAGCCCTGTCCTTAGAGGACTCAAAAACATGCCAGCACCTACTAGATCTAGGCTAGAGAGTCTGACTTCATTTCAAATAGCAGTTTTGAAACTTCAACGAGTTGATTAAGCAGCTAGTGTGAAATTCTTTGCCACCTGCCTAGCAAGGGAAAGAGAAATTAAGACAGTCACATCCAAGTAAGCATACAATGACATGCATAGCTGCAACAATGGCTCTTAACATGTGCAATACAGGGCTAATTCTGCAGTAAGCATAAAAAGCACCTGAGAAAGGCAACGCCTTCTGGTTTGCTATGCATAGATTTCATTCCACTTCTAAATGGAAGAGATCATATAAAGAAATAGATCAGCAAATTTCAAAGTTCGTAGCAGCAAAGCACAGCATTAACTATAGGCTAATAAAAAAAATACAACTTTCCAAAGCATTTAGAGCTTATAGTTAAAGTCACAACTGATTTTCCACAATAAACAGCCTACAAAATCAGAATACATGAAAAAGTTCCAAACTCTTCAGTCATCTGCTGCCAGAGAGATAGGCCTCCAAATCCCAGATGGAGTCTGTACTACACAGACTCCTAGAGTATGCCTGCAGCTAGTGTTTAGTCTTCCTCTCCAAAACCCAATCTGCACTGAATGCTCTGAAGTTGCTGATCCACTAAAGATCGACTTCTTTTCACTGCTGATGTATAAATGTGAATAAACAACACACTGAAGCACATTTCAACATGGTCTCTTTTTTCTTTGCAGGAAAGTACTTACAGACCTTTTTGAAACACTGCTATGCCGTTGAACATACAACCACCAAATAGCGCATTCAACACACTAGAAAATGTGAAAATAGTCACAGAAGCAGCAGCAAGTAGGTTGCTCAGTAAAAAACCTTTCTTGGAGCACCATTTCTGGTCCTTCTTTACAGGTATATTTACAAGCTCTTTGTGTTATAACTGAATGGCCATTTATAGCTTACCTGTCAGAGATATTAGAGTTGGGACCTTCAGGGTGCTTCCAGTTGGCTCCCTTCACAGGCAACCACCAGGGAGCAGCTGCAACCTGAAATGGGACAAAAAAATTGAATTCCCAGCTAAAGGCAATTGTGAAAAATCACCACATGACAACAGGCTACAAAGCTCACTCACAGGTCATGGCTTTGCCTGCAGCCAGTTGACCTATTATGTTCCAAATAATTTCTGCCAAACCAAGATGATTATTTGATCCACATTACCATATTGCTGGGCCAGGGAAGAGCCCAAGACAGGGAACAGCACAAAGAAAATAACAAGCCAAAAGCAAGCAAGAGGGAGATTAAACCCTGATCATACTTTTCTGCATTACTGCCCTCTGGCTGCCTCTCCTTCCCTTCTGCATTTTCTCATCTGCAGGTCTGACACAAGGCACAGTTTATTCTCTTTGAAGGCACAGCCTTCAGCACATTACCTGTGGTGGATCAGACTGTCCTCTCACAAACTCTCAGAGTTCCTCACCTCTGAAAACATTTGCCAGGCATATTCAGATGGTAACGGATGGAAGAGGTCAGTGGGAACACCAGTTTTACTCAGCTCTTTTACAACAGCAGGCCCACAGGTAAACCAGCTAACCTCCTGGCTGACTTCTGTCTGACAGGCTGCAGAGTTAGTAGAAATAAAAGAGTTTTGGTTTAAAGGGGACTTTCATCCCAATAATTTGCTTCCTAGACCCAGTGTTTTGGAATCACTGAAACAAAATCCTGATGACATCCTTTAAATATGGTCAAAACATGCATCTTGAAACACATCTGTTTTCCAGTTAATTAACTCAGTAAGCTGATATTAAATTATTTGCTATCAGCTTCCAGAAGGTGGAGACAGAAGAGCCACATAAGTTAAGTGAAGCCTTTTTTTTTTTCCTTTCAGTTGGTTTGCTGAGCAACACAAAGCAGACAAAATATGCTGTAACATCTTCTCTAACCAATGCCTCTGATCTGGTTCTGCAATACAAAAGAATTATTGCTGGAATACATGCATTAAGGATCTCCTCTGTTAAGTCTACTTCAAAGCTAAGGTCAGTGCACAGCATGTTTAACCATTCTATTGATTCACATTACCTTAGAAATGCTTATCTCAATAATAGGTTCTTCCAGAAAATTAAGGTGAAAAAGAACACTTATGCTAACCATCAATAGCGTGCTTTTTCCAGCAGTTGAAGTGCTTGCTTCCAAAGTACTCCTATTACAGAGACAATTTCCACAATAACCAAAAATCAAAGCAAATAAGCCTCCAATTCTTTCAGAGTCAAGCAACCTACCAGTTTGCTTAGGCCTAGACACACAAGATCCAGGTGCTACTCTAATACTGACTTTGAGCAATTTCTGCTGTCTCTACTGCCCCTGGGCTTTCCACACTCAAAAGATGGTAAAGGGAAGAAGTAGAATATTTATTTCTCTTTGCCATGCTGCTAGCCCAACTTTGTAAAGTGTTATACACATAGGTTGGAATTGTGCCAAGACTGTTATTCTACAACTCTCCAAATCCTTCACAAGAAGGACCAAAAGTAAATATCACTGAAAGCTGGTACTTGGGAGACAGAACATCAGCCCAGTTAAACAACTTTAAAACAAACTTCTAGGAAGAAGCTGCATCCTTCAGCACTGATGAGCATTTAATACATAATTACACCTGTGTGAGAGAAAAAAATTACCTATGACAATGATATAACATTAAAAGATCCTCTGGTCCAAACTATGTATTAGATCGCTCACATGAATATTTCAGTAGCAAAATAGAATGTAGCGCCTAAGAAATATAAATGCTGCTAATACAAAGACATATTATCTCATTTTTAAAGCATCAGATGAGTCTTTGCTCCCATGACAGCTTTTCACTCTTCTCTCATCCTCACATGCAGATTTTGCCTACAGCATACCTCTGGGTGCTTCACCTAAAAATTCACTGTAAATCAATAGCAATCATGGACTAAAGCTACTGAGTGCGTGGCTTAAGCTCAGCTGAAGAGCCCACAGATCTTTGTGAGCTCTAGGTGAGAGTACTGGAATCCCTGAACTCACTGCAGGCCACCTTCAGGCTGAGAAGCCACCTACACACAGGTTTCTGATGTTCTCTCTTCCAAGGTGAGTGAAGAAAAAACACCAATGTTAACTACAAAAGAAAAAAAGATGGTTTCAGCAGCTTCCCAGTGAATAAAATGTTCTGTCCATGTGTTCTCCATCTAAATGGAGGTGACACTTCTTAAATATCCTGCTTTATGATCTCCCTAGCATGGCAAGCACATAAATTGACAATACCAAACGCATAATTCTGAGTCAGTATCTAACAAAGCCAACGACACTCTCCTTACAACTGGAGCCCCTGCCCTTTTCAGAAAAGGCATGAGAAGTATTTGAACTCTTTCAATCAACTACAGCTCTGTTGCTGCGCTTTCAAACACAACGATGCAATCCTCATTCAGAGAGATACTCTGCCCAATTCTTGTAGTACTGAAGACTCAGAATGGCCAAGCTGCTAAACAGATACGAAACTAGTCTGATTTAACCAGTTCCTTGTATATTTTGAGTTTTAATCTATACTCAAGATGGGACAGAAATCCAAAGTTAAAATTTCACAGCTCTGAGGAAAGCAAGAGTGATGCAGTACTATTTGCTGAAGACTCACTGTGAATATGAAAGTCATAAGTAAGACTCCTTCACAGCAGTTTTAAGCACAATACTTTTCTTAAATTAAACTGCTGGGTTTTTTGATAAAAATCCTTGCAGGAGACTGCAAAGACTTAAGATTTAGAAGACTTAAATTTGGGAAAATACTTCTGTTATGCAAAGGAAAAAGCAGATGCTTTCAATCAGAATGGTTTATTTTAAACCAAGAAAAATATAATCTCTCCGCATGAGAGCACTATGTGTGCATGTCTTCTGTTTCTGGCTCTGCTGAACTGAACACCAAATGGCTGCCAGTCTTTGCAGAACACCCAGACCTATAGAGAAGTCACGCATATAGTACTAGGACAGTGATAACAGTGATAGACTACATGCAGCCTTCAATAATTAATTGGAAACTAATCTAAGTCAGCCAGTGACACCAGTGGGCATGCATGGAGATGCTCCTTCCAAAAGAGAAAGTCATATACCTGAAATTTACAGTCCTTTCAAAAAAACCTTCAGAAGTCTTTAAAGCTTTTAATTGCTCTAAATCTAATTAGTAGAAGAGATAATTAGACAGATATTACAACATCACAGTTAATACAGCAAAGCTCTCCCTTGCCAGTAATGAGCTTAGTTACTTTCATAACGCTTAGCGTTCTCACGCTTCACTCCGAAATGTGTCCTGTAGACTGGCAACAGACTCATCTTGTAAAAATAGCAGCATATGCTGCAGAGTAGATCTTGAAGAGATAATGAATTAAAGAACAATATAGCCCTCATTTTTATTAACTCTTGACAGCATGGCCTATCACTTCTAATGGAATTGGTTAAACCTAAGTGCTCTGCAAACGTTACACAACTGGCTCAATACATACATAACTAGCAGTTCTAGGAGCAAAGCATAGTTAGAGGCAGAGAAACCCAATGCTTGTTTTGGTCTGATCCAGCTGAAAATTTAGATTATCCAGCTTTCTGCTCCAGGATTAAAATTTTAGAACTCATTGTTTTGCTTACCACAGACTCGTAGCACTGTGAAGAAGAACAAACGATCTGATAACACAGGGAAGATATACTAACAGTTAACTTCAGCCTACAAGTTTTCCACTCAAATGAAGCAATTCACAGAACTGAAGCCTATACTCCCACTATCAGCCTGCACAAAATACCAAGTTTTAAGTATTAAATTTTCTTTTCAAAGTAGGCTGGGATATCCTAACTTCAATTGCTCCATTAACTGGTAATTTCAAGATTTTTAGATTACTTTACAATTATCTTGAGGAAAATTCCTAAGCATATGTAGAAAAAATGAAGGGGTGAATATCAGGAAAGTCAGTTTCACTGTCAGTATTACACTGTTACTGGGACTGCAAAAGCAGTACAGTAAAAACACATACACAAAAACCTCCAGCCAGTAACTCTGAGAACATTCATATTAGTGTTGCAATTAACATGGCACTGGTCACGTTAAACATAAACCGTCACTTTAGCTCCAAATTTTAAGTACCAATCACATTTATGCATTAGAAGAAATAGTAAGAATAAATTCAACTGCGTAGCTGACCCCAGCTCTAATTCTACTTCTAACTTGCAGCAAGTCACTTGAAATAAGAAAGCTGTAAAATTTAACCTCAAGTCAAGCCCATAAGATGATGACAAATTCATGCTGTTGTTCAGACATGCAGCACCAAACATCATTTTTTTATGTGCTATTATATGCTATTTTACTATAATAAGACATGTGCACTCTAGGTCAAGAGAAGCATCCGGAAGAACCAAAAGTTATTGCAGAGTAAGAACCTTTACAAATTAGGAGTTAACTGTCTAAAAAGAGATTTTCTGAGTGAAAAGTAGCCTAAGTTTGGAAAACATTTATTAAGCAGTGGGATTTTAAAGAAAGATACGCACACTGGTTTCAGGAATTGACTTAATAGTTTACCACTTGTTTAAATCAGCTTGCGTTAAGCACTGTATGGCTTAAGTTGCAAAAGCATCCTCTCAGCTGCAAAAGCAATGGGTGTATCAGCTGGAAGCAGGGAAGTTATGAAGCACTAGCTATGGGAAATACCTTCAAGGGTCTGGACACCCTCATTGCTAGCACTGGTAGCACACAAGGAAAAAGTGTGTTATTCAATAAGGGATATATATATTTTTGTAAGGTTTTATTTTATCCATGTTAAGGTAGATACACATAATCTCTGACAATTTCTCCTCCTCTAAGCCATATCCCAAACTCTGAACGGTTGATTAATGAACTACTGAAGAAAAAGGCAGACAGAAAATAGAACATTTTTAGTAGGGCAGGGAGTTTAAGAAATAAGAACAATTACTGTGCAACAGATGAGCCGCTGTCATTTCCCCCCCAGAAACCACAAAAAGAATAATCGCATTAGGCAGAGTCCTGTGGTCACAAGTAACTTTACATCTATTTTTCTAATTAGAGTTAGTATATCCTCCCAACCACACTCAGAAATGTCTTCCCTCACTAAGATTCAGTGCAGAGATCTCTGTCCCACCTTGCACATGCAGCTCCCAAGCACATAAATCACTACAGCACCTCCTTCCGTTTGCAGTACAGGAGCCCACACTGCCAACCAGGCACTGCCAGCAAAACCGGTAACTTCAATCTACACCTGCCTGCAGAAGTGAACCATGGGTATGAACAGATCAATTCAGCATCAGGATCGTGATTCAGCAGTCCTGGATATCAGTGAGAAGCAGCTATTCTGGGCTGCTCCATGAGCACAGCAAAGACCTCAGCTGATGCTTACCCACACAGCACTCTGGCTGCCTTTTGGCCCTGCCTTCATGAAGTCCTGCTCTAGGTCAGAGGGGAGTCAGTGGAGGGCAGAGACAAAGCCCAGCCCTTCTACAGTTCAGCTTTGCACTCAGATTCAGAACACATCACACTATAAAGAGCAGTTTGAAACAAGCTGGAGCCACTGAGTAGTGGTCCCACTCAATTTTAATGCCATTTCTAAATGCAAGCAAAGCCCTCCGGCAGATGCACGCTCCCTGTTCACCTTGGCCAGTCTGCAGCCCTGCTTCTCCTTTTTATCGGCACACCAAAAAGGGGACGAACGTGACCTATTTCTATGCAGTATAACATCTCTATAGCAACGGGCTTGTGTTTAAGTTGAAACAGCTGTAACGGAGTCAGGGAGACATTGCAATGTAAATAGTGTGGAAGTGAACAGTGCTTCAAGGCTCAAGACAAAGAATAGACTTCTCTTAGCCAGTTATCAAGGTTGTCATAGCAGCTGTATTAGGGAGACAATCTACATATGCATCTATAATTCATATTTGTACTTGAAAATACTCTGCAGGGAAGAGCAAACCTCCTATAATTGTGTACATAAACGGAACTAAAATGTGATTGTCAAATTCTCCACCAAATCAGTAATTAAGCACACTGAAACAGCTTAGAAGTAGACAGTTGAGTATTTTTTCCAGAAGATAACTAATACTTGATGCTGCCAGCTTCTGCAACATTACTGTGAGTCCCATGCTATTTATTATACCAATTATAAGTCCCAGCTCCCCGAAAGCTCTAATTACATAAGAATCTCTTTTCATTCTTACTTTCTAAGGTTTCTAGCCTCCTTCATTAGCTCAGAAATGAAAGCAATAAGGGTTTCTGTTTAATATTGAATATTGATATTGTTTACATTGAGTTAAGTCCCAATATTTTAAAGTAGTTTGAAATTGCAGCATTGCAAAAAGGCAGTAGCTTTACAGAATAAGAATAAACATATTTAAGTCACCAGTTAAGAGAAAAGATTTTAAACTTAATTGGAAACTAGCACTCTACTTTTATGAAGGAACCTCAGTTGAAATGCATGCTTTTGTTGTTTTTAGAATGGGACCATGGCACTTCAGCTACAAGCTTGAGGCACTGCTATAAATAGGTAAATTGCACAGCTTTACCACTGTAGAGGTTTCCATACAAACAGGGATGAAAGTAGCATCCAATAGCTCTAGACCAGATCTCCTTAATAGTATTTGCTCAAGTCTGCCAGTGAACTAATTGTATTGCCTTCTCGGACCAATTTGTTCAATACCTCCTAAAGACAAATGCAGGATACAGATTTGTGTGCTTTCGGCCTCCTCACTGCAGCCTTGATCTGCCTAGTAGCAAAAACTAATTCTGTAATCTTCCACAATCCAAGAATAAAAATGTTCCCACTACTCTTCAGTGAGCAAATCCAAGTTATGCTATACTCCAGTCTCAGTAAGTGCTATCCTGTTTACCATTTTCATGGTAGCTGCACAACAAGCAAAACTATTGCAGTTATTTGCATGAACTCTCAAAGCTTACCTATCACTGGCAAGCACACCTCAGTACCTTCTCATTTCACAGACACAATCCCCATGCTTTTTGCTCTAGGATATATTAAAATGCCATATAAATGTCATATAAATGGCATTTTACAATGCTATGGAATAATAGCACTAGGCGTGCATTTTCCCCAATCCATTTCCTCCTTAAACTCAGTCAGGGAGATAAAGAGCAGGAAAATAGTTTCATCATAACATAAGAACGGCAAGATGTCTAAATTTTGAGCTTTCTCAATTTTCCCACATTCTCTCAAAAGAGAAGGAAAGAAAAAAATAACCCTCCAAGTGCCAAGCCATTGGCAACTCTAGGCTATGTTTTACCTATGATGTCTAAAGCAAAGGCCAAGTACCCAGAAATGGCTATAACTTAATAGCTGTAATAGATGCAGTAATTAGTAGTCGTTTTAATCTGCAAGTCTGAGAACCAATTGTAATAAGTGAAGCGATTAAAACTTAGAGGCCAAAACTAAAACTCACGTTCCCAGAAATCTAAAACAATTCAGTCATTGGTTGCTACACCCCTTTTTGCTGCTTCCCTTCCAGAGAAGAGTTATGTCCAACCTACATTCCTGTAGCAGTGACTATCTAGCAAACCACCTCAGCTCCAGGAAATGCACACCCAAAGCTCCAACAATTGTTCTACATACTAGGTTGGTTTTCTCCTGCATTTGCTTTCACCAGCCCCACCTCCAATTTAGCCGTCTGCTTCCTTTGAGGGCCTAAGATAAATTTGTCCAGCTTGAGAGAAGCTAAACTGGCCAAATGGAGCAAAACCCCTAGATATTTCCAGACACATGCACCTCATTTATTATAGAAGCTGTTATGTACCATTTGGTTCAATTTCTTCGCTTTCATCCTTCCCCAATTCTTTTGCTGCATATGAAATACTACTTCCAAAATACACATTCCTGTTGCTCTTCCCCCCACTCACATCTGCATTTAGCATTCCCATGTTTCAACTAGAGAAGAGCCTTATCAGAACACATCTGAGTCAAGTACAAATACAGTTCTTTCTCCCATCAGTTTGGGGGTGGGGGGTGGATTTCCAGTATCAGTAACACAACAATGTTTGTATCTTATTTCCACCTTTCATGCTTATGGTTATAATTCAAGAAGGCACATACCACAAGCAGAAGTAAATACAGATAAAATTCTAAGCTGTATCTCCAGATTTTTTTTCCTTTACCACTGAGTTGCCTTTTGACACCTTCTCCCTGCAGAGAGAAGTTCCTTGCAAAAAGCTGGATTTCATGGTACGTATCTGGCAAGGGGACAGGCAAACAGGAGAAAGAAGTTTCCAGTTTCTTTTTCAGTTCTTCACAATATTATAATGTTTTAGAACATAAGTTTGTCCCCAACATCAGCATAAAGTTAAGAAGTGCCAAACTCCAAGGCAGACAGGCAATATTCTTGAGATCATTTCACTAAAATAATCAATACAATCTTTCTCTGTGTCTATTCTAACAATGCTTTGCATGCCAGTAATTAGCAAAATAACCTAATAATAAATACTGGAAACATTGCAGAAGAACAGTCTCCTAAAGTTTACTTTTAACAAATACAGAAGACCTTCAAAAATAAAAAGCAGTCAAAGAGACTAGTGCGGGCTCCATTCCAGCTCTCTGGCACAATACTTGTTCTGTTAGCATTACAGTCAAGACTTTAAAATTTGGCTGACACACCCAAGAAAGGGGCTCCCAAAGCTCTGTATTTGTTTATTTAAAAAAAACAAGACTGAGTTTACACACACCCAACAATCTCAGGGAAAGCTTGTTTGTTTGAAAATAGCCTGATTTAGGAATTTCTGCATCACAGAACTAGGGCAGAAAAAAAAGACTCTCTAACACTGACAGGTGAATTCTCTGCTGCGAAGATGAGTTGAACCCATCTGCATTTATTCTACCTCCAAAGAAAAAGCTGTGCGTCTTTATAGGTGAGATTTCACTTAACACTTATGTCAACTGAACTCTTGTCAAGAGATACACAGTTTCAGTCCTGTTAGTATCTTATTCCTTGTGGATATCCTGCTTCCCTATGTTCATTCAAGCAGCTACAGAATGAGTCAAATCAGCCTTGCCTATCCAAAAGAAAATGAACCACAGACATTCTCATCCAGAGTAAATGCAACTTTAAGCTACACACCCCCATAGCTGCCACACTGTACACGCCAGAACGCTTAATTTCCAAGACCTTTTTAAAGGCATGGGACAAGAGATTTAGAAACGGAGTGTGTTCATCCGACATGAGGATAATTCTGATGGGAGGGGACCTCAGGAGGTCATCTTGTTCAAACCTCTCCTCAAAGCAGATAAATTCATCCAGAAGATGACAAGATATAATCTACTTACTATCAGGAGCTGTAAAGGTTAAGTGACCTGTTAAGCTTAAGGAGGTTGTAAATGAAGCCTAATAAAGGCTCAGCAAGACAGTCACAACAAAAAGAGGAAAGGGGGGCAGGGAAGCCTGGCTGTCAAACTTACTGGAAAAAAAAAATCAATATGCACTTCCACTTAACACAAAAGCTGGATCAACTCCAGTTTAACCAGCACTGCACCTACCAGGTTCACTATGTTGACCTCACCAGATGAAGGGAACTGAAAAAACAGCAAGACATACAGGATCTCTATATAGATGAAAGAAGCACAGTAAAATTAAGCCATTTGCAACATGATAAGGAGTCTTAAAGACTCAGATCTGCCATAGAAATGGCACTACTTTGGAATATTTGTCTCTAATTAACCTAGAAAAATTACTCATGCAAGCAACACTACCATATCAGACATACAGATTATCCTGACTTTCTTAAACCGGTAGGATCCGGGATTTACCCACTTTGGACATAAGACTGCATTGGCAGAGCGTGCCAGTCACATGTACGTATGCTCCTGGAGCCAGAAGTACTCCCTGTCTTTGCCCACACAGCACATCACTCAGGAGGGACACCGCTGACATCTGAATTTCCAAAGCATCAAAGTGTTACAAAACAAATGCACAGCCTTATTTAGGATTGTAATAAGTGGTGCAGATATATGTCTGATTTAGGAGGAAAAAAAAAAAAAGAAGACAAGAAGGGGTTGATACTAACTTTTTCTAATCATAAGCAGATTTTTTAACTGTTTGGGTATTTAAAAAAACAAAAAAAGAACAGAGAATAACACTTGAGGGACTATTATTCTAGGCAAAACTTCCCTCCATAAACCCCAGTTTTTGAAATAGTTTTGGGAACATCACAGTATAGGTATTACTGCTGTAATATCTGCCCCAGTGACTGCCAAATTTTACCCTGCAGCATTACTCACTGCCTGGTGGATGTCAGCTTTCACTTCTTCACTCAGCATTCCCTCAAACACAAAGGAATCGCCAAATTTCTCTGCCTACAGGAAAAAACAGAAGATTCAACTGTATTATCAAAGGAATGTTATTCTTAAAATGCTACTCACATTTAGAGCACTATCTTCTTCAGGACAAAGAACAGTAATTTTAAATTCTCTTTGAAGGAAGCTACTTTGGAGCAGACAAGAAGGCATTTTATCTCTGGATGCCATTGTTCAACAGCCACTGGACAGATAGCAGCTTGCAGAGCTTCTGAAAATGTTTTTACTTCTATTAATTAAAAAGGCAGTTCCAATTGTGCAAACAGCTTTAAAATGCTAACATCAATAATCTAACATTCAAGGCCATATTTCATTTCTTTAATTTTTCCTTTTGGAATTACAATAAAAGACTTAAGCCTTGTCACTTACTGCTCTTCTTCATCGCTACCACTATTTTTTAAAGTGTTGTTACAACAACAATAGAAAAGTAATCCAGTCATTATAACCTAGCATTATATAAAGCCAAAAAGAAAAATATTTTAATAAATTACAGTACACTATACCAAGACAGGGCTATTTTTCCTTTGTAAACTAAGCAAATTGATATACTAGGGAAGTCAAAACATGCTTTCAGAATTCAACATGTTTGCCCTTCTCAGTTTCTTAGTTTTATTATAGACATACCAAGACTGAGAATGACTACCATGAGCTGCTTATGCATGCTCAGCACTCTTCAAGAAGCACAGTTTGAAAGATCCCATTCACCAACCAAACTGCAAGAAGTTTTAGCATATGACCATAATATTTATACATTCAGTTTCAGACAGGAAAGAAATACTTGACTTCTGTCACTTGGCAAGCCTGAAAGACCAACACAGAGGCAAACAGGTTTCTCACCTAAAAGACCCCCAAACTGCAGTGTGACAGCCTCCATCAAGCTTGTTTAAAAATACTTTTGGTTCAACAAGATAGCTGGAGGATTTTTTTTCCTTCAGCTTTCTATTTATTTTCAGGTTTCAGGTTTCACTGGAATCTAGTCCTTAATAAAAGAAAATCAAGAAGTGGGTTGGCTCCGTTTACCCACAGTAAGTAATGTGGAAATTATTTAAATACACAAAAAACAGCTCAGCTGCATCCTCAAAAAAAAAAAAAAAAATTTAATAAATTACAGTACACTATACCAAGACAGGGCTATTTTTCCTTTGTAAACTAAGCAAATTGATATACTAGGGAAGTCAAAACATGCTTTCAGAATTCAACATGTTTGCCCTTCTCAGTTTCTTAGTTTTATTATAGACATACAAAGACTCAGAATGACTACTATGAGCTGCTTATGCATGCTCAGTACTCTTCAAGAAGCACAGTTTGAAAGATCCCATTCACCAACCAAACTGCAAGAAGTTTTAGCATATGACCATAATATTTATACNCAAACTGCAGAACCAGTGCTGTTTACTCTAACTCCAACTTTATTTTTCCAAACCCAGCATAAAAGGGGGCCCTGTATGAGGAAGGAAGGGAGAAAAGGTAAATGAAGCACCCAAATAAACCAGCAGAGCCATGAAGCACTGCCTGAAACAGACTCCATCTAGTGCAGAGCTACACTCCAATACCACTGCTCATGTGCTCATTCCAGAAGCAGTTTGCAACAAGTAAGCTCTATTCAAACTCAAAATTGTTAAACAACCTTTTTTTTCATAATTATTAAGCTAAGAACTTAAAAACAGAAATAGTGCTGTAGATAAAAGAAGTCCTTCATCCAACCAGAACAATCCTGTCTTCCAAATGAGAACCAGGTTATCACATGAATTCAACGAAGTGCCTCCTTTGAGACCTGATCATTACTGAGGCTCTCATTTGCATAAAAGGCCTGTCAGGGTTTTATAAAAGTTGTGTAGGAACAGTCAACTGTCAGGAAAGCTCAAAGCCTAAGGCACAGGTAGCTTCTTTCTTGGAAGAATCTTAACATATTCTTTCTTAATCTATTGTTCCCACTAACAAAACTATTATTATACTTGCTATTATATCTTCTTTAGACAGAAGGGCTTTCTATTGCTTAGCTCATTAGCACATAGCTGTGGTGAACTAGCCTGCAGAGTCTTCAGCTATTACAGTTTTAATGCTTTCTCTCCTGTTCCTCTAAAATAAGGTAAAATCTAACAATACTCTTGTACTGGTACAAAGATGTCCTGGGATGCAAAGGTCACAAAATAACCCAAACAACAATAAAACCCCCAAAAGCCTTGCATAGACATCTTCGGTCATCTGTTAGCTTCACCCAGGCTGCCTCAGTCACACTGCAGGGGAATATATTAGTTCTAAATGTACTAAACGTACATTAGTATTAAACGTAACCATATACATCCAAATACCCTTTCAGACCCATAGGCAGCCNGAAGAAATACTTGACTTCTGTCACTTGGCAAGTGTGAAAGACCAACACAGAGGCAAACAGGTTTCTCACCTAAAAGACCCCCAGACTGCAGTGTGACAGCCTCCATCAAGCTTGTTTAAAAATACTTTTGGTTCAACAAGATAGCTGGAGGGGTTTTTTCCTTCAGCTTTCTATTTATTTTCAGGTTTCACTGGAATCTAGCCCTTAATAAAAGAAAATCAAGAAGTGGGTTGGCTCCATTTNAAAACAGAAATAGTGCTGTAGATAAAAGAAGTCCTTCATCCAACCAGAACAATCCTGTCTTCCAAATGAGAACCAGGTTATCACATGAATTCAACGAAGTGCCTCCTTTGAGACCTGATCATTACTGAGGCTCTCATTTGCATAAAAGGCCTGTCAGGGTTTTATAAAAGTTGTGTAGGAACAGTCAACTGTCAGGAAAGCTCAAAGCCTAAGGCACAGGTAGCTTCTTTCTTGGAAGAATCTTAACATATTCTTTCTTAATCTATTGTTCCCACTAACAAAACTATTATTATACTTGCTATTATATCTTCTTTAGACAGAAGGGCTTTCTATTGCTTAGCTCATTAGCACATAGCTGTGGTGAACTAGCCTGCAGAGTCTTCAGCTATTACAGTTTTAATGCTTTCTCTCCTGTTCCTCTAAAATAAGGTAAAATCTAACAATACTCTTGTACTGGTACAAAGATGTCCTGGGATGCAAAGGTCACAAAATAACCCAAACAACAATAAAACCCCCAAAAGCCCTGCACAGACATCTTCAGTCATCTGTTAGCTTCACCCAGGCTGCCTCAGTCACACTGCAGGGGAATATATTAGTTCTAAATGTACTAAATGTACATTAGTACTAAACGTAACCATATACATCCAAATACCCTTTCAGACCCATAGGCAGCCAGTAAAGACAATTTTCTCTCTACACTACTTAGAGCAAAAACACCATAGTGTGCAAATCCCAAGCAAATACTGTGACAACGTTCCAAAAAAAAGGGAGAAGGGAGGAGATTGTAGACCCTTCCATCTTACCTCAGTAACGTACCCAGTAGAATTCACAAATCTCTCAAACTCTTCATTGCTGACCTCATACTGATCCATGTAGAAACTCTTAATGTGGACTCTTCTGGCAGGCCACTCTCCATCTTGCTGTATTTCAGGCTCATCAGTGCCCATTGTGAACACACCTCCTGGAATAGCGACCATCTGCAGAGAAAACATCACACAGAAGTTTATGAAAATGAAAGACTGAAAAGTCTATCAGTTTTACTCCTCCTCCATCTCATCTTTGGAGGTGGTTTTGCTTTGAGCAGCATTTCACTGACAAAAACTGCACAACAAAACAGCAACAGTGGCATCTTGATCACCACCTGTTTGGAAGAAATAGCAAGAGAACTTAAATTGAGGACAAAATCCCCATTTCCAGCCCTTTCTACATGAAGTCTGGCTTGTTCAGAACTTTTGCAGAGTGTCATGCTTTGCTATAATGAGGAGTAACATGCTTCCCCTACTGTTGCCAAGAGCCAAGAAACAACGAGAAGTCCTTTCTACTCATTTTCCAATGAGGAATTAAGGTATTTCACTCTGCTCCTAGGAAGTTTGATACATCAAGAAAGAATCTGAACATTAAGAAACTGCTCTTTTGTGAACAAGCCTATGCTTGTTGGCATCCTAACAACACATGTTTTTTCATATAATAATAGACACACACAGTGTTTTATTACCAACCCCACTGCTAAGCAGCAGATAGACACAGCACCTGTTGTTCTGGGTACCAGAGATGATACAAACTTACAAGTCAGTTATATTGCTCTCCTTTACAAGACTGACATTGGGCAAGAGGCTCAAGCTTCAAAACTAATGGACAGAATAACATTTTAACTCTTTCAATAAGATGTTTTTCCTTTAAGGCTTCAGCCAGTTTCCAGAAAAACAAAAGACATTTTCCATCAGTTTCTCTTACCAGGAAGAGAAAGGCTGCAGAGGTCTTGTTGCACCTCATCAGATGTTTCCCGAGAGCCCTCTAAATCCCACAGACTGAGCAATGCACTCCTCACCCAAAAAGCAAGACCATCCCCAATCCCTGCTCAGGAGTTTGTGCTGGAATGAAGTATGACAGCTTAGGCTACATAACAGCTTCCTAAAGGGCAGGCTGTATTTCAGGGGCTGACTACCTAAAAGCTAGCTTGCTGTGTTACCCAATTCACCATCAAGAGATGAAAGAACTGGAGAAGAAAACTTCCTCTCCTTTCTTTTCAGCATTCCTTAGCTACCTTCACCCCCCCAACTCTTGCTGACTTCAGCCACCTTATCACTCCTCTGGCAATAATCAGAGGTAAAAAAAAAAAAAAGCTCCCAAAAAGAGCCATCCAGTACTGACACAGAGATCCATTGTGGAAGATAATCTAGCATATCATACTGCACCTCGACATATCCTTCCAGTGATCTGTGATCACACGCTATTCAAAGAGCTCAAGGAGTTGGACCAGTAACAGAATCCAAGACAAGCAAAGCCAGTTCCAAGACACAGCAGCATTAGGGTTTTTTTTGCAAAACCCTGATGTTTGGTATGCAGGACATAGAATTCTAGCAACAGAAATATTTATTAAGAGAGAAGTTTCCACTGTAGCACAATTCTAACACTACTCCAGAAGTGGAGTTGAAATTCTGGCAGAAAAAAAAAAGAAGCCTGGGATTAAATGTATGGGAGTTCAAACAAAATTCCACATAGTGTAGCAGAAGAACATAGTATTCAACACGTCTTTTAGAGTATGCAACATGTATACTAAGAGTAGCCAATCTGCAGAAACAGGGTTGTAAAAATGTGAACTTAATGTAACATAATTTAGATGTTTAACTGAATGTGAACTTCATACATAGAGTCATTTCTAAGCACAGCCTAGAGTTTAGGACCTTGACTCATCCATAGTTGCATGTTTTACAGGTTTTTCTTACTTTACAAGATTCTCTTCATCAAATTGGATGCTTTCACCAAAATGGTTTACCTGGATGCCCACACTGACAGGAAGACTTTTAAAAGATTCATTAGTTATGTTCCAGCTTGTGGAGTTTGCTATTACTTATGTAGTTACATCACCAGCAGCATATCAAATTATCCGTAAATAAGTTCACATCATCTACCTAGCACGTTTCCCCTATTCTTAAAGGAATTAGGCGTATTTGATATAACCTTACATACCCAATTTCATTGTTTCTTCTCCACTATAGATCTCTCATTTTGCTTGGGTCTCCCCCAGCAGCACTTACAATTCACACAACTTGCATCAGGCCTGTAAGAAATGCTACAAATACTTTTTCCTTTGAACTAATCACATGTGAAGCTAGCTGCATCCTCATAAGTTCCTTCTCAGGCAAAAAGAATCTGAGCACTTACAGATTGTCTTTAATTGAATCCATAAAAGGGCTTTAGGATAAATTTGCTTATATTTTTTAGTATTTAGGGAATGACAACATGGTACTAAGTTGCACCACTTCCTTCCTTCCAATCTCCTTCCAACCCAATGAAACTAAAGCAACTCCTTGAAGCAGTCTTCAAAGCAAGATTCAGAGCTCACTAGCAAGCTGCTGTCTAAGAGCATCTGAAAACTTAACTCTCACTTTACAGCCTAACATTCATTTCCAAAACCTGAAAAATCTCAATAAAAATGCCAGTGTATGTTCAGCCAGGAGCATCCAAAGGCTTCCTTATGAACCTGCTGCTTTTGCAGGCCTCACGCAGTTAAAACGGAGAGTTCTGCTGTGTGCACCAATGTGTCCAACTGATAGCAATTATTGATTCCACAGGGTTATCCTCAGCTACCAAGACTCATTTCACCACTCTTCAGCCTCTTTGGAAACAGGACCTTCCTTTGACAGTCAGCTTTATAAACACGCTACACCATAGGAGGCAAGTCTGACAGCATCCTTCAACTGAGAACAGTGGAATACAAGACTGAGTGAAGAATAGATAACACATGCAGAAACCACATTCATATTATAAATTAAGCAGCTTTAACATAGTTTAAAAAATACAAGTAGCCAACACTGAGGAACTGATCTCTAATACATATTGAAGATGAACTATGGAGACAGAACTCCAGCAGGAGAGGCTGACAATTACATAATTTACTGTATTAGGTGATTTACTGTAATAGAGTGTGCAATAATAATTTCCTGTATCTTCACACCGTTACTTAACTAGTGCATGCAGTTTATTGTCCTTACATCTCAATTTCAACAAAAGGGACTGCATTTGCCTACAATCATATTTATGTTTAAAGTATAATGGTAGAGCAGACCCAAAAAAGTACTAGCTCCCCATTTCTAAACATGTAGTGGAAAGATAATCAAGATTCATAGAACAGTTTGGGTTGGAAGGAACCTTGAAGCCCATCCAGTTCCACCCCCTGCCACGAGCAGAGACACCTCCCACTCCACCAAGCCGCTCAAGACCCCATTCAACCTGGCTTTGAACATCTCCAGGAAGGGGGCATTCACAGATTCCCTGGGTAACCTGTGCCAGCACCTCACCACCCTTATCAGGAGAAATTTCTTCCTAATGTCCAATCTAAATCTTTCTCCTTCCAATTTAAAGTAATTCCCCTCTCACTCTATCACTACATGCCCTTGTAAAAAGTCCCTCCCCAGCTTTCTTGTAGCCCCTTAGAGGTACTGGAAGGCTGCTCTGAGGTCTCCCTAGAGACTTCTCTTCTCCAGGCTGAACAGAGAGAGACAGCCTCCTCACATTTTTACTATTTGCAAGCCACCTCACATAAGAACAAGGTCTAAGACTGCTGTGATATAATTTTTGTCTGTCAAATTTTACTTGCACCTTTCCTGAAGTGAAACAGGACTCTCATTTCTAATAACTGAAGGTATCTCCTTTAGACAGGTATTTGGTCTCCAGTTATATAAAAAGTCTGTGTTCCTCCACAAAAGGCACCATCATAGGACATCAACCCACTTTAGGGACTGCCTTCAACAAAGAAGCACGCTCATCTTAGGATGGTGTTTGAGGAGAGCAACAGCAAGTGTAGAAAGGAATAAGGCATTTTAAAGACTTGCAGAGAACCTGAAAGGTTACCTAGATATGGATACATAAACGATAACTTGGCTGAAACAGGGGACCCATTTGTCGGTTTCAATTCACTGACACCAACACAGACGTGGAAGAGATGGGTCAGGGGAACCAGAGTCACAGCAGCACCAGTACTCAGCGAGACAGGGCTGCACTGGCAGAGCCGCCCCCTCCCTGGCCGTGGGGCACGGACGGTGTCCTCTGGCACACTTATTCCCAGCGTTCAACAGTTAAAAGCGTGGGGAGACCTGCCAGACAAACTCAGGGAGGCCACGGGGACACAGGCACATCAAGACACCGGTATTTTCCCACGCCCAGGAGCTCCCGAACAGCCGAGGAAACGTTTCGGGTTCCCCAGGCGGCAAAGCGAGACGGGACCTGTCGAAGTTCACCCGCGCTCGGCCGGGAAGGCTGCGACTCCCGCGTTTCTCCACAGAACCCGCCGGGCCGGCGCTCTCCGTTAACCCCTTCCCCGCTTCGCCCCTCAGCTCACCGGCCCGCGCCCGGCGCTCCGCCCGCCGCCCGGCGCCGAGTACCGCCGAGCCGCCTCCTCCCGCCCCGCGCCGCCCCGGCTGCTGCTGCACCCGCAGCCCCCGCCGGCGGCCGCTGCCCCCAGCAGCAGAAGCAGGAGGAGGAGAGAGAAGAACTGAAGGAGAAGGCGACTTCGGGGCCCCGTGGGCGCAGCCATGTTGGCGGGGCGGCCGGTCACGTGACGGGCCGGCCTGAAGGGGCGGGGCCGCCATGCGAGAAGGGGGAGGGGCTGCGCTGTTTGCCGGGGGAAGCCGGGGCGGCGGGGCTGAAGGGAGCTCAGAGACGACGAACGCCCTTCATCGGGCCCGGGGAGGGCCAGGGAGCCGTCCCCATCAGTGCCGTGCGGCCGGGCAGGAGCTGGGACACGGTGCGTTTCCCACTCATGTGCATGGATAAACTCTCCCAGACGTCTTATGTGTATTCTGTCACTTTTCATGTTAATGTTATTATGAACTTAACAAGAGTCAAAACTCTTGCTGATTTGGAGCTGGCTCTAACTCTGCCTGACTTGGCCTTTGAGACAGGGAAAGGCTGCAAACAGGGGAATTAGAGGAGCAGACACGTCTGTCCAGCACGGATCACACTGAACTAGAGGCGTCATCATCGTCAGTGAAGAGTGTCTGGAAAAACACTGCTTGAAAGAAAACATCCTATCAGAGGGATAGCCCATCTAACTCTCAAAAAAAGTACAATTACTTAGATAAAACCCAGCTCTACTTTAGTTTAAATATTCCACTTCATGTAATAGAAACTACTTGTGTCACCATCACTGTCCCATCACAGGATGCAGATCCTTGGGGGTTGGGGACTGTGTATGTGAAACAGTTTGAGAAGAGGGACCCCAGGACACATCCCCTTAAGTTCTGCCCCAGCCTCCTGCCAAAGCCCTTCCCGAGAGGGATGTGAAGTTTGCCTTTCCGTGGTCTAAAAATAACCAGATGCTGAAGCAAATGGGCTAAATAAAGCACACAGACCTGTGCTTTTGCAGAGAGGCGGTACCCAGTGCTCTGGCACCCAAGGGATGGCATTTAATGTACGTGGTAGTCAGGTTTATTCAAGATATGTCTCCAGCACTTGTTGCAATTAATGTTCTCAAGAAAAATATGCACATGAAATGAATGCAGATAGGTCTGTCTTACCAAAAATAATTTATCTATCCATCAATATAATCCTTCAGCACAACACAGTTGTTTATTGCTCATTTCAACTCTGCGGGGAAAAACATAGGGAAATATAGATGCTGCCTGTAAGCACACCTACTTTGAGATGTCAAAAACTGCAACTAAGGGTCATTGTAGTTGCCCAATTTTGTTATTCAGCAATATCCATAGTAAGGGGAAGTTCAAATTGTGTAGATATTGCACAGCAGAAGTGAGGACTGGCCCTTTTGTAAACCCTCATCATTAGTAACTTGCAGCAAGGAGAGTGTTGTCAAGGCCCTGGTCTCAGGCTGAGCACACCAGCAGTACTCTTGCGAATTTTAAGTATGTTCTTTCTTTCTTTTTTTTGCAGCAAATTTCTGCCACAGAACCGTAGCTGAAGGACAGGCAACAGCATGTGGATGGCATTAACGTCAGAGACTCATACAACGTGCAGGTCTAAGGTCCGATACCTTTGACTGTGTTTAATAGCAGTATGTAATGTAAGAGGGTGTACATGCCTTCCTCGTAAAAGAACCCTCATCTCCTCAATTAATGGGGGATAATGCAACTCAGAATCATTTCAGAATAAAGACTTAGGAAAAAAATAAATGGCGAATTCCATGTGCACTTCTGTTTGTTTCCTAGGATTTCGATATTTCATGCTTAAAAATGGATTTTACCAAGTATGACACAAACAGCCTTTATGGCAAAAAGCATCACCATGGAGGTGGGGAAAATATCACTGGAGGAGGAAAAGGAGAAACCTGCTTTTCTTTCCAACTGAACATCAAATCCTGTTACTGCAGTATTTTTACATGAATTTTCAGATCAGGAAACTGAGAATTAATTTGTACGCAGCCAGGTGAATGGCAACATGCTAGTGTGCAAAGCCAAGCAGGTCAGGAATGGAAACATACTCTATAGAGGCACAATGGCCTCCTGCTTTGCTCTTGGGAGAGGTAGCAATTTGCTGTAAGTAGCAAGAAGCAAATTACTACTCCATTGCGTGCCAGCTCAGCTGGCTGGGACTTTGTGATGAGAGCAAAGGCTCTTCCTACTCACTAAGCCCCTGCTAAGGGGCTGAAGGAGTAGCAGGTGCAGATGCCTGCTCATTCCCAGGCAGAAAGGGTCCACTGCTTTTTTATTCCCATGTACACATTGCACAGCCAAGGTACATAGCCTAAGGCAGATGGTGATCAGCTGTCTCAGTCCAGCACTGTCAATACCTTCTACAACAGGGAACTGGTTATATCCTTGTTTTCCTTCATTTTTCCTGTGATTCACTGTAGTTGTTGGAGATTTTGGTGCTCTACCATGTAAATCTATACTTTGTGTGGGAGCTTCTGCTCAGGACTGTCAGCAGAAGGGATCTTCTTCTGGAATCTCCACTACACTGAGAGAATTCTTTACTTATTCTGAGGGATACTAATTCAAAATACTTAACATATTTTATCCCTGTGCATATTAGGGCTGCGCAGCAAAAAGGAGCATAACCATAGTGAAGGAGGAGTTTGTCTGTTGGTACCGGAAAGGAACACTAATCAACCATATTTGCTGTATGAAATGTTACTACATGTAAAATGACAGTGCTGGGAGTATTCATAAGGATGCATTTCAATTATCCATTATTAGTCCCTTTTGCCCTGTGTCACACTTAGAAAATCAAGAGAGCAAGAAAACAAATACAAATTTAATTATAAAATCAACCCTTGCTGCTTCAGAGTCAGAAAATGTAAACATTCCTTTTATGTTGAAACCGTGGTTATAGCCCCTTGCATTAATGAATCCCTATGAAAATGCAAATTAAATATACCTTATTTTCTCCTTCTAAATTTCCAATGCAATTTACTGAAATGACGGCAGAATCTAGGTATCCAAATTCTACAGTCTTCTAGATCTGAAAACAGTCTGCTAGGAAAACTTCCCCTTATTAAAGCCATGGGATTCTGGCTGTGTAATGATGGAATTCAAGAAAAACAGCTAATTTCCAATGAGCTGGGACAGTTCTCTGGTGTATCTTGCATTCTCATTGCTCCTTTTCCTAGAATTCTTTTGTTGCATCATTTCTGATCCATTGAGAAGGCTTATACTCCTGTATTCTCTCAGGGGACTAGATGAAATACAATTACAGTTTGCTTCTGAGCAACATCCAACTTCCAGTTTGTAATCCTGAGGATTACTGAGAACTTTTACTGGTGTCATTTATTCAGGTATGTGCTCCTAAGTAATTTATTCACAGGCAGCTAACCTCTTATTTTTTACTTATTCTCTTTGCTCACACCGAGTACACCACGCTTCAGGATTAAAATACTGATTTCACTGATATTAAAACATTCTAGAAAGAAGAAACTTTTCAGCACTTATCTGAAAAGCTGAGATGTTGCCTAGCATTTGTCCCTATTATTAGTAGTTCTTTTCATCTCCTAGTGCTGCAGTGCTGGTATGGACAGCTCTGATGACAAGATTTTGTGATCATCTGCCTCACCATGAAGACCAGCCATGAGCAATAATAGACAGTTTGATCCTTGGAGTCCTGGTGGCTGCCTGGAACATCTTCTGTTCTAATTTTTCTTGCTGGGCTGCTGCTTGTGCAGATGAACCAAAAGCAGAGGCAAAAAATGTGCAAACTCACCCAACAGGCTGGAGTGCTTTCTGGCTGAAATTGTTCAAAGAAGTCAACAGTTAATTGCAAATTTGTAAGCATAAAACAAGATAATATTGATTTTATTCTTGGCAACTGAAAGACTTCAAACTTCATCTTGACATTTTTCATCAATGTTGAATTCACATAATTACTACAAGTAAGGTAGTGATGGGCCAGAGTTCAAAACAGAGAAGAAGAACAGAGCTCTCCAATAGCAAAAAAAAAAAAAAAATTCTTGCATGGTGTTCTTCTGTGACTGAAATCACATATGCATGAGACATATATGCAGTCCTTCAGACAACGAACTGAGGATTTGTAAACTTGGGTAGAGCAGAATATCCCCAGATCTCTTCTGCCATCTCTGATGCATCCTGTATTCACAGAACTTCATGCTGTCAGGCTGGGCTTGGCTGGGGGTCCCGTTCATCTTCTCTCTGTGGGAAAGCCCCCAGAGCTTTGTCTTACATTACATGGAAGTTTCAATGTGCTGCTGCTGCTCTTATTTAGCACTCAATAATGAAGATATTTCAAGGTGTGCTGCTAGTGTAAGCACTAAAGGTATTCAGCAGGCAAAGCTCTCTGCCACTGGCTTTAGTGGCAGTCCTCACGTCACTGCCTAAGTGGACCTGATGTTCTAGCCATTCACTGTCCTCAGCTCACTAAAATCTTCCAGAGATTAGATTTGATTATACAAGAGTTCATTAGGATTATCTAATGATATTAGGCACCATTATTCTGCCAAATTTCTGATGAGTAATAGCGTATAGTATTGCAGTAATTTATGAAAGTCACAGAACTCTATCCACTGACCCACACTTAAGTTCTTAAGTCATGGACTTCAACTTCTGCGTATCTTTGTTTGACAGCCATAATTACAATGCCTCTGACATTTTTTAATGAAGAATCTCTATACTGGTATGTTTTGTTGAATGAGACCATTGGCTGATCTGGACTTGTTCCCATTCTCCAGGTGTGATCTGCCACAGTACAGAGGGCAACAAGCCATTAGCGTGGCAGCAGCAGTTACACACCATTTCCTATCTATCACCTAAGGCAGCAGGAAGGTGCGAGTGGAAGTGAGAGGAAGGAAGCGTTTTCTTCACCGTATGCCAATCAAAGTGATACAGCAGTTCTGCAGCGTAAACACTGCATCTGTTCCAGGGAGGCACTTTGTGCTGCCAAACAGAGCCACGTGTACCCTACAGAGGGCATGGAATTGCAGTGTGATTGTGGAAAATATACCTTGACTAGTATTTTAAAGACAAATAATTGCATAACATAATAAAAGGAAATATGACTTATTTTTTTATCCCTGCTGCTGGCTTAAGGCACCTTGTCAGTAGCCAGGCTTTAACCTGAGCAGCATCCCTGTGCCAGAGAACCTTGTGGAAGAGGAAACTGAGTGAAAGTTACTACTACCCAAAGTTTCAAACAGTCCTGCAAAATAGTGGGCTTACCCCACGTTGCTGCGATTCCAGCAGCTGACCGGGCTCAGCAAAAAGCTTCCATCTTCCAAAACCTGAATTCCCCCGGTACGTGTAAATAACCCTGTGGAATCTCAGCTCGTAGTAATTAAGCACAAGGATTCAAGCGTGACCTCTTCGCGACTCTGGTCTTCTCCAGCCGTGCCAACACCTGCATTTATGGAGTGTTTATTTCTCCTGGATGGTTTTTCCCGCCGCTGCTGTGGTCGATAAAGCAGTGGCGGGATGTCCCGCTGTCCCTCGGAGCACGTGGGCAGCGAAAAGCAGCTTGGAGCCCCCGGGCTGGCACCGACCCGCACGCTTCGAACCCGGGAGAGCCCCCGGAGCCAGCTGAGCCGCTGCTCGGGTCTCTTCCGCGGGGCATGCCGGGAGTTGTAGTCCCGCGGGGCGCTCCTCGGCGGGGGCGCCGCGCCGCCGGGACTCCGTTACCCAGAGAGCCCCGCGCGGCTATATAAGGCACGGCGGCGAGCTCGGGGCGCAGTAACCATGTGCGTGTGCAGCTGAGCGGCGGAGCGCGGGGGGAGCTCGGCGCAGCCTCCATCCTAACGGGACCGGGCAGCGCCGCCGGCATGGAGCTGCCGAGCCGCCGCTAGCCCGCCCCGCCGCCGGACCCAGGTAGGGGCTGGCGGGGGCTGCGGCGGCTGCTGATGGGGAGGGAGGCGGCGAGCCCGCCCCGCCGGGGCAGCTCCTTCCCCCGGGGGCTGCGCGGGCCGTGCCGGGCGGAGGGGCCGGGAAGCCGTCCCGGGGCTCCGCTCCGCGGGGCGACCCAGGCCTCCGCTACAACTTCGCCTGGTGTTTCTCCTCCCGTTCTCCAGGCGCAGTTGTGAGGGATGTTCCGCGTTATGTAAACACTTGGGAGCGCGGGTGAGGGCTTGGCCGTGGGCGATCTTATTCTTAAATGGTCATGAACCGGGCAGCCGTGGGGAGACGTTTCTGAGGGTCTCGGGAACTGGGCTGACGAGACAAATATTTGGCTGTTTCCTGGACTACAGTAACTGGACTTCTGCGGGGGAGGAGGGGGCACGTATGTGCCTTCCCCACGTACGTGGAACGAGCTGTAGTTCTGAGCGGATTTACGTCTTGGTGCTAAAAACTCCTATTGCTCGTTGCGCGGGTTGTTCGGGGGCTGAAGGCTGCCGTGCGGCTCCTTTCGCTGTGCAGGGAGGCTGCCGCCTGTTGCTCCCTGCACCCCGGTGCTGCCCTGGCTCCGGGGGGGCTTTGCTGCAGGGCTGCGAGGGCAGCTTTCCTCTCCGGTACCAAGCTGCTTCATCCCATGTGGGTTCTGTCTGGCTCGCAGTAGTTGGTATAAGAAACTCCGACAGGTGAAAGGTTTGAACTACTTCATCAATTGTTATCTCCTTGCACACCAGGCGGTGTTTGCCTGCAGATGGATTGGGCTGTGGTGTTGCTACTCGCAAATCAGGAAAGGAAAAGATGGCTAATATAATCCAGATCTGCACCTTCTGAAGATTTAATGACTCAAAGTCGTGCATGGATTAGCATGCGTGTGTGGTAGTTGTTCATTCATTTATTAATGCGGACCAGTACCTGTGCATGTGCTTGATTTCTTAAATGCACACTTTATTTGCCTTTGAGTTTCTTTTCCTGAGTTTGGGTATTTGCCTGGTATCCCGGGACTTCCAAACCTGTTAAGCCAAAAAACTTCCCTGACTCAGAGCCCAGTCCAAAGGCCCAGATCTGAATGACTTTCCCTGCAGGGCTCAGCTGTGTGAGTTTGGGATGCCATGTGAAGACAGCGTCTGTTTGTTTCCCTTATCGATTTCTCTGTGCCTTAAGTTAATACCAGACACTGGCTTTTTTTGGTCGTTTATTTTCTGAACCTCTACTTTAAGCCAGTTTCCTTGCAAAACAAATATTCCAAGTTCTAAATACTCAGTAATTTTACTGGTGCAAGATCAGTGCCTGTAATGGTAACAGTATGGTACAGTGTTGGGAGTGTAATAAAGTGTTGGTGGCCAGTGCTGGTTGCTTAGTATATGGAGAAAACTGGTGGCATTGATAAAACCAAAAATTTGTGTGTAACAGAAATTAAGTAAATGTCAAAGTTGACTTCAAAGTCGACTGCCATAGAAACCAGCAACTTGAAAAATGGAGTGAATGTATAGTGATCAGTGTGTGTAAACCAAAAAAGGGTGTTATTGTGGACATGAAAAACACAGTTACACCGTTTTTAAAAACAAGCTGTTGTAGGAGTGCTGTTAAGTCAGCTGTTTGCTGAGGTGGTTATTTCTAATGTATTCTTCAAGCCGCCTTTTGTTCGTCAGTAACAAATTGTTTCTTGTTACAATACCTTATCCCACCCTGAGTTTCAAGTGTTTGCTTAGACAACTTTTTTTCCCCTATCTGCTTGTTTTGCAGCATTGATTAAGCCTTGAAATAGGGAGTGATCTGGTTTCCTCTCACAGGGGTTCATAAATTAGGAAGTAAACAAAGCAAGAGTAACTTTGGTTTGCCTTTTGCAATCATGGGGTGGAGTTTAACTGTGGGCAATACCTTTTTTTTTTTCCTAAGATTTGCTAGTCCTGACCACCATCACTGGAAGGTGGAAAAGGCCTCAGTGAAGAATACTGAAGGGGTGAGCACTTGGTCAGCGAGTTGTTTCAGTGGCTGTTGTTGGAGCTGCAGGTGTGAGCAAGGACAGGTGGATGGAGGAGGTGCAGTGGGACTGAGAGGCAGGGTGGAGGGTGGTGTAAAGGACAGCTGTGGCCTCTACTTGTAAATGAGGGGTGTAGTCATTGATCCTCTCACACATCAACCAATCAGTCTCGGTGTGGGGTAGACAAGAAAGTGGAAATATCTAGTTCAAGTGAAAAAGTCATCTCGAGTCCTGGCAACTCACAATTGTTATTGCAGCTTATAGGAACACTTGGCCCTGCTGTTGTGTAGTGTGAGGTTTTGGTCTAATTTTACAGTAACTTCTCTTGTAAAGGCAGCGCTGAATGAATGTTACTATCTGCAGTGTGAGAATATAGCCAGTCACCTGCAAGAGTGGCAGATTTGGGATGAAATGTGCAAGCAGGGTCCCAGCTCTTCTGGTACCATGTGTGCCTGCCAGGGGAATGGGAACAGCCCTGGTAGCTGGTCCAGAAGCCCAGACTGGAAGATGGAGCTTCTCTCAGTTACTTTCTGTAGGAGGAACTTGACTCTTCTGCAAAGTTGAAATAGACAGTATGGAGGTGAAATGTCTTTTTCAGTGCTGTAAAGCAGGCTTGAAATGGGACCTAGGTAGCTAGAGCTTTTGTCTTATACCTGCTCTTTGATGAAGCAGCCAGAAGAGCAAGTGTAGCTTGTTCTGGTTGTTTTGTTGACTATGCTCTTCCCCTGTGATGCTGTGCTTGGTAATTCTTCAGTGCATAGCGTACTCCTTGGGAGTATCTGATGTGTCAAGTTGTAGAGTGTATTGGGAGTCTTTGACATGTTATTGCCCCATAAATATAAGATAGTTGTAGGATTGTGTCTAAGATAAGAAGAATCTCAAGACTCTGTAGGAGGTGGGATGAGGATAGTGGCTCTGTAGTAGCTGGTAGACGAGATGCTCACCCACTGGTGGGTGAGTGTGAGGGAATGCAGCTTCACCAAAGCAGCTTGTGGAGACCAGAGGGATTTAGAGGTAGAAAATGGTGTGCTGCTCGAAAGTTATATAAGTGGTAACGATTCTGCCACAATACAACTGTGGTATTAGTCCAGTTTTGTAAAAATCTGCCTTACAGTACCTTCTGAATGAATTTCTTCTGCTGTTATGGTAGTGCCTTTAGTACTTTCTTTTGCTTCAGTAGCCTGAAGCCTTTTCTTCTGTTGTGTGATAGTATGGAAGATGAGTTAAAAAGCTCTTGAGCATTTGGATACTGACAAGTACTGCTTTATTGGGTGCTGTGAAGGAGAAGATTTGAGAAGCTAGTGGATAGCATTGCAGGACTGCTAAGCTAGATCCTACCTATGTCCATAGATACTCAGAATGATTCTTGTGCTCTTCCATCGTGCATCTCCCAGAGGCTGCTGCAGGAGGCAGCATGCCAGGCAGCACAAGCTTTGATCTGGCTCAATATTTCTTTCAGATTTGTGTTCCCAAAGGACATTACAAAAGCACTACAGCAATTATTGCCTGGTTCTCAGTCTTAGCACAGATGGACGGTGGCTGGGTATGGAGGCAGAACTCTTTCCAGGGTGCTGCAACTGCTCAGAAGATTGGCAGAGGCAGCAGCAGGAAGCATGTGCTATTCTTGCTTGTTCTGTACCTGTCGAGAAAGTACATTTCCAAGTCTTCAGAGCAGTTGTGTTTTATGGGATTAAATTCCTTTGGCGGGGGGGCGGGGAATAAGATAGAGTGAGAGCTACAGGAAATGTAATTCAAATGAGGAAAGCTGCAAAATTCAGCTGTGGATGCCGAACTCAGAACAGTTTCATTTTCATAGTTGTGGTTTTGGTTAAGCCTGTGAAAACTTAAATCAGAATTTATTTTCCCTTCCTAACAGTGCTATATGGAAAATAAAATGTCACTCCAGATCTGAGCAAGTTAACCCTGTATAGAGAAATATGTGTTAGAAATGCACATGGAAGTATGTGTCATTTTGCTAATTTACGGCTCGTGGCAATGTAACTGCATCCACTTGTGACAGAATGCCAGTTTGAAGCATGTTGCAGAAAGCTGAGTGTTCATATCTCGCTGATCGTTTGGCTGAACAGGTTATCAAAGCTTAGTGAATAGGTCTGAGAAAACTGAATGCCATTTGAAACAAATTTCTGGATTAGGATGTTAGGTATTGTTTCTGCTTTTTGAATAATTTGAAACTAAGCTATAAGGAAAGAGGCTAGGATACTGGATCCAACTGTAAATATGTACATAAAGATTTCATCCTCTACTCATCCCTGCTGCGTGCGTGATGTCTGCAGTCAGAAGACTGTAGTATCTGTGCATGTACATGCAAGAAAATTCCCATAGTAGCACAAAAAATGGCTACTGCCAAATGGCTGTAGTGTTGGAACTTTTCCTTTAACTTGTGGGAATTGTGTAGTAACAGCTTAGAATGAAACTTCCACAAACATTTCTTTTGTGGATTGTTCTGTCCTACTTACTTCCTAAGAAATTCAGAAATATGCCAAGGAGTTCTGAAAAAGAAGCTTGGACTGCAGTCCAGGTATGTCCTGTCTGCATCCCACTCCGAGAAGAGACACATGGACACCAAGGTGAATACATATGTGATTTAACTGATAATGCTAGATCAAAAGGGTTAATTGAAAACTTATGATTAAAATAACTGCAGTCTTTAGCCACTCCTCTGTTAAGGGTTAAGCAGATTCTGTTGCTAATGCTCTTTGAGACAAGAGGGTACAATGTTTAGAACATTTCCTTCAGAGGAATGACTTGTGCCTGCATTATAGAAAATTTATGTTGTGGGGCCAACATGAACAAGTCAACCTGGGAACTGGAGCCTTCATCTGTCAAGAAGTCCAGCCCACTGGGGTTTTTTAGATCAGCAGGGCTCAAAGTAGGTCCCTTGGCCACTAGTGGTTCTCCACACGTGCTCATCATGTGCTCATAGTAGCTCCTCCTCTTTGGCTGCTTGCACACGCACTTAGGTTTTAGTCTGCAGACCTGGATGCCAGCTGAGGTGTCTAGGAGGGAAGAGCAGTGAGCGGTGACCCTTGGAAGGGTTGCTGTATCTGGAAGACAACAGAAGACTTAGAAACCTTTAATAGGAGAGACTTGCTAGTGGAAGAAAAGCATCAACTTTATTGCCAGTGGGAACCCAAGGCTACCAGGAGGCGTCCAGCAAAGCGCAATCGTGGAGGACGACACCAGTGCCACCATGGAGGACAGAGAGCCTCCGCCAAGGTGCAGTATGGGTGAAGTGAGAAATGAGGTGTAGGACACAGAAATGGTGGAAGTGCTGGGCAAGCAGGGTCAGAGCAAGGTGGGAAGACACAGGTGGATGGAGGCTAGTGAGATGGAGAGACAAGGAAAATACATTGGTAAATTTAGGGAGTATTGCATTTTTTAAAGAGATTTTATATATTGTGAGGAAGAATGCATGGAGGCTGGATATGAGGAATGGGAATGTAGGAGGCAACCTGTTCTGTGGTGAAACCTCAGGAGATATATGGCCATGTAAAATGAAATTTAGACTGTTCTGTACTTTCTTCTCTGGCCATTTTTCTCCCTTGGCCAAACTCCAGTTGGTGTTATAAACCAAGCTTACTGTCTTTCCACATGATATTGATTGCCCCGGTTCTTTTGGCATGTTCCAGTTCTCTCCTTCTAATAGAAATATGCTGGAAAACATTGTGTGCTTTTAGGGGCCTCATCCAGAGGCTGACGTCTAAGCTGCCTTCTCCCATCAGGGTTAGAGCCAGTAAGTATGAACTTCAGTAAGTATCAACTTTAGTAAGTGCTTCATACTTATAATGGGATTAAAAAGATGCTGTCAGGTCATGCTTGCTTTGAAAAAAATGAGAAGAAAAAAAATAAGGTCCCTGACAGTCTATCTCTGATGTTCTTTTTTTTAATGCTCTGCAGATGCCTGTCAATAGGATCCATCACTTGCATTTTCTTACATCAGTCTAATGGCTGCTGTGTAAGAAATCACTGTCAAAATGTAACTTCTGCCCAGTGCATTGCTATGAGTGTGCTACTTTTTGACCTGAGTTTTCTGTAACTAGCTTGTCTGAGCAAGTGAAAAAAAAATGCATGTGACCTTTCTGAAGAGAAAAGGATGTTGTGCATGTTTGTTTTCTTATGTAGCAGGTTTATTGTGGTTTAAGTTAACAGAATGAATTACTTTATCTCTTTCCCGCTTTTTCTTAAACTGACTTTTATTGCATCCATTAAGCAGAAACTTATATTGTCATTGATGTGGTAACTGTAAAAAAAAAACCACAACAAAAAAACCCAAGAAAACACCATTTATATGTGGAGTTGCAAATAGTTTGAATAGAACATAATTAACTTGGCCATCATCTTGCTGTATGAATTTACACGCCTCTTCCAACTTCCTTCAAAAAAAAGGGGGGAAATGTATTCTTGATTAGAAATGCAATGAGACTGATTTTCCTCCTGGGAGAAAAGGGGTAGTGTGGGCTGTCGGATGGGGATTCAGGAGACATGAATCCAAATCTGGGCTCTTAGTCTTGACCCACTGTATGTCCTTGAGAAAGTCATAGTGCTGTGCTGCTCCCCTCCTTCCCCTCTTCCACGGTCTCCATCTTGCCTGTTCAGGCTGCAAGCTACAGAAAAATCTGCTTCATTGTGTTAGGAGAAGTACTTTTTCAGAGAAAGTGCATTTCTCCTCTTTAATCTAACAGTTCATCAAATGATAATTTGTCGGCAGATAGCAGGCTCTTGCACAGGAAAGGTTGTAGTTAAATGGAAACAAGATCATGTGGTAGATAAAGGTACCATGCTGATATTTTTTTAAGGTATAATGTCTAAAATGTAATTACATGTGCATAAAATTAGCAGTGCTGAACCCTTTTCAAAACCTAATGAGATTCCTGAACTGCCTCTTGCTGCAAGTATGAGGCGAGTGAGGATCCCAACAATCAAGACACTGTGGCTATGGGTTCCTGTTGCTGTTGTCATTTTCCATGTGCTACAGAGAGTGTTGGTGTTGGGGAAACTGCAGGATTTCACTCTGACTTGAAGCTCAGCTGAGGAATGAAGGAACTTTCCTGAAATGCCCCACTCAGTACATGGTGCTTATCCCAGCTGCCTGTGCTCTGCTGCCCAAAAACTGTTGTCTCTCCCCTGGTGTGTACAAGGAGCTCCTTTTACATTTGCTAAGTCAGAAGCTTTGCAAATGATAGTGCTCTGTCCTGCAGCCCCAAAAGAGTGATTATTCACTAGATGATATTTTAAATAGAGAACTTCCTCCTTGCTTTGGCAGTTTTAATGGGATTCTTTTGAATCTTTTTCACAGTCCTCAGGAAGGAAACCTTCCTTTTTTAAAAAATTAAGTAAGAATGGGAAGCATCAGGTTTTGATTTCAGTTTTTTAAAACTTAACTGCACCTGGAAAAATAGATACAGAATGCTGGGTGAGTGTTGGACAAAAAGCAGTGAAAAATCATTAGAGACGCATTAATTAGGAGAAATGTTGGCTCGAGCTTATATGGCCAAATCTTCAGCCAAGAAATCTTGTTATATGGTTTGATTTACCAAACTGCATAAGGACTGGACATAGACTTAAATCTAAGGAGTTGTGCTTGGGTGCATTTTCAAAAAATCAGCTTGCTAATTTACAGATATTGAAAACACAGTGAAGTCACTGTGTGTTTGAATCAAATTTACCTGGACTCGTGAGTTCCTTGTTGATCAAGTCTTGATGTAATGTTAATTTATGGATGATTCTTCAAATGCGTGGCAATAGCTTATGCCATTAACCCATCCTTTATAATTGCTGTTGTTGTTGTCTCTATACTCTTAAACTCTGATTTTTTTTTTTGTCA
>WAAB01011583.1:137020-310407 GCA_013389865.1 Piaya cayana | reverse complement strand
TTGGGTGCATTTTCAAAAAATCAGCTTGCTAATTTACAGATATTGAAAACACAGTGAAGTCACTGTGTGTTTGAATCAAATTTACCTGGACTCGTGAGTTCCTTGTTGATCAAGTCTTGATGTAATGTTAATTTATGGATGATTCTTCAAATGCGTGGCAATAGCTTATGCCATTAACCCATCCTTTATAATTGCTGTTGTTGTTGTTGTCTCTATACTCTTAAACTCTGATTTTTTTTTTTGTCAAAAGCTGAACAAAATTTAAACTTTCACTGTGGAATTTCCTGCCTGCAGGAATGAAGTTGAAGTAATTAAGCACCATTCAAGACTTTTCTTACCTTAAACAACCGAAGTAGTGAAAAAGACTTTGATAAAGTTCTGCTTCAGTTTCTCTAACGATACAAATTAAATTGCCAGTCTCTGTACAGTTGAGCAGTAAACCACAGTGAAAATATGATAATCAGGAACTGAGTACATCATGGGACTGCAAGGCACAGCAAGGAGGGTTTTTTTCTCAAAGCAGGCATCATTAGAACCATCTTAAAAAGATGAACTCATTTGTATCCTAGTTGCTGAAAATCAGGCAATCAGCAATAAGACAGATTTGGTCTTGATTATTTTATGAATAGGATTTACAGTCATAGGTTAAATTATTAAAATCGTCCACAAAGCAGACACGTGAGACACAGTATTGGCAAAATAGCTTCAAGTCCTTTGAAAAACCTGTCAGCATTACATTACTGGAGATGAGGAATAGCATAGTGCAACAATCCTGTTACAAACAGTCCCTGTAAGGAAGAACTTCAAAAGGGGGCCTTGAGTCTGCTATTCAAGGAAAGCAAACCTTCAGCATTGCTCTGAAGCCTGTTTTTTCTAACTTACCAGCAAAATCTAGATGAGTGATGGGAGAAATCAGGGTGAAATGTTTACAAAGCAGTTGCTTTTCCTATTCTGAGATCTTCAAAAAGCAGCCGTCTCATTAAGGTATTTGATACTTAACAGTCAGTTTGATTTCTAAGTGTTTTCATTGTTAATTCTGCATTAATTACTATGATAAAATGTGTTTTCATGGTAGAATGGATTGAAGTGTCTCAGAGTTGAATTTCAGTGACTATATGAAACTTACGTTGGCTTATTCAAGGCTATTAGGCGAAGTATATGGTCTGCCTATGCTCTAAAACGTGACTGAGTCCTTTCAGTCTTCTTGAAAGCCAATGGAAACACCTATGAGGGTGAGTCTGCTGATCTTCACCTGTGGATCAGAGAGGGACAGTACTGGTAGTGAGGGGTTTAGTTCAAGCTCTGTCCAAGCGCTTAGTCTGCATTTCAAGATTGATTCTTGTCATTGGCTTTTGCTGTTGGAAATACAGCTTGTTTTGAGGCTATGCACAAGATAATCTAGAAGTAAGGAAATAATAATAATAAAAATCCATAATTATAATACTTTGTTCAGTCAGCAGATCAAATTCACAGTCTTGTGATAAAAAATTGCCTTGATCTAGGTACTACAGAGCAGTAGGTGATGGGCAAGTCCTAAAACACTTGAGAGGAATAGAAAGCTTTCCTGAATTTAATTCACTACCTGGATTTAGTTAATACATTTTCAGGTTCAGTCCCACAGAGCAAAGCTATAGACTAGCAAAATGACTTGTAAAGCAGTACCTCACCATTCACCTGAAATTCAGCAGGTTTCTGTATTTATACTTTATGGTGTAACTTCTTAGGGACTTTTTTTCCCTGTGCAAATAAGCAGTATGTAAAATACACTTGAAGACGTACTAACTTCTACACAGGTAATATACCTGAGGAAGTAATCACGAGTATATTAGAGAAAAATTTAAGCTGTCAGGACTTCAATACTGTAGAATGTGTTCATCTTTCACTGGGTTTTTTTGTTGGTTTGGGTTTTTTTTTTAAATGTATTTGAATAGATATAGTCCACCCAATGTACATTCCACTTTCAGGTCACATTTAATTTAACTTAAAAATTAAGTCTGTCTTTCTGTCTCTCAAAATTAGTCTTCAGCGCAGTGGGAAAAGAACGCTATTTAAAAAACTTTGATTTCTGCTACTGACATTGGTGTCTGACTTGATGCTTGTTTGGGGAAACTTAACTTGCTTTTGCTAGGTTTGTATTCTAGTATTGCCACACTGCTATCATTTCCTTGTCAGAGTACTTAATAATTGATTTTTTTCCAGTAAGTTTACCTAAATGCAATCTTGTTTTCCCCGCCTAGTGTTTAAGTGGAAGAGGATGACACTGCTCTGTGTCTAGGAGATTGCTGTGTTATGGCCGGTATGCAGTGGGTCCTTTCAGGACTTCTTTCCTGTGGGGATATCAAAATGTGATTAAAACTAGAATCGTGTGTAGCAATAACTGCAAGCGTTCTCTTAGGGCTATCCCTCCTCTAGTATTAATCAATTGCTCTTGGCACTGATATATCTAAAATAAATAAATTGCAGAGCAGTGGTTATATTTGTCTACTGAGCACAATTGCTTTTTAAGCAGTGTGATTATGCTTTTAGCCAAAGAGCCAGGTACAGAGAGTGTGTCACTGCACTTCCAGGGTGCTTCTGATGGTCACCTCGTGCATTTGGGCAATGTGATGCAGGGATGAAAGCATCCCCTCCCCAAACAAGGGGGCAGGCGTGGATGCTTTGGTTGACATATCCTTGAGGATGCTATTCTTTTAAGTGCCTGTGGCTCCCCTGTGCTATGAACTTTGGATAGATTTGGTGAGCCTGGCAGATTTTTAGTGCTTCTGCTTCTGGGTTCTCCGGCTGAAGATTCCTATAGAGCTCTGACATGGAGGGAATTGGTATGGTCAGCTGGTGTTGATGGAGCTGGTTTTTAAAGTTTTTCAAACTGAGCACCTAGAAACTTTGCTTTTGAAAGCCTCCCACCTTTACTTCTGTCCCAGACATCCAACTGTCCCTCTCATCAGAGGTGGAAAATATTCAGTTTGTAGTAGCTGATAATTTAGTATTTGATGCAAATAACTGATCAGTTAATGGAGTAATTTTGTTAGATGTCATAAAACCCTTGTGAGGACACTATGAAAGCAGCTTCGAAGTAAGCTAAATCAGTTTAGAAATTATTCTTTGCTTGTAAATCTTGTATGTAAGGAGGCCTGTTGGGTCATTCAGTCCCTCACTCCATCTGCTGTTTCAGCATGTTCCTGAGCACTGGCCAACCTCAGAAACAGCATGTTTCAAGATAAATGTCAAGTGGGCTGACTTTTGATATTCATTTATTAAAGAATATGGTAGATTTAGACAGTGTTCTTAGAATGATAGAGTAGTTTGGGTTGGAAGAGACCTTAAAGACCATCTAGTTTAAACCCCCATGTAATGGGCAGGGACGTGTCCTGCTAGATCAGGCTGCCCAAGGCGCAATCCAACCTGTTCATCATACAGTTTTGACTGTGGGTAAAAATTAGGATAAACAGATAAACCTCTTGGTAGAATACCTTTCTTGGAATTGACAGAGTGCTTCATGAGAGCAGTGGAGGGACAGTATCTCCTGTTATGTTGGAGATATGTTGATTGGCATTAAAACAATTCTAAAAAAGATTACAATAAAAGGATGAGTGGGGATTTAAGTACAAAACACTGCATGCCTGATAAAAACCTTTAAAAACAAGGTTCTTGTGCCCAGATCAACCCATTGTAAGTCTTAACACCGGGAAAGCTTATGATCAGCAGGAAGAATGAGAAGCGTTGCTTTCCTGATGGGGACTGGTGGTGCTGTAAGCAACTTGCACCCTGAGGTGCACAGAGCAGAACCTGACTGGAGTGGTAGCTTTGCAATGAAATTCAGTCATACTGTGTACCTGAAATAATTCCAGACTTAGAACCACCTGTCTCTTATCCATCACCATTTAATGGCTGTAGGTAGAGTTGCTAAACATATATTTTTTTAATGGAAATACCAATAAATAGCAAAAGGGCATATTTTAAGGATTACAGTTTTGTGGTGTACAACATGGTATTTTGGATTTACAATATCATGCTATGTTGGGATCTTCTTCAGCAAAGAAAATACAAGGAAATTGAGGTTGCATTCTGGAAAGTCATGCAGAAATTTGATTGTCCATCCTTGGACCTGGCTTGGGTCAATGGTCTGAGGTAACACTTTTTGCCAAGAAAAAATTCTTCTCTTCTCTAATGGAAGTCAGTAATTTTGACCCTTGCATTCCCTTGGGAGCAGCTGGTGTGAACAGCTGCCTCCTAAAGGGAAAATTATGTAGTCCAGTCAGGTAAACCCTCTCCTGTCCTGAATGGGGTACCTTAAATGCTGCTGTAAAAAGGGGCTGTTGGGAAGGATCTAATTTTGTTGTTGACTTTGGTACCTTTTTCTTTGCTTTGGGCTGTGTTAATTTAGGGCTGGGATTAATTTTGAAGGCTTGAAAGTTTTTATTATTATTTGTAATTAACATCCAAGTCAGAAAATGAGGAGAGTTGTATTACTAGTGATCCTAATTTAGTTACTCGGCGCATTTCTGTGTATTTTGTGGCATCTTAAAATAGGTAGAGATGTTTTTCTGTCCACTTATCAGGAGAGAATGGGAACGGACTGTATCACATGTGCAGTGGCTAAGGGACTTGGCATTAAGCAAACAATCTGCAGCCAAATGGTTTGCTTCTGTATGCACACAGATTTGATTTGACTTCTTTACCCTGAATATGAACTTGTCCCATTATCTATGTTTTTTCTGAATTTGTTTTTAATTATGCAGATTTACAGGCATGAGAATGCCTACAATGTGCTTTGACTTAAAAGTAGTTATTACCATCACTGCCTGTACTTAAGGTGTGAGGAGGGGTGGCTGTTTAGAGCTTTTTACAAGAAAAGCATAACTTAAGGTTTTTGCTTGCACTTTCCTATCTTTGGTGCAGTGTCAGCATAAAGTTCTAAATCTCCATGAATCTGTCCTTGTTGAGCTCCAGCCTTGCTTAATAAACTTGATCTTTACACTTTTGGTAAACAAGATAATCTTCAATGGATGGGAATATTTATCCCCCGTGCAATGTCAGGGCTGTGCTCCCTTATGATCATAATATCCTGCTGCTTAGTTCTGCTAGTGGTAGACCGTTTAAAACTGACTTGGATGTGATGTTGGAGAGGGTGAAAGTGTTGGCAATTTTTTTTCCCCTTAAATCTGAGAGTATGATCCTGGGCGCAATGTTCGCTGCCAGGGCTGTGTAGCAGAGCAAGCCACCAGCCTGTGAGAAGGAGCAGCTTGGAAGAGCTGTGTTGCTGCCTGCTAGTTAAAACCTCAAGCACAGAAAGCTTTTTCAGTGTTTTGAACTCGGTGATCAAAAAACATGGCTTAGGATGATCTCCAAGAAACCCCTAAATGGTTTTGTAAAAGATGTCTTTGAAAGTCTGTTCAGTTGGGCTTCTTTTTATCCCTGATCATGTTGTTTGTCTCTTTATTTGTTGCTGTTGCAGATAAACTTGCTTTTCTATATTTATTTAAATGACAGGTAGGTCCTCTATCATTAGGTCTAGGATTTGGGGGCTTTAAAGAAAATGAAGATAGTTCTTAATGCTGTGGAGGCTGACAACATTAAGTAGCTATCTCCTCAATGATGCACTGAGGCATCCTATTTTAAGAACAGAATTGAAGTATTTCTGATTTCACAGGGGCTTGGCTTCCTGCTACATATGTAGTTTCAAGTATTTCACTCTGAGAAGTCTTTATCTTTACGTTTTTACGTGCATAATCTCTTGTCGTACATATCCAGTGGGTCTTCCCCTGCCATGGTCTTTGGGACCACAGCTGTTAGCAGGTGGCCACCCTAGTGTTGTCATGTCATTATTTTGACATGACTAAAAATTATTGACGCGAATCAAATGCATATTTTACGTTATGATTCCCAGGAGCACCATCCCAGGACAGCAGAGAACCTTTAATGTATGCGCAAAACTACCTTTGATTCTGACAAAGAACTTGGCAAAGAAATGTGTTGTGATTTAAATGGTACAAGTAATGTCTTACAGCAAGGCAGCCCAGTCTTCTTCCCCCCTTTCCCTCTCACAGGTGGAATGAAACAGGTTGGTACGCCTGCACTGAAATGACTGTGAGCATCTATTGGGATGAATACATACAGCTACCCATAAAACAGAAACAGTCTCACATTGAAGGGGATGCCAGTAGCTGCTTGGTTTTCCCTAGTTTATTTTTCTAAGTAAGCATTTTGACATGCTGTGTTTTCTTTGATACCTGACATTCCAGAGCAGAAACTTTTTTTTTTCTTTAAAAAAAATAAACAAAACCCCCCAAGGATCCTGTTGTTCTAACCTCCAGTAGCTAATAATGAGAAATTCTGCCTGATAAGTGGTAACATTGTGCTTTATTCTTCTAGGGGCAGTAAGCCAGAGATGACTGACAAGATGTCGAGCTTCCTTCATATTGGAGATATTTGTTCTCTCTATGCAGAGGGCTCAACAAATGGATTTATTAGCACTTTGGGGTAAGAGCAGCTGTTCTCTTATACTAAAAATGTCCACAAGAAGGACTAGCAGAACTCAACTAGCTATCCTGAGTCTGGTTCCCAGGAGATACAGGGTAAAGCAAGGTAGCTTTCTGCACAGCTTTGGCCCTAAATTTAAAAAATACCTGAAGCTCATATGACAAGTCAGGTGTTGGAAGGATGGAAAGTGTATTGATGGCTATGGTGTGGTGTTAATATATTTGGTGGGGAGGAAGAAGCTTGCCAAGTTAAGTTGTGGGTAGAGGGATTGAATGCAGGCAAGTGATTTTCATGTTGTTGTTTGTCCCATGTCCATCCATGTGTCCCGTCCTGTCCCTCCCTGCCCGCCCCCCCAGTCAGGAATGAATAGGGCCCAGTGCAAGCTGCTGTTTGGAAAAAAGCATGTAGCATAGGCAATATAAGTAGTTTGAAAAGCCAAAAAAACCCCAAAAAGTCCTGAGCCAAACCATTTCTGTATACCACTAACTTACCACTATGATAGTTTTGTCTTTTTTTACAGTATTTGAGGTTTCTCATTCAAACAAAAATTGTTCTTCTCCAGTCAAAGGAGAACATGTTTTGACTCTTAAGCTTTGCCGAAGGCCAATACCCTGGAGCTGCGGTATGAGCTGTGCCTTGCTGGCTCCTGCCTCTGCTTCTGTACAGAGCTCCTTTGTGCTTTCTGCTGCAAAGGCATCAGAGTAGGTGCTCTGTAGGAGAGTGTCTCTTAAGTAGCAAGAAGTGTATATGCCACTTCATGGAGCAAAAGTAGCTGTTCACATGGGAAAAGGAGGAGTTTGCAGAGAAATACTGTGGAATGGAAATACAGCTCAGATGAGCAACAGGGTATGTTTTATTCTGCTCAATTGCTGCTGATGAGACATCTCTCTGAACTCAGAAGCTGGCAGTGGAGCTGCGCACTGATTTGGAAGACCTTACAGGGGGCTGGATAAGAAGCTCAAAGAGCACATCTGCCACCTTATTTCATAGCAGTGAGAAACTAGGGGGAGGGAAATAGCATGTATGACACATTGCTGTGGTACTTCAATACTGAATGAAGAGCAAAGAAGCAACTAGGAAGCTTGATGTTATTGTGAGTGGGCACACACACATGCTCCTTCTCATTCCCGGTAGTCTTAAGGGCCCCAGGGGTGGGTACAGTGACAACAAATTTTTTTGATGCCTACTGTCTAGATGCATCTGATTAATGGAGCTTTCAAGCAGGGTACAAAGACAGCATCCTGGTAAGTCTTTTGGCAGGAAACGATGGGTTGGAATCTCATCTGAGTAACTCCAAACTAACTTGTAGGTTTAGTCCTCTAGCTATTAGGATTCTGGAAAATAAGGGGGCAGAGAAGGAAGCAGACACTGAAGATGCACCATGATCTATTATAGGAAAGAGAAGAAAATATGGGATGCTTCCAGAAGGGAAAGAAGGTATGATAAAAGCAAGGGACGTAGTAAGTAGGGTTGGTCGAATAGTATTTGGCGAATGTATTTGACAGATTTCCCAGGTACTCGTCAAATATGACATGTACACTCTGCAGTATTCGATCAGCTGTGTAACTGGCCAAATACTATCTGCTGAAAACTGGCAAAACGAACTGAACGATACTATACCTTTGGCTATTTTTTTATTCCTAGTATTGAAGCAAGTTTGGCAGTAAATAATTCCTGAACAAGTAGAAAGTTTTTATGTTATGTTTAATCCTGTACAGTGCATGATGAACATTATGCGGTGGCTGTGGCTTTTGATGGCATTGCTGAGCAGATATTTTTCACCATGGGTAGTCCTCTTAAACGTTACAGGCCCTAAGCACGTGTATTTCCTAGGCTTGATGAGATGTTCTCGTGGCAGGTCTAAAGATCCCTTAGTGTTACAAGCATCCTCTTTGATTTGATTAGAGCTGTTTTAAGGTAACTGCATTATATAATGGCCACACACCATCTGAGCCTAATTTAAGCCAGAAATCCCAATTGCTATGTGAAATGCATTATCATCTTAATAAGCCTTCATAATCAAATTGGTTTGTCCCATATTTAATTTAGTCTTTGTCCTGGAGAAAATTAAAAAAGCAAAGGAAAGATTCAGTGTAGTTGTACTCTATACCATGTGGAGTTTTGACAGTCTTATGTCATAACAATGTGTAATGACTTGTTCATGTGATTAATGACGGTTGAGAAACAGATACCACTCTACAGTCTAGTGTTGTTCTCAATCTTCGAAAAGTGTTCCTATTTAATATTCCTATGACATGACTGTTTTAATCAGGACTTTACTCTTGCTGTTTCCCAAACTCAGTGCTGTCATCATTATGATTACCAGTGTACAATATATCCTCTTTTGTGTTCTTCACCCTGTAAAATTTTTTTCTTAGTAGTTTGGGAAGTTCCTCTTTACTTTCAATTTAATCTCAGATGGGAGTGATATATTGCACTGAGATTATCTCTGTATGGGATGATCGGAGTAACCCATTTGACTTGATACCTTTTTGGCCCTTTGTTCACTAGAAGCAGGTGTTTCAGTCAGCTCAAATTTTGGTACTACCATTCTTGTTGGAGCACATATGTGTAAATATATTACCGAATAGGGAGAAAATCCATGGGGAAAAAGCAATTTACTCTGAATGTTTGCATATGCAAATTTTAGATGCATAGAACTGTTGAGTCCACTTAAACTCTCTGATCTCTTAATTTTTAATTTTGATGCACTTCATTATTTTCCGTAATTGTTGTCTCACGATGCTCCCTGCATGTAACCAGCCTCTGCAAGGAACAACTCTCATATTCTAGGTCTCAATCTTTCTCAAGTTGATTCTGCATGAGAATGGACCTCTCAAACTTTTAAGACCTTGGAGTTTTACTTTCTACTTCAGTGTAGAAAGCCTCTTTGACAGATTGGTGTTAAGGAGTCAGATTGGATAATTTAGTATCAAATCATAAACTAGAGTATTTGGTTGCAGTTACAGTTAGTTTGGAAAAAGTGCAATTCCATGTTCATCCAAATAATGTTAAAGGCAGTGCAGTGGGCACAGGTTCATCTTAACTTTTTAATTTATTCTTTGGGCTTTGAATTGACCCTGTGGGATTTTTGCTGATTTATAGTCACAGGAGGAACTCTGTCCTGGCATTCCCTATTGAAATCTCTTGGGTTCGCTTGTCCAGTTCACCTCCTTCCTGGTAGAACAGGATCAGGAGTTTGATCCCTTGACTCATCTTGTATCTTGTGAGCAGGAGGGTCTATTTATGCCCTCCTTTCTCCTGGGAGCCAGTTTTTATTGTGGCAGTTGATTCTGCCTTTTTCTTAATACTTGAGGGGTCATAAGAGCAGTGTCCAGCTTGCACAGTTGTCGTATTTTCCTGTTTCCTACCCTTCATATAAATGCATTTGCAACATTATTCAAATCTGTCCAAGAGGCAATAATTGTTCTAAGGCTGTCTTTCACCTAACTAGAATATGGGCTGTTCTGTCTGCACCTCAAGGAGGGGACATAAAGATGATGCAGAATACAGGAGCAATGATTTATTTATTGTCCCGCCTATCCAGGAGCATAGCTCTGGGCAACAGTAAAAATTAGCTGCATGCTTCTTAGAAAGATTTGGCATAAGTTGGCATTTGGGGAATGTCTTCTGCTGAAGTGGCCACTTGGATAAACTACTGCAAATACACAACTTTGGTTTTGCTGGCAAGGATTAAGCAATTGCAGGGGAATACAATCTCACTTTGCTTTTCATTTCTTTGCAGCCTTGTGGATGATCGGTGTGTTGTACAGCCAGAAGCAGGCGATCTTAACAACCCACCTAAAAAGTTCAGAGGTGAGTTTATTAGGCAGTTTATTGCCCTTCTGGGTGGAAGAAGTACTTAATTTTGTGCAGTTGAGTATTTTGACCTCCATGCTTTCAGTAGAATATCTTTGTCAACTTCTTCGCTGAAGGGCAACGTGAGGGGAAAATTAAGTATCTGAGTGTGAATGTCTGTGTGAAATGAGTTGTAAGAGTTGAGTGATTTGTGATGAGGTGGAGATGGGATTGCCAACTGAGACCTGAGACTGGCTTTTGGACCTGTCCAAACCTGGAGTTGCTGTAAGTTTAATTTCTTTTTCCTCCAGTCAAACATGCTGTTGAGTTACCCAGTACCAAACCTGTTTCAAAGAGGAAAATGGAAAGGAGCAAATGGTTGTAACCACTATTGTTGTTTGACCTCATTTGATATTAACTACATATGACTTTGCTTTCATTCTGCCAGGAAACTTAGGCTTAGTGATAAGAAATTAATGCCTACTTCTTAGCACAGTTCGGCTAGGGCTGATTTGTTTAAGAATAATCTCAAACAGGAAGAGAAGCACTAAAAGGGGTCTTGTTTAGGAAGAACCTTCTTGAATTCTTATTTTAATACAATTTGGTTACATCTTTTACCCAAAGGATAGCTCGGCTGAATAATCTAAAAATGGTATTTACCTTTTACTGCTGTTCTCAGATGTAGTAGTAACTGTTTGTCTTGTTCCTTTGTTGGATGAATCTTGTTTCCCTGCTTTATGCTTTGCCTTTATCTGGGGCTCAGAATCACCTTAATTCCAGTCAGGTTTGGCCAGAACTGCTGGTGATCGCCTTTGAAAAATCATATACCTTCTGTATCACTGGTTTTGTTTGCTGTTGTTTGGCTATTGGTCTGTTCTTCTCAGTGACATGAAGATACCTCTTACAATGAAATTCTTTTTTAGAATATTACTGAAATCTGTGAGTTCTTGCTTTTTCTCCCTTGTACTGGAAAGCTGAGTAGCTGTTGATTCAAATACTTGAAGAGGCAGCCTGGGGAAGTTTTAGCATTCAATACTGAGGTTTCCAGAAAAAGAACAATGGTATTACGTGAACTACAGCCCTGACTCTAGGCACTTCTTGACTTCAAATTCATAGGAAAGAATAAAAGCAGATTTGATGGAGACTGGTGGGTATGGAAGGACGGGAAGAGAGAGGAAAGAATGAGAGAAAGGCAGTTCTTGCTAGCACAGTTTAAGAACTGCAAGTACAGAGACACATTTATCTGACATAAAACATTGTGGTTAGACATTGTAAATGTTCTCATGTTACTTATAATTTATACATGGAGAGAGAATGGTGTGAACCTTTTCCAACCTCTAGTTACTTCACTAAAGCTTTCAGTGGGAAGTTTATGCTTGATGGTAAATGGCAACAAAAATCATAACATTTTAGCAGTCATTTCTGTTACTTATACACATGCTTATAAGTGTAGCCTAAGATAAAATGCTTTCCACAACAAATATGTTCAGAAGTAATAATGAAGTTTATTACAACATTTTTAACACAAATGTAAAACGCCCCTTTTATTTTCAACCAAAGGTGCCCTGTGGCTTGTCAGTGATGTTGCATGGGAAGTATTTGGTGATGTCAGGAACTAGAGCCATTTCTCTACAATCTTGTTGGTGTTTTGATGACATCTTGCAAAAATGCCTCTCTTGCCAATGGAACAGAAGGTCTTTCCTAAGGTGTGTTTATCCAAACCACATTTTTACATCTGGGTTGTAAAGCAACCATGGACATCCCTTGAATGTAGTTCAGTAATCCCAGTATTTAGTTTTGTTGTAATTGAGATTTACTCTTTGTTGCCTTGGGCAGTGTCACAAGTGCTGTCACAGATCAGTAGTGCAAGATACCTTTTGTACAGTAGCAGCCTAGGTTGGGAACAGATGTGGAGATGATCTAGTGTCCAGTGAGCTTTTTATGTGGTGCTCACATTTGTTCAGTGATTCCATATAGTCTGTATTAGTTGTTGTAGCTGATAGGATCACTGCAGTTTGAGACCTGAGGAGAAGCATGATCTTGATTTGAATTTAGGTATGTGAAAAACACTTGCACTTTTGAAGATCTCATTACAGCAGAACCAAAATTAATCAGACATAAGTCACTTAATTATAGCTTTACGTGATACTTTTCTGTTTAATATCTATGTGCAAATTCTCTTTCAAATGAGCTATGCTTTAAGCTGTCTAGACATAGGTCAGTCAAATCTGAAGTCTTTCTGGGAGGAAGCCTAGGTGTCTGACTTCATGGCCAGTCTCAAGGACCTTGCTTTGGATAGTATTTATATGAAATGCAATTCTAAGCTTCTCTGAGCAGCTCTGTCTTCTGTGGGCAGATGTAAAACAGTAGTAAATATAGTTTTCATGCTTAATCAAAGTGGTGAGAGATATTTAGAAGCAAGATTCACTGCTTAGGTATGTATACATGACTAAGAAGATGGTGTTAAACAGAAGTGTATGTATCCAGTAGTAGAATCGATCCATCCTGCTCTTTCCTCTTGCCATGGGAGTTGCAGGTTTTAAAAAGTCTTGTTGCCTAGGCTACACTTAATCAGTTGCATCTCGTGGCAGCAGCAAGGCTGGTCTACGGGGTGGTGGGTTTTCTTTCCTTTCTACTTTACCCTTGAAATAAAGCAGAGCTGCTGTTCACACAGTGGTAGTGTATATGCACCATTCTTCTCCCTGGAGTGAGTCTCTCTTGTGTGAAAGGCAGCTTACAGTTAAACTTAGTTGTTAGTATGTGCTGTCACTAAACACTGATAACTTGTTTGTGGTGTGAAAGTTGTCCCTTTCTGAGGAACGTGTTTCTAAAAGCAAGCATTTAATAGTTGAGATGGAGGTGGGTTTTGTGTGCTAGTAAGTCACTGCTTTTGAAAACACCAGCTTCAAGTTGTCCTAAAGGAAAATTCAGTGAGGGAAGCTTAAGGTGTGTTTGGATGAACTGGGTTAAACAGCATGATTTGCAGTGGCACAGCTGGAGTTGGAAATGGGAGCAAAAGAGCCTTTCAGTCCGCTCGTAGGAAAACGTACAGAGGTACACTGAGGACACAATGACTTGCTTTGTTTATATAAGTTGCGGAAAAAATAGGCTGACAGATTAATCTGGTGGTGGTGGAGCCCTGAAAGGGATGAAATGCAACAGGAAGCTGTGAGTACGATGGAGTAGTGTTCAGGTAAGGTTTAGGGTGTGGTGTACAAGTGAGACACATTTAAAAAAAATCAGTGTATTAGATGGAAAAAAATGAGGTGTTGGAGATGGAAATAAAAGTTGTTTATTTGAATGTGTTCAAGTTACTCTGAGTGTTTACCAGTAGATTTTTCACATATTGAACGCTGTTGTGCCTCTAGGTCCTTAAAATGTTAGTTTGATCACTTCAACACTGCTATTTTTTTCCTTTTCTTTTTCCCGTCCCAATCAGAAGTAGATAGCACCTAAGTTAGTGTTTTGAGGTTGGATTGTAATTATTGTTTGTGAGATTTCAGTGGGCATTTTCTTTATTCTGGCTTTCTGAAGCCACTTTTAAATATGGTGATATGGGTGGTTTTTTTGGTTTTGTTTTTTTTTTAAAGTACAATGTCTTTATGGACCTTCATGTTTTCAGCTCCAACTAATTCAGAAGCCCTCTAAAGCAGTCTGGTGAAACATTAAGGATTAAGAGTACTTTCATTAGGGTGTTTCTTTCTAAAAATGTTACTATGAAAATTCTTGCAAAGGCGACTTAACTGATCTGGATGTACTGTGTACAGATGAGATTCCTGGAAAAAATCCTAGTTGTACAAGTCTCCAAAAAAAGCAAGAGTATGACAGTTCCGTGGTTATCTGCACTGCTTTGAACAAAAAGACAGGCTGCTGTATATGCTGTCTTTGAGTATGAGTGTGCATCTGAATAATGACTATAAATGAACATCCTTTTAATATGCAGGGTTTTACACGGAAAGTATGAACTACAGCTGACCCTCTAGCTAGGCTAAAAACACCAGTGTTTAATTGGAAACCATTTGTACTTAAATGCAGAGATGGATAGCTGTTTTGCGAATTCAGACCTAGCAATAGTGGCATAGCTGAAGCAGAGCCTGGGGCTGATGGTTTTGGGCTTTACATGCTGGTTCTGTGCTCTGTTAGTTTGCCTGTACTTCTGCAGGTTTTGTTTGTGTTAGTTTTGTATGGGAACATAGAGCTACGCTAAGCCAAATGTGTTTTTCTTAATGCAAGACGCTGCTACTACACCAAAACAGCCTGTCTGACAGCCTTCTCAGGAAATTCCTTACAGCTCTTTATTTGGGATTTAGATCAGTCTGCCAGGGATCCAGAGGCTTTGCAAGAGCTGTGAGAAACACAGGGGAAAAGGGCACTTACTGGGTTAATTTGTCCAGCAGCTACCTCCTTCCAGAACATTGTTTTAGTAGTTGCTGGGCAACACTCTTTTTTTGGCAAGATGTTCAAGGAATGAACCCATATCTTAGACTTAAAATACCCTCATGGTGAAGCAGAAGATGAGTAGTTCAAATTCTGTTTGTTCTTTTGATCCTAATCCATACTGTATGCTCTTTCTGAATATTGTCTTTAGCCAGTCTTATCTGGTTGTGTTAGGGGCTAGCACTGAGGGTCTCAACCTTTGAATATCAAGTTCATCTTCAAGAGAAGGAATTACTTGGGCGCTACAGAGAAACTTTAGAATATAAACATAAAAATAAGTATATATCTACGCACTCCAGTTCTCAGCATTGATGAGAATGCGCTCCTCCATAACAGAAATATTTTGAGATACGATTTGTTCTTTATAGCTTTGCTATCAGTGCTCTAAAGCCTGTATACTACTGCTTTATTTAATATAAAGGAGAATGTGTGATTTATGCAGTACTGTTAGAAGCTATGGAGTAACATTGCATACATATGAGATTATTTAGCCTTATTTAGCCAATGCAAGCTTGTTTATAGTTTGGCATTAGAACTGAGTTTAAGAGAATTGTCAGTTGAAGGGCCACATACAGCGTTTTCCCAAACAGTTCAGAATATTAAAAAATAAAACAAATATCTAGATCCCTCTGCTTATTGTTTTTGGAAAAGTGTTAGCAACATATAGAAGTGCACTTCCTAGGTGGTAAGGTAATTCGGTACCATCCCCTGTACTCATCAAAAAGAATTTTTTGTGATATAAGCCTTTAGGTATCATGTTCAACTTCAGGTAAGTGTGTAGCCTCAAAGTCTCTTGCTCAGTATGCTCTCCATGCACACTTTTCCTTATCTACTCTGGTGAAAGCAGATTGCTCAGATTGCTTTTTAAACTTTAATATGAAATAGCCTGACTTGTATGACTTGACTGCATATATTAGATGAGTTCGAGTGGGTGTTTTGCAGAGGATGAGGGCATACTGCTGGAATGGTGGTGAAAAGAGGTGATAGACCTGGGCTGCATGGCCAATTTTAGGCTCCTTCTCTTTGAAAATGGAATTTCCAGTGCTAGTGAAATATTTGGGTATATTATTAAGGTGCATAAATTCCCTTAAGGGATCTTTAAACTAATGTCTAAATATGGCTTTTTTTCCCCCACTATGATAGCCTTATTAGCAGATAGAATAGCAGGATCTGTTTTTCATGTAGGCGCAGAACTTTTGAGAGTGCTTGAGTGCTAAGTTTAAAGCTTAGCGTGGTGATTTTGAAGAGGGATGCATCACTTGGAATGTAGAAGTTACTCCCTTTCAGTTTTGAGATATCCAGGACATGAAAATGCACACACTGAATTGAAAAGTAGGAAATGGGGCAACCATAGTAAGTACCTACTTAAGTAACTTCTGTCTGATGGCCACTAAACCATAAACACTGTAAAAATAAACAATTAAGCTGCTTAGCCCCTTGTCAAAGAATGCACTAATATGATGATTAACTGTAAAAACAAAAGAAATTTTAGGATTGCTATGATTGAAGAGAAAGATGCTAAAAATAGTCTAATGTGTCTGTAATATTTTTATTTAGAATTGAAACAGCGGTGATTTTGAGAAGGAAAAATCTTTCAATCTTTTTGCATTATGATATAGTTAAAACAACTAAAATACATTTGCACTGCCTTGGTGAGGAATCCTTTAGTATGATTCTCAGTATTTATAGAACTGTACTAGAAAACTGCAGACTGCTAGTACACATTTGAATTTGATGCCCTTTATATGATGAAGAAATCATGAACGCTATCTCTAAAATGTGAATCTTTAGCCCACTACATCCTACATAGAAACAGATGTTATAGACAATTGTTGCTGTGGTATTTAGGTATTTAAAAAAATCTGTAAAGTCAAAAGTTTTGCATATACTCACAGACAAATGTGCTTTACATCTGCTGAAGCTTGGAAAACCCTGTCAGGGAGGGAGTCATCATCAGCATTTGATGCAGCTCTTATCGGAGCACACCCAAGCTGCCTCCCTTTCTGGGGATCAGGTGGTAGGCAATGTATGCTGCCTTCTCTATTAGCCCTTGGTGACTTCAGGAGGACATGATGAATAACTCATCTCCAGACATTTTTAACCGCAGGTTTTGCATCAGTGCAAGGCTCATTAGTGATAATTACTTAGATGTCTTGCTGTATTAGCAAGCAGAGGAGGTACTGGAGCTTTCCTCTTATGAGCACAGCTAGAGAATGAGTGTTATACTCTTAAATTGTGTAGCTGCTGTGTCCTGTAAGCTTATTTAAATGTGCAAAGTAGCTTGCATTGCCGCAATCTTAGTGACTGGAAGCAGGAATCAAAGGGAGGCTTTCTTTTTTTTGTCATGGAGAATGAATCAGAAAGATGTCTTTATTTAATTTGCTGCATCTATTGCTGTGTGGTTCCTTACTGGCCTAGTAAGCAAGGCAAATTTGTAGTCCAACTGGTAGATAGATCTGCTGCAGGGCATCCTAGAGACATCCCAGCTCTGTGGTGCTTATGTGCTTTGCTGAAATAATGAATAAATGACCAGTTAAGTAATTATTGGTTTACTTGAGAAGGTTTAGCATGATTTTTTTCTGTGTGGTGGTGTACCAAGAGCATAATGGGAAACGTCTGTATGGCACAGATGGCCAGAGGGTCTGTATAACTTGCTGTAAGGAAGTTGTTGATACTGAACAGGAAGAGGAGCTGGGTCTGTTTGGAACGCAAGATTCAGGCTGTGAAAATGGGCTGGGTTGCATTTGCATGGTACTATGGTCAAACAGCTGTTTGTCAGCTTCTGAGTTTAAGTGCTTTCGTCTTAGATGCTTTGTATCTACATGGAGGCAGAGTAATGCCCCTTTGAAAATGAAAGTGGCCATTAATATGCATAACTGGAATGCTGTATGAAAAGCACAATCTGTTGGCTAAGGTATTGCAAAAGAAAAAGAGGGGATTTAATTCAGCTCTCTGTGAAATTTTATGATCCGTGCGCTTCTGTTTGCCCAGCTGAAAATGTTAGTAGTAGTTCTCTGCTGTTGAGGCATTCTGCACAGGTCAGCAGGGGAAATGTGCTGCTGTAGTGTCTGTATCCTAAAAATGAAGAAATAAGCAAAGCAGTGGTTTGCATGTTCATTCTTTCTTAGCAGCTGTCACAAGTCTGAGCTTTTTCTCTTGTGGAAAGTTCAGGGTATTTCAGGTGGAATCAAGGGAGGGATTGCCAAAAAGTGGTGCTTAGCTATTAAGTAGAACAGTGCTGTTAATAAACCTAGCCCCAACCTTGTAGACAAAAGAATACTGTGGCTTTGTTGCCATAGTTTCAGTGCAAAATTTGACCTTAGCTACAATAACATTCGGTTAGAAAGAACCAGCTAATCAGTTTTCTAAAATTAGTGTGTTCCCTAGTACATAAGCCAGTATGAACAGGATATTTAATGAAATATTATACTTAGTCACCAGAGCTCAAGGGAGTGAAATGCCTTGATGAATTGTGGGGGTGGGGTGACATTGGTGAATATCTTTTAATATAGCAAAGTTATTAAAATCTGGGGCTTGCTTAATATTTAGGGTAGCTCAACTGTTGTGTTCTTTTGTGCACCCAATCTGCTTTGCTCTGTTCCTTTTAAAAGTTTTAAGTCTATTCCATAAACTGGGAATATTGAGATGCTGATGATCTTCATCAATACTTAGTACTTCTAGAGGACCTTCAAATAAATTTCAGAGCTAGTGCTGTGCTTTTTGTTAATACAGCCTGTGAGCTTTACAGATGAATGAGTTTTACTCATCTAAAAGGATGTAAATACTGAAGCAGACAAAGTCATCAAGTTTGTGGGGACAAAAACCAGGAGGAAGCGGTCTGCCAGGTATTAGGTAGTAGACATGTTCAGCTTTTCACTGGTTGTCTCAAGTGTTGAGAAACTTAAGAGAGAGTGAGAGACTGGTTGGTAAGGTCTGCTGCGTAAAATGCTGCAATCAGTCCAGAACAACTGACTTGAGAGAGCATTTATTTTGCCTGAGGCTTACTGGCCTGGCCTTAGGCGAGATTTTATTGAACTGTGGTAACCTAGAGTCAGAGTGTTTCATGGCAATATGGGAGCTGCGATGAACTGTTGGATTTTCTTATGTGCAAGTTGGTTATTTTGGTATTAATATTAAGAAAAAAATTACGGTTACTCGCTTCAGTTTGAAATTTAAGTTCTCGCTCAGGCTGCTCAGTATTTCTGCCTGGCTGAACTGCCTTCTCTAAGTCTGATGTGCAGGATTGTGCTAATGGAACACAGCTTTGCTGGCATCTCATCGCTAGTACTGAGATGAGGGCCTTTGTCATCCAGCTCCCCATCCCTATTAGCTTGCTCTGCTGCATAGTGATGAGCAGTGTTCTCTTGCTGCTTGGTGCTTGAGAATTACCAAATACATGGAAAGAAGACTTAGACAAGGAACTTCTAACGCATCTGAGTGATGCTTATCAATTTGGTGGTGGCATTTGTTACCCAGAGTGAGTTACCGTAACCTCTTCTGACCATTCTTTGCAGTTAAGGTTAAAAGTGTCTGTGATTAATGAAAAGCCACTGTAATTTACTTAATAAATTTCCTGAGACTCTCCTGCTTGTGTAGAAGCATAAATGTTTGAGAAAATGGTGAGAAATGCAGTGGAATTTGATTCAGAGAAACATTTTTCACCTTGAATGTGCTGACACTTCTGAAGCTGAGCTGTCAAGCAGATCCTCTTGGCTCTCCTGGTTTCGCTTCTACAACATGTAACTTATTCCTGATACTGCACACAGTCATGGGGAAGTGTGATCCATATTCCTGCATCTTCTAGTTCAGATTTCGATTAGCATGTTTTACCATCAGGGTCTCTTTCTGCCTTGTATGGCATACCTGGCTTTTACTGCGGCAGAGGTATGCACAGTATTCTCGAGATTTCTCTTCCTTACATTTTTATGTGACCAAATTTGATTTCCTCTTACCCCTTGACTTCATGTGAGTGTGAAGTGTTTAATTTTTCAGAGGGAGCAGATATGTGCACTGTGACACCTCTGAGGATCTCATCTGTGTCAAACTCTTCAAAGTCTGTTCTGTAGAACCTCACTTCTCTGTTGCTTTTAGAGTGAAATTCTCTGCTGCTTGTAAGAGCAATAAGTTACACTAAAAGCTCCAATTATTTCACTTCACTTAAAAAAAATAAATCTTCACATTTTGAAAGGACAGGCAATTCAAAAATATTTTCAGTGTAGGTTATTAACTCGAGTAGACAAGCGATAAGTGTGCTAACTACCCATACTGGGGAAGTCTTAGGTGTGCTGTATCCAAGTGTTGCATGGAAGTCATTAGCCAAAGAGGAACCCACCCTCAACCCAGATTTAAATAATTCCACTTATTGTAAGAACAGGGTAGCCTGTGCTTTGCTGAGCAAAGGTCTTGACTAAAGCAGTTGTATCTCCTCAGCAGTAAGCTCAAGGAAGTAATGCTGTAAGTACTTAGGTTTGAGAGCAGTCAGAAGAAAAATGGTGAGCTTGCCAAGTTAGCCATCCATAAAAATGTGCTATTATGAAAGCCAGACCTTGCTAATTGTCTTCAGTGAGCAGTTGGTGACATGCTTCCTTGGTTCCCAGATTGCTGCTGGGGATTGGATACCTTGTCATTCTTGTGGCAGAATTTGGATTCCTCTTTCAAGATGTAGTGTAGTGCTTAATGCATCAACACTTGAGTGTGATTTCTCTTCTGCAATTATCAATGCATTAATAGCTCCTCTAGTTATTTACATTGCTGGCTGGAGACCAAGGTGCCAGTGCTAATCTGTTGAAATCCATGTGATTTGAGGCCTATCTGTATAAAAAAAATCTCCACTCTTTCCTTCTTATTTTTAAAGTTTGTGATCCAAATGCTAGGAAACAAGTGAGTTGTTGCTGAAGGTTCTTCATTCTGAAAACTGGATTACATTTTTTGTGATCCAGAAAGGAATTTGCTGCTTTGAGGTCAGTCTTGAAAATCACCTACTGGTTCTTTAGTAATAAACTGGAAAATATCACTTTATTTTCTTGCTTGATAACAGACTGGCTGCGGGAAGGAGTTGCAAAAATCCCAGATGAGCATTTAGTGGCCTATAACAATTGCAAACAGTATAAAGGAGCCTTGTGATTCTTACCTAGAAAAAGTATTGTTTGTAAACATATCTATGCTGACTTTTCTCATTTGCTCTTGAGGAAATAGTGGGGTATGTTGGAAGCTGTTTCTTAGGCACTGCTCTTTCTTCTTAAACTTCTGACTTTGTGGTCATAGGCAAGGACAAAATGCATGCACTATTTAGTGCAATTTTGTGGAAGCTCCAGTGATAGATGGTAACAGAGCTGCTTGTGTGTCTACCTTCAGCTGATCTGGTTGCTGCCTAGCAGACATGCTGAGAATCTTGAACTTGTTAGCTCTTATTAAATGCAGTTACCTTGTTGTGAAAGTCAAAGCATTTATGTTGGCATGTCTTGTCAATGATTGAAACACTGGAATAGCCATTACTGATTGATTGACACTAAATGCAGTGTTCCTTGAAAATTTTATTCTAATGAACAACCTATTATGCAGTCAAGTTAAGAGTTACGTGTGTGTTAGAACTATCACTTCCTTCATACCTCATTTGTGAAAATGATCAGTGCTGACTTCTCAATGTTGGCAATTATCATCTGTTTTGATTGTATAATGTACAGAAGTTCAATGAAAACATAACTCCTTGTATTTTGGTTGAAGAAACATTCTGTAGTGCTTAGGATTTTAGAATAAGAAATCGCCTCCAAGGTCTACTGGCAGTGGAGAAAGCATGACACAGCTAGAAAACGCTGCTACAGGATCCTTTCCTGCTTTAACTGGCATGAATTATCTCCAAATCAGATTTTATTAAGGATACAGAAAGCTTTGTTATGCAAAAGCAATCTGGTTGCACTTAAACCTTGTATTTAGTGAATGTCAGTTGTTTTATTCATCGAGGTTAAAAATTATACAAGGAAAAAATAAACAGCGTACTTGTAGGCATGAGGAAGTGGGAGAGCTGGATGAGGCAGCAGCCATCCTGAAAAGGAAAAAATCTTAGCTATATCTACAGAAATCCCTTTCCTCCCTTTCAGAGCAGCTTGTGTTCTCTAGCCAGGGCCGTTTAACTTTAAGCAAGCCCAAGAGGCAGTGGTTCAGCCTGGTGGTGCCTGGCAGTCTCTGGGACTGGGATGGGGGCTCACTACAGAAGGGTTGGTTTGTGTTAGGGATTCCAGTCCACAACTGCTCCTTATGCCATAAAGCTGCTTTTTCATTTTGAAGAAACAAGAATAAATCTCAGCATTATTAGAATGTAACTGGTACCTATGTGGAAAGAGGAGAAGTTTAGTCCTCTCTCTGCGAACCTCTCAAATGAAGTTGTTAGAGCCTGGTGTTGCTGGGATGCTGAATGTGACCAGAGCTGGCTGAGCTGGATATTGACTTTGGTGTTTTTCACAACACCTCCCAGAAACAGAAGCTACAGTACTGATGGGGCAAATGCTCCACCAGTCAAGCCTGGCAGTTTTTATTAATTGGCACCAAGGGCTTCAAAGAAAGGCTGAAGAACCAAGTAGGTAGATATGTAATTTTGCTTGGTTGCAAATGGTTTCAGCACAGGCAGAGACTACTTTCTAACATACAGCATTTTTATGTTATAGACTTTCTTGTTAAAAACCACACAAATGCCTTTGACTTCTCACTGGTGTCTTAGCATCAATATTAAGCAAGGGTGATTTTTGGAGTGTACACATACATGCAACTTTGCTGGGGGTTATGTTGACCCATGTGGTTCTGTCCTTCAAAAGTACATTTTCTTATTGATTAAAAAGCAAATAGTATATCCTATATTCATGTGATCACAATGAAAGCTGATAACTACTTGAGGTATGTAAAAGTAACTCTGATTGCCAGTAAAATATGGTCATTAAATTGTATCTCTGCCCCTTGCTATAGGAGTATTTGGGATGGTGACTGTGTGTGTTGTATACTGAGCAATACATGAGAGAAGAACCTTTCTCCGCAGCAACTACATATTCTCTAAATAGGAATTGAAGCACCCCACAAGCTAATGTCTTAGGGAAAGGAAGGTGAAGTCTGAAAGCAATATAAATTATACAGATAATTCTTGGTTATCATTGACAAGTTTTAAAATAAGCTAAGAATTTATATTCTCCCACTCCTTGTCAGGCAGATGGCCTTGGTCATGGAGAATGACAATGAGAAGATCCTTTAAGTATGATCTACAAGATTCAATTCCAAAGATACTTCTTTCCATATGCTGTCAGTCATGTGCTTAAAGGTCATGTGTGTTGTGAGGATTTAGTACACTTGACAGATAATTCGGCATTGTGATCTGATTTGTCCTTACAAAAACTCTTTGGGGTTTAACAGTGTACTGGTCTTGCTGTCTCCTTACAGGTTTGTGTGTGTGTACGTATATGCACAAATAAAAATTGCAAGAGAAAGGAGTATGCTGTATATGTAGGTTTATATATATGTAGGTATATATATTCTTTATATTTAATTGTAGTAGCTTGTGTTGTGAATATCCACTAACATTTCACATCAGCTTCTTTTAATCTATTATTGTGATTGGCATTTAATTTCTAATTTTTCTCATGCAAAAAATTGAGTGAGTATTTTCATAATTACCTGGTTTTAGTATTTAGCTGAAGTTACCTTGAAAGGTCAGCAGCCATCACCGTAGATTTTCAGTCCTCACAATCTTCAATGCTAAACAGTAATTTGCATGACCTTGAAGGCATATGGGTAGCTGAGAAAGCTGTAAAGAGAACAAATGTAATTAGCGCTTTGCCTATATGAGATGTTGATTGAGGGGAAACCCTGTAGCTGTGTTGAGGCTAAACTCATTGTGGTCTGTGGTTCTAGAGGGTTGCCACAATTTGCTTGTACTGCCTCTGCACCCCAAGCCAGCAGCCATTCAATGGGAAACAGGAATGGGGGAGTAGCTCAAGGGAGAGAAGAAAGCCTTTTACAGACCTTTGAGAAGATAAGATCATATGGATTCTTATTCTTTGCATTGATGAGAATAACTGGATGTTCAGAATGAAATGGGAGAAAATATTTTATTCTGATAACCTCCCCAAGAATCTTGTATTGAAAAGAATATGAAAACATTCAAGTTCTCACTTTCTGATACTCAAAAGAGAAAAGAAACGTGAACTAAAACCGTTGAGAAAATTCTTAAAGTTCTTGAGGGGAAAAAGTTTCAGAAGAAATGTTTCTTTGTTTCAGACACTTTCTATAGGAAGGGGATTTTCTTTTGGGTTTCTGAAACTGAAACTATTCATAACTGATATCATGCAGACGTTTGTGCTGTGCTGAGGATCTTTGTGATCTTTTGCTAAGGTTTGTTGCCACATAAAATGAGGCTTATGATAGCTGGGAAGGGATTGAGTGGAGCTGTCTGCTTTCCATGCAAAAGTAATTCCATCCTGCTGTACCCATTTTATTGTACCTTTTCCGTGCAGAAGCTAACTAGATCTGTTTTTCTGCTTTCTTTTTATAAGTAATGGTAAGCCTGGTCCTTGTTTTTTTAGCCATGGTGGTACCATAGCTGTAAAACCATAACTGGAGGTAGTTGACGGGGCTCTAATTGTAGAGTTTGAGTTTGGGTGAGGAGGGAAGGACCTTGAGGTCTTACTAAACCTCAGATTAGTCACACAAGCCCGTTGACACATGCCCTTGTGTTCAAAGTGTTGAGAGTTCTGGCTGACAGACATATCTCTGAGACATTGTGGTCTGAGATCTCAAACAGTTAACTGCTTTGAAGAGCAATGTGATATTTGTGCAGGGTTCGAACTATGGCAAATAAGAGATTAAAGTTAAACATTGTGTTGGGAACTAGACAACAAAGTACTAAAAAAAAAAGTGTTGGGAAAATGAGAAACTTGGTAACTTTAAAAGGAAAACTTTTATCCTTCACAGATTTTCAAGTGCTTGTCACTTACTGTTCCTTCATTCAAGTCATAGTTAAAGGCTCTTTTCAGAAAACCGCAATGACTCAACTACTCTGAGTATCTGTTGGGTTGGTGTCTGCCTCATCTTGGAAGCCCTAAGATCTTCTCCCACCTCCAAAGATGTTTTTTATTGGTGGATACCTTACTGGAATTATCTCTTGCGCTATGCTAGTTTTAAACATACTTAAAATATTTAGATTTTTAAATAAGTGTAAAGGTATATAAATTTTTAGTTTTGTTTATAAATATTTATTTTCAAAATGCAAAGGTAAGACTACTTAGATTTATTTTTTCACATTTGGAAGTGACTACGCCAGAGACAGTGCTGTCTTAACTCTAAGAAATGAGCAGTTCTTCCTATGGTACTTTGGCATCCTTAGTTCTGTGTGCTGATCAAATGGCTCCTTCATAATTGTCCATGGACATCCTCACATGCATCAAAAGGAGTATCTTGCCTTTATGGTTGGGACCTGAAATAACTTTTGTGTTCCTCTGTACAGCACTACATGCTCTTGAAGACAAGACCTGCCTTGTTCTCTGTTATATGTCCTCAAGCTCTTTGTTTGGGAATGGTATGGGTGGCTTGTAGAGAGTTGATTCTGGACAGAGTTTTTGCAAAATCAGTGGGTAGCCTGGTGAGAGGTGTTTCTGAACACATCAAAGGGAATATTTGAGCAAAACTCATATAAAACAGAACCAGTAGATTCTACAGTAAAGAACTATGTGAAGCTATTTTTCCGTGTAGGAGGGCTGCGGTATATCTCTTTATCCTTAGTTTAATGGTCAGAAACTTGAGGGCAGTAGGAGGAATAGATGGTAGTGACCAGATATTTGTAATGTTTAAGGAAAGTAAGATGTTTAATGGAATAACCCTTCCGTAAAATGTAGTGATCTACAGAACGACTTCTTTAATAGTTTGAGATTGAGCTTCATCAGGCAGCATCCTGTGTGGGTTTTCTGTACTTAAAAGTCTGTGGCACAACCAGCTGTCAGGTTGGGCTTTTTAGATTCATGTGGAGCTAGTCCAACCTCTTGATTATAATTTCTGCAACTGATGGAATTGCTGAAGTGGACATCTTGCTTTGGAATGATTCTTGATTACTAGTATCATGCTGGTGCTAGATCTGAGGACGCATAAATAATCTCTTATTCGTTCTTCTTTGTATTTCCCTGTTGGTACATAGAAGTGTTGCCATGGAGGAGAGCGTGGGGTGGGAGTAGGCAGGAACCAGCTGCTTTAGGGCCACACTGGGAGGAAGGCTGGGGGAGGATAATGCATGAATTTTGCTCCTGCAAACAATCCTAGGAACTTCTTGCTGTCAAGTGCGTGCATTTGTTAGGGAAGAACTTTGAAGGCACGTAGGAAAGAGTGGGTCTTTTGATGACGGGAAATGGGCTTTCTCTGCACTGCTTGGCAGGAAAGAGGTTGCAGAGCTAACGTGCATGGTAGACTTCATGGGTCTTTGTTTATAGCTAGGAGTGCCTTGGCATGCTTGTGTGCCTTTATGCATCATTGGAGCAGGTACTGCTTTTCAATGATGTAGCCCTTCCAAGATGTGCAATACAACTATATTACTTCTAAAGAAGCCCTTTGTGTGTGAATTTTTTATCTGGCCAGCATAATAACTTTGCTGATAATTAAATAATGCTCCTTTAACTGGGATATGCTTGTGACCTGGCCAGATGTTTTCTTCTGTGTGTATTAGAATTTTTTTGTCTCTTCTCATGAAATAGGGTGTTTCTACAGTTTGGTTTTGGTAGTTGTGTGCTGTTGAGGGTAAGATTTGCTGTAGCTTTGGAAATGTTTTCCTGTTGGTCTTATCCCTACAGAGCAGAAAATTGAGAGTGTGGGGCTGGATGTGATGGTGGAATGACATGAGATATAATTGTTGCGATTGGATAATTCCTTCTGCTGGCTTCTCTGCATATTAACAATTTGTAAATGTGACACAGTGGTCAGGTTTGGGGATAACTAAGTACAGGTTTGACAAAAAGTGGTTCTCAACTGCTGTGATGCATTAGGAAGTGGAAATCCTGACTGCAAAGAGATCAAGGGAGATCATATGATGTTATATTCTTTCTGCCTGCCTGGCATCTGTCTGTGTTGCAATAATTTTGACCCATTTTTGTTACAAATTTCCAATTATTTCTGAAAACGTTCATCATAAATCTACTAGACCTTACAAAATGAAGACTGCAGGGATAATTCATCAGGTTTCATTAGAATAGAGCGAAAAGATGTTCTGTTGCTGAACAGAAGGATCCATCCTTGCTGCATCACGGTGGCTACATGAACAGTCTCAGTTTAAATATTTTTACTGTAAAAAAAAAAAAGTTGATTTGTATACATAACAGGCATATGGCTTAAGGCTTCTACTCAGCAGCTATTTGGATGTATTTATTAGTAAAAGTACCACGTGGGGATGTTTGACAAGAAAAACTTGTTCTCTGGAATAAGGTTGGGGTTTATTAAGTTAATTAGTATTCCACAGGCAGCTCTCAAGTGAAGGCTGAAAACTTTGAGTTTAGTGGTCATTTGTGTCCCCAAACATAGTTTGAGAGTGTGGGCTATCTGATTACAGTTTTCAAGACACTGTTATAAAGAAATTGAGATAACGTACTTAAAAGTTGTAATATAATACTTGGCAACGTTTGTAGTAGTGCAAGTTTCAGGGATGGAATACAAAAACTCTTATATTCTTATTCTGGCAGATCTAGTGCTGTGACCTACCATCATTCTTCCAGCCTTAATATTTCATTTTAAAAAATGTGATTACACTCTCAACGTCATAGTAGCGTTTTGGCTCAGAAGCTTGCTGTTATGCATTGTGCATTCTCCAGTGCTCTCCTTGAGTGGCTCATCTGTTTCTCTTTAAATATTGAGTCTTTGTAATGAATTTAACAATATTTTAAATGGCTTCACCTTGAAAATGCCTTCAAAATTATTTAAATGACCAAGGGGGGGAAGCTGCATAATGGAAATGCTCTTATGCTGCCACACCACAAGAGGATACAAGTCATTGATGACCACCTAAGATCTTTAATAGTGCTCTGATCATTTGTAGGAAAATAATGGGTTTCTGCCTGAAAATATCTAATGCGCAGTTTGTGTATTTGCATGGAGAAGTAGCAGGCTTTTTGAATATTTTCACGAGGTAAATAGAAAGCATACTTGGTATCTTCAAGTTCCCCTTTTAAAAATCCAGATACCTAGCAGACAAGAAAATTAGAACCTCTGCTTCCAGAGACTTCCTTTTTGTCCTGTGAGTGACTTAGTAAAATTGAAAGTCAATGAGGAAAGTCCCAAGTGCTTATCCAGATATAAGAGTTCGGGAAATTACAGATAATCAATTTCTCACATCTTTGTCACTTAGGTGTTGGGTTTGGGTTTGTGTTTTTTCCACCACCCCCCTAATGTTCATATCCTGAGGTGTTTTGAGGGGAGTTTTCATTCTGCTTGTCAGTTATCTTTGAAGAAGGTCCAGATATTTAATCAATACTGCTGACACTTTCCATGATTGAACCTTTGGATAGCATCAATGTCTGGGTTTTCTTTATGATTTGCTGAAGTAGATTCTGCTTGGGAGTTTAGAAATAAAGACTATTTTTGAGTAGCCCTAATATCAAGAATGTTTGCAATCCATCTTTTCCTTATTTGTATCTAGTTTATGATATGAAAGTCACTTGTTAGTTCAAGGGGCTGATGTACTTGTTTTTCCAAAAGCATATGTTAAAATTGTGGGTGAAAATTATCCCTGGGCTCTACAGATGGGTAACATAGTCAAGTGCTACCACTTATGACTGCAATCTTCCTCTGGAGTCATAAATCTGGAAAGCTTTGTTTCAGATCTCCTCCATGGGAGAGCTGGCATGGGATGGTGCATTGAGTGCTCTTGTAGATGTTGGTGCCAAGGGCCATTTTTTAGTGGCTGAAAACAGCACCTGGCACCATAACAGGTGAAACAACTCTGTTCTTATGTCGCTGTTGATGTATTTCTTGTGAACTCCTATTAAACTTACAGTGAGCAGGACAGAACTGCAGTATTTTTTAAAACACTCCATCATGCCGGTGAAAGCAGCAATGTTAGGTCCTGCCTCTGAATGCTGTTTGCTCTGCATTTGGGGCTGCCTTGACTGTGAGTCACCATTTCAAGCTGTCCTGGCATCTCCCCACCAAAGGATTTCATCTGCCTGTGCTATGGCTTTATTCCATTCTGCAGACCAAGAGCTGCAAATCGGTCTTATCAAATCTGTTGGATGTAATCAGAGGGGATTTTTTATTTGCTTCTGCTATTTTTTAATTCCCAAGTTCCTGTATAGACTTGACATAACCAGAAAACAGTTTTAATAAAACCATGGGCAGCCTGACCTAGTGGGACATGTCGGAAGTTTGAACTAGATGATCTTTAGGGTCCCTTACAACCAAACTATTGTATGATTCAACGATACAAGGAATTATTGGGGAAAAAAAACCCAAACAAAAAAACAAACCAACAAACAGTGTTTGAAATGAAAGAAGGAAGAGACGGGACTGGAGTAGACAATGTTAAAAGAGGACTTTGATGCATTTTTCTGACCTGTGGAGGTTATTGCTGCTTTGAGGCTACTGGCAGAGGTGATATTTGTGATCCAAGACAACTATCTTTGCTGACTCTATGCGGATATAAGTATGTGATGTGTTCAGACAGAGATGCAGCTGGTGATATTTAATAGCTTTCACCAGCCCATCCATTACTTATTAATCCAGCTTTCTTCCGCACTCGCTGATATATTGTCATTATGTCAATAAGACAGCTCGAATGATGGCTTAAAACATTGGAAATACCTAATTATTGTTCTTTATGGAAAAGGACATCTTAAAAATGGAGGTAGCAGTAAGTGGTTTGAATGTATTTTCTCTAGACTTTTCGGAAACAAATACAGGTGGGGATGTGTGTTACAGTAGCTGTGGTCATGCCTTGAGGGTGAGATGGTAATGCATAGTCCTTTTTGGAAAATCCCTGAATCTCTACGTTAAAGAAAAAATTTCCGTGCTGTAGTGATAGCTAGGTAAAGGTTTTAAGCATCCTTAAGCATCCTTTTTTTCCCTCTCTTCATTGCTCTGAAGACCTCCCAGCTGTGACTGTCAAATGCCACACTAATGTACAGATTTGCTCATCTTTTTGCAGCTGGCAGGAGAGGGGACTGGACTGAATGGGTCTGTTGATTTACACACACTGTGAGAAGGGAACAATTAATAGGCTTTGACATTCAGTAACTGGCAAATATTGTGTTCTTGAAAGTAAGTTGGCTTAGGAAGCAAGTAGCATTCAGGATTGAACGCAGAGGTGGATACTCCGTGCTTTGTTTTGGTAGAGGGCTGGTGTGACTGCTGCAGAGAATAAGTGCAAATTAGAAAGCCACATGGAACACCTGAAAGTGTGAGGCAGTGGAGCTCCTGCTTTGTGCTCCAGGTGGTGCAGTAGTTGTGGCAGAAAGATAAGATACCTTGAGGTCCATGTCTTTCATGTTCTTACTGTGGTAGCACTGTAATGAGATTTTTTTGTTGGTCTAGTCTCAAGGATTCTGTGGAAATAAGTCAGGTATTGTCATGTGAAACTACAGCACCTCAAACCAAACTTCTTGGTATGCTTAATAGTTGGACAAGAAGTTAAAGAAATGAAACCGAAGCCTTCCTTCACAGGTATGTTTTAATTCCTTGTTTAATTATATGAAGTTTTGGTGTTCCTCTTGTAGGCTTTTACAATGTGTTCTCCAGGGACATAATTAGTTGTGATAAACTGAGGAGTCCTAGAAGTTGCTGTGTCCATTGGAAAATAGACCCCAGGTTAGTGTTTATTGTTGCAAAAGGCTGGTGCTTGGAGCCTGTATGAAACATTCCTTAGAGATGGATGATACCATGTGTGACTTTTTTTTTTTTCTGGAATATAATAGAGTAGAACAGCAGGCTAAAATAAATTGAATGACATCTATGTGTTCCCTAAAAAGAGAAACAAAGAAAGCGAAGAAAAAAACAGTTTAGTTTCTTTTGAAGTTAAAAAATGAACAGTCTTCTCTTAGCGACTTCACTGTTGTGCTTGTTGCGTGTCGGCAGCCCTGTACAGCAGGGTGAAACGTATCTCAATCTAGGATACACAGTGCATTTTTAGGAGTTGGTTTTTTGGTTTTGTATGCTTACTGCACTTGCGTGCCAAATACTTCAGGTGATGGTTAGTGCCCCTGTCAGTATCTCTCTCCAGAGGTTATCTATGGTGATTCCGTTGCCTATTTATAATGACAACGGTTCATTATAAAAACACAAACCCTAGTAAGAATGTGCTGTCGGCTCCTGCTGGCTGGGATAAATGCCTTCAGGACTCTGCTGGCAGGCTCTGCTTCCGCTTGTGGTCGCTGAACATTTGTTCTTCCCATTTGCAATCCGGTCTAGTGAAGCTGGCTTATTCACGTTTCTATTATCCAGCTGTCTGGCTTTTTTTAATACAGTGTGGCTTTGCTGCATCGGCTTCCAGCTCTCACTTGCCTTATTTGGTAAAGCAGTGCTCTTAAGCTGTTCCTGGAAGGGGCTGTTTTACTAGTTTAGGGACTATTTTCCACTTTCATTTTTGATCGCTAAAGCTGTGGATTGGGTTTCAGCAGTGGTGCTGGTGTAGCTTAACTCTTCAGTGCTGTCAAACTGGAATATTGTGCTTTTTAGAAGTGCTTGAAGTGTTTTGTTCTTTGCTAGCATGCTGGCGTGCTACTGCAGACAATTTAGAGCAGAGGCAATATATGACAGCATTTGTCTTTACAGCATATGTATACCTTGTCAGCATAATCTACTGTTTCAAATGGCAATCAAGAGTGCAATCTTCAGTGCTAGGGCTATGTTATAGAGGAGTTGGCCCAATTTTAATTAGCTGCATGATTTGTTGGTGTCTTCCGTGCCCCTTTCCTGAGGAGTGTCATACAGCAACAGAATGAGCTTGGACAGATTGAGCAGCATCATTTGATAGGCTTCAGCAGGAGTGTCTCTGGTCCCCTGCCAAAAGGATGGAGGCCGTTTAAAGCAGAGAGAGGGAGAGGGCCTCAGTAAGTGAGGTGAAAGACTCAAGCCAAGCCTAGGAACAGAAAGCAAGGAATAAAGCTTTCAGACTTGGAAAACAGATGTGGACACTGGTGTTTTGCTCGCTTTCCCTAGGAGTGCACCACAGTTCACTAGCATGACTCTGCTCTATTCAGTTCCAGGGTGGCATTTTGTATAATTAATGCAGGTCAGAGTTTTTTATTTATCCTTGTTTTGCTAAGCATTTCAAATAGGGCTGTTCAAGGCCACCTGTGGTCAATTTACTGGAGTTCAGAACATCTGTATGGCAGCACATGCCTTATGGATGCTCTCTGCTGCTGCCAAACATAGTCCTGGGTGTCTGATGCAATGCTGCTGGTAACTGTTTTTCACAGCTGACTGTCCTCTGCAGGCCCCGTAGAGAAAGCGATGACTTGGGAATTCATTCAGAATTACCTTGAAGATTGAAGAAACAATCTGACAAATGGTGTTGTGGTTCAGTGGGGGCATGAGTCAAAGGCTGCCCATAGTTGACTACAGCCAGGGAAGAGAAGGATGGGTACATGTGGTAGTGCAGTAGGAAAAGATCCAGGTAGTGCAGGAATCAGTTTGAATAGGCATCGTTGATACTGTGCTGTTACAAAAAGTGCAGTTGCTGCCTCGGAATATATAAAAAGAAAGATTGCCAAAAGATGTAGTAATTTTTTTTTTCAGTTTTAATTTCTGGCAGAACCTCATGTTAAGTAGCTTGTGTAGTACTGCACCTCATGCTTCCCGAAAAATATGAGCCAACTAGAGAAAATTCCAAGGAGGGTAATGGTCAGAATCGAGACTGATTAGTCTTACCATCTTGGTGACTCTTAGACAGGGGCAGAGGAGCCTGTACATGTTGTTAGGTGAGGGAGAAGTTCTGTTCTGCATGCCCAAGTGGAGATGGAGAAGAGCAATGAACGGAGATTGTAATAATAAACATGTTAGATAAAAAAGTAGTGGAGTGCTTCAGTAGTTGACTTTGGGAGCTAACCAAGGAACAGAACAGGCATAGTTAATCCCCCTTTTGGGAGGGGAGGGGTGAGCTAAGTAAGGTTTCTAAGATTCTGCCAGTCCTGTGAACCTGTGGTATTGGCAGTTCTGCAGAAGGTAGTGGGAATAGAGTTTGGGAAGACTGCACTTGGTGCAGAAGGAAAGAAACAAAGATTTCAGGCAAGGGATCCCAAGCACTTCATTAGTGTAAGAAAAAATACAGCACTGAATTCAGTTGTGTTATTTTTTCTGTTTTTCTAACCTAGACTTCAACAATATTACTGATGTTTATTTAACTTCCTTGTATCTTATGCTTTGACAATGTGTGTGCTTTCTTTACACTAAATCCTTTTAAAAGCTGAAAATCAAGTTACTTTATTGAACAACTGAAGAATTTGCTTTTTATTTTGCACACTGTTGCTGTGGCTCATTTCTTATGACATGCACACAAAACATTCTTAAGTAGAAATTAAGATATTCAGTTATGTCAGCTCTGTCTAATAGCACAACTGTATTCTTTCCATACTGCTCAACGTTGATGCTTTCAGAGGGTGTTTGAAATCTGATCATTCTTTTCTTCCGGTGCTCAGACCGTCCAAGCTGTTCCCTGTTTCCTCCCCCGACTTCCTGCCCCATTTAGAGCAGGAACTTTGTTCCAGAAAAGCAAGAACAAGCGAAGAAGCAAATGTGATAATGAAATCCTAGGGGTGAGCAGTTGAAATAAAATGACATGTGGTCAGCAGATGGATACCCTTTGACTTAATGCTAGTGTAAAATGCTACCAACCAATGCTGAAAAGATGTGAAGAGTTTGAGGAAGAATATCCCAGGGTTTGTTTTGAGAATTGCGTTTTACTGCCTTGCAGGGAGATTTATCATGGAAGCTGTTAAATGGGATGTAGTGGATGGCTTCCCGATTTAAGAGTACAGATCTCAAGGCTGGGACAAATTGTAAAGCCACAAGAATTTATTTTAGAATGTTTCTGTGCCTCTTATGCATGTTAGTTTACTGAATTCCCTTTGTGTAAAGTACAAGTGCTTTTCGTTGTAGTATGTATAGCTTAGTTTTTGTAACTTGTTGGAGAGAAGAGATTGTTGTCCTTTGGACTTTCTTCTTGGCCATGCTTGCCACTAGGCTAGGATTTATTTTTGTGCTGGAATGGAGATGGACATGAGTTAAGACAGTAAAAATAGTCACTGAAACCTAAAGTTTTCTTGAGAACCCGGGTTAGCTTAAATTAGTATATGCATTTGTGTATGCACTACATATGCATTATTACCCCTGTCCTGAGGAGTTTTCTTTGAAAGTTTTCTTTTCTTTTGTAGAATTCATAGATTTCTTGTAGCTTGCTGTATCACCCACCCAAGGAAATATTATCCATTGAGGAGCCACAATTCAGTGACAAGAAGGCTGCCAGTTTTCTTGTGTTCTTTACCCTGGCCCCTAGATGTTAGATGGATACGTTTAGTTAAAGGCATCAGTTTTCTGCCCTTTCGGGCTTTGTGTTTTCACAAAGCATCTTTGCTCAGTGTTGCTCGTACCAGAGACTGAAAAATGAATCTGATCTTTCCTGCCAATGTTTCCTTTTGGGACTGCCTGTATATGCAGTGTCTAAATATTTCTCTCTTTTCGAGTAGCAGCTTTCTTTTTGAAGGAGACCAAAGAGGTTACATACAGAAATAAAACAAACACTGGTGTGTTCTGAACTCTTTGGTACCGAAGATGTTTACATAAAGGTGCATTTCTCATTTGAGTCTTGTGGTAGTTTTTTGGGCACTTTGCTACCATTGTGGTCTTGATAGCTTTTGACATGTTGGCTGGGTAGTGTTTTGGTTCTTTATATACTGCAGGCAGCATGTCCAGAGCTTCATGAGACAATTGTACCTGAAGGTGAGGAGCTATGCGTTTGCTCTTCCTTATCAGAATGAAGTCATCTTGCTCAGTTTTCACTGGAGAACATCTTTATCCCACAGTAAATTTCGATGCATCTGTGTTTGGTTGTAAAGTTACTAACAATGTTGTGTGGACATATGCTAGTTTATTCTGTGTTCAAGAAGCCATTACCTTTTAATTAGTGTTCTATTAATGAATACTGTTCACTTAATAGGCACTGATATTCCAGCCGTTATGTCCAGCTCTATAATTTTTCATTCTCTGAAATCACTGTTGCCAACTCCTCCCTTTGTTGGATTTGATACATCAGCTCTTAGTTAGTAACAATTACATTATTTCCTGTGTTAGTACAGCTTGAAAAAATGAAGCAGTGATTTCCATTGGTAGATCTATGCATGAACGAGTACAATGGCAAGAGGGTGGTTACTCTTATGTCTTGCAGATATGAATTGAGGGTGGTTATTTTAGCAGAAAAATTAAAGTATATTTAGATCGTAGATCATGTGGGTTCTCCATTTAAATTTTGGTTGCAGGGGTGATTTTATTCCTTTATTCTGCTATAAAAAGAAAAGCACGGAAAGCCTTTGAAACAGGCAAGGTGCAAGAGCAGGCTGAAGGGAGGTAACAGACGTCACAGCAGCAGAAACTTCTAATATATTTTATTATGTAATTAGTTCAGCATTTGAACCCTGAGTGACTGGGTTGCTTTGTGGGTCACGTGTGATTTTGATGAGATCTCTGGGCTTGGAATAAAAATGTCTTCACTTGCGCTTAAATTTTCCTCCCTTGTGGCATGGCAGAAATGTGGGCAATGTGAGATTTGACTTCAGTCATCTTGTGCTGGGCCAGATGTGTACAGTTTGGGTTTGTTTTCTTGCTTGTTTTGTTGGAGATGTGCTGGGCTCCACTGGGATGGCAGGTCAAGTGTTTTGTGCATCCTGACAAAATACATGTTTTGAAATGGTTTGCTGTGCTCCCTGCAAAGCTTGTTCTCTGCAAATTGAAAATGAAAGGATGTCTTCTCATCACAAAGACACTAATTTCAGTAGGATCAGGTTCTTTTTTTTTTTTCCCCTCTCTATGGAAATGCAGAAATGATTAATAATCAACACATTTCTATGGCAGCTTTTGTTCTATATTCTTTGAACCTCTTAGGCTGTCATCTCTTCATTTTAAACTTCAGAAGGAACAAGTATAGAAATAGACAAAGTAGTAATCTGAGGGGTTCTGATGAGATGAAGCTTGCCTGTGATTGAATATATGCATTTTGCATTATTCTGTATGCCTTCTACGTGAAAATATTTAACTTAAACACAAAAGAGGTCTTCATTTTGTCTTTAAATAAATAATCTCTTCATCCTGTGGAGTGTTATCATCCTTGTGAGTGCATTAAAGCTGTGCAGCTTCCATAAATACAAAACCAAGAATTTCTATTTGCAGCATTTCTGTCATTGCCAACTCTGTTACTACTTCATCATCCTTGCTGCTATTTTTAATATTTAAAATAAAAATAAAGAAATACTATCCTTACGTTTATTCTGTCCTGTGAAGCAGGCTTTGGCCTCGGGGAAATATCAGGTGTCTAAGTATAGAAAAGTCTGAAGAGAAACTGCTGAATTTCAACAGGGAATGCAAATGTTCTTATAATTTTAGTATTGCTGCGCAAAAAGGAGTTTGTTTTTTTCCAAGTAACGAAGAAACAGCTGCGTTAGTGTTAAATATTCAGTGTGTTTGGTAAGTGACTTATTTAAATATCTCCATCTTTATAGATTTCCCTCATCTGAAAGTACTTTGAGGTATGATTTTTGAGAGAGAAGGAAATAATTTTTCCCGACTCTTACCTTTCTTCAGCTGACATTTTGTAAAGTCTATGTCTCTGTTTAAAAAAGGACACACTTCTTTTGTTGCCAACAAAATATTTGATGCCTGCTTTCTTTAATTGCAGAAAAACCGATGAAGACTATCTACTAAATGCTTAAAATAGCCAGAGGAGATTTGGAAAAAATGATGAGTGGTATATTACACAATCAGCCTGGCTCAAGCTAAAAGTGCTTCCAGATCATTTAGAAAGGAGCACGCTGGAGAATGGCAGAGTGAGAAAAATTGTGCTGTAACTCAAAACTGATTTGATTTCTGAAAGTAGCAAAGGTGGCAAGTTTAAATAGTGGCTGGTGTCCAGCTGTCAGACAGCTAAGGTACCACAGGCAGCTTTGGGTGTTGGCAGGGTCAGCTGACAAGTTTTCTGAACTCTCTTTGTAAACCACGGATAGAGCTGACATCACATAATGCCCCATGTGGAGGGAAAGCCTTCTGAGGGAAGGCTGGAATTGCATAGGTATGTTTCAGTTAGGTATTTCTAGGCAGATTGTAATGAAAGAAGGTGATTGTATCTCAGCTGGGTTCAGAAATACTTCATTTGCTTCACCCAATCATTCCAGCTTCTCAGCTGGTTAGTTACCCAGTTAGTGAATATTTGTAATTTTGGACAAGTCTTGTGTTATATTTTACAAAAAAACCACGTAAATGTACTACCTAAATGCTATATCAATTCCCATGCAAGAGAGCCATTTTTTTAAAAAATAGAGGAAAAATCAGTCTGTACAGGTTTTTAATTTTTCTGTGAAAGCAAAAATTTTGCATACTTGATGGAACCTGACAATTAGAACAGGAAAGGGTTAACCAGCAAGCTGCCTGTCATGAGGGCAGCACCAGAGGGAGCTCACAGATCTTATGGTAAGCAAAGCGGTGATAGTTCTTTTCTTACATCACATCCTATGTCTGTTAGCCCAGATGCTATTACCTATTTAGAGGGACTGGCCATATGATAATATTCACTTGCCCAGCAGCAGCTTATTTGCCCTTACGCACTGTAGTTCCCGTTCCCTACAGGGGAAGTTGGAAGCCCTGGGGAAGCTCAGGACTGGTTGAAGGGTTCTGTTAGGGGCTGCTTTCCCAAGCCCAGTGCTTTTGTTTTCCTTGTTTGACTGATTTTGTTTGTTTGTTTGCTTGGTTGGGTTTTTGTTTGTTTTTCTTTTGGTTTGTTGTTTGTTTTGTGGGTACCTTTCTCAGGTGTGTTTTTTTCCCTAAAGAGTGATTGGCAAAGTACTGTGGTGATGGTTAAGGAAAAAAGCTCAGGCTTTTCTTTGTAAAGTTCTGGTTCCTTATGCTTTGGGAGTGTAAGGTGCTTGGATGTTGAAGCTGGGAAACTTTGGGAGATGAAGATGGTCAGGGCAAAACATAATCCCGCCTTAAGTACTAAGTAGAGACCTGTACGTTGCTGTCTTGGGAGGGAAGGAGAAGTGGATTAATCAGTTGTTGGGGAACAAATAAATGATGAGTGTGGGGTGGCAGTAAAGGTTGCGAGTTTGGAGGCTATGACTGGGTAGGAAAGAAGCAAGGTTTAGTACAAGAGAAAGAAATGGAAAAGGGAGAGAAGAAAAATGAAAACCATGGGTAGAAAGAATTGCAGTTGGAGTAATGCAGCCGACAAGTTTTTCTCCATTGAACCACTGAATACAACAAACCACGGAATTTTCTAGTGTTTCCAATATTCTTGTGTTAGGTTATTCCTCTGTGATGCTGGTACAGGCAGAAGTTAGCCAACCATTGCTGACAATATTTTTGTGAGCTGCAGGTGGCAGAGGCCCATGTGGGGATCTAAATGTCCAAACATTAAGAGCATTAATGTATCAAATGGTGCAATTATAGTCTTACTCAGTCCAGTTTATCAAAGGCAAAGTGATTGCCGATGAAAGAATAGGATTTAGCTTGGAAGCATTGAAATGCATATTTAGTACATGTCCGTGTAACCTTCATTCATCATCTGCGTGCATGATGGGGTAGTATACAGTTACGCAATCGCTTTTTCCGGCAGGACCTTTTCTCGTGTTCAGGCTTGTTGATGTGTCATCATTTCATCAGCAGTTACACAGTATTTTATTTTTATACTTATTCAGTGTGTAATTCTGCTGGTTTTCATTGTATATTTTGAAGATCAGAAAAGAAAATGCATTCCTTCATGGTTAATGCTTAACAAACAGTGAATAAGAAAATGCAATTACTTTGCAGTAATAGCTTTATCACCTTTGTTGTGTGGCTAAAGCTGTGTGAATCTCTGATAAGAGCAGATAGGTGATTGTTTCAGCTGCTTTGGCTTAATTTTCAATCTGTTAGAAACACACCAAACTTCCATAGTGTAGCGTCTGACAAGTAGCTGGTTTCTCTTACACAGTCATCGCTACTGTGGGCTGCAGATTGCTGACCGTGGTATTACTTAGCTCGCACATCTTTGCATGTTGATTTTTGTGAACATAGAAGCCCGTGGAGTCTGAAGATATAAGTCTCCTGGCTGTAAAGTTCATGTAGTTTGACCCATTCAGTACTAACCAGCCTCTTGCAATCATATCGAGGTGAATAAGGCTAAGGTTCACTCCTTGGCCACCTAATAGAGTTCATAGAACAAATACTAGAGAAAAAATGTTGAGTGCTTTTGTTTGGTTTAGATCTGTAGCTTTGTAACATATGAAGAGAACCTAAGGAAAACATGTTGTGTTTTCCCTTCTTGCACTGGACAAGGTCAAACTGTTATAGACTTCATCCCCCATGCTACAGAGAATAGAGAGGGTCGCTTGCAGTTAGCAATGTAAAAGTTAGGCTTAACTTGACAACTTTCTTGATTGAAAAGGATGGGAAAAAGTACACTTACACTGTGACTAAATCTAGCATACAATTAATTCTTCTGTGCAGTTCTGTGTGTTAATTGCTGTCATTGTGTGAACTGATGGTTTAAGCAAAAATAGAAAATTTTATAACTGGGGTGTTGCTTGCAATGCATAGTTGTAGCTTAAAGTGCCAGCGTGCAGTGGCTTTTTGGATTTGTTCTGTGCTGTCAATCTCTGTGAATCATCTTTATGTAAATGAGAAATACATCAAAGAGAGCAAACCTGGAAAGTGGTTTGCACTTCGTTTTCAACTTTTCTTGTTTGTTCAGAAGCTGGTAGTGTCAAAGTGGAGGTGAGTGTTACTGGATAGATGCAGTTAAATCCCCTTCCACGTTCCCTCAGCTCTTTCTCACTTTCCACAGTATGTGTCACTCCATTAAAGGTCCCCAGTGCGATACCCAGCGCTTACTGCATCTGTTACTGGTATACTGGGCCACCAGCTGAGTGGGCTGCAGGAATTGCAGTGGTGATCTGGGACAGGTTAATCATCCCATTTGGCAGTTGGTGGCTCTCTGTGGGATGAAACAACAATTTGCCATCTGTGCTTCACCCTGTTAGAGGGGGATTTAGTTTTGAAGACAGACTTTTGCCCTTCATATTTACCCAGTGTGTTCTAGAGGTGCTTTGAGGATGAATTAAGCTGACAAGCAGTGTGACATCAAATGAGTCTTTTCTTGAAGAAGGGCATGAGCAGAGTGAAGGTGTCCATCTCAAACAGCATCCTGAGGTAAAATTATCAAGGTCTGTCCCTAGCAGGTCTCAGTCCCCTCAGCTAGTTCAACCTGTGGCAGAGCTGTAATGTCTCATCTTCAGTGTGGGGTTTTTCCCTTTTGGTTGATATATCCATTAGCAAGTTAGCCCACAAGCAGCTGTGCTTTTCAGACAGTGAGGATAAAAGCCCCAGGTAGGTCTCTCCTCAGCTCGCTGCTTCCCTAATTGAAGTGCTTGCCTGTGATGAGAGTACATGAGGAACCTTGTGAAATACCATGAGCATTAGAAACCTGAATTCTTACATCTGTGCCACTGCCAAAGAGTCGCTGGGAACAGACCTTCTGGCTTTTTTGGCACTTTGTTTAAACTTCTAGGCTGCTACTTTGGGCACTGTCTTTGAATAGCTTGATTTATTTTTTACGTGTTCAGTTGCTTAGCAACAGAGAAGACAAAAAATAGTAAAGGCAGCTCATTTGGTTGTGTTACTGATAAGTTAGCATCTCTTCATTATAAAAATGTATTTTTAGTGAGACTAATGAGCTGCAATTCCTGGCTTTTGGGGGGCAGAATGTTAAATGAACAGTGTTGACGGACAGGGTAACAATCTGACACCCCAAGGGGGTTGCTGTTACCTGGAGCTGTGCTTTGACTATCTGCACTTGTGCATGCTATTGTTTGGGGGTATTTTATATTGTTCCTACTTGATTAGATGAGTATCTCCAATTCTTTGGGCCTCCTTTTCTCTAGCAATAGAAGGGATTCAGTTTAAAAACTAAATGAATGAACCAAATGAAAATGCCCAACCTAACATTAATTGTATGATGTAGTGTACATGTTAAAGTAAAGAAATGGAAGGTTGTAAGTGTGTAAGGTGGATCTGTGTGCCTGGGAAAGCATTGAGATGTGTTACCATTTTAGTATGGCAGCGTTTTTGACTGGGACAAATAATTTTTCTAGTGTTACATCAGATATTTGGCAGCAACATTTAATTTTTATCATTCATGGGCAACATTCCTATGCTCAAAAAAGCATTTGTCTGATCAAGAGCTTTTTGGAACTTGTTTATAAACTTCTCCTTGCTCCTATAAACCTAAACAATGTTAGCAGCAAAAGTCCATACAACTACAAATGGTTGAAACAATCTCTTTGTTTATTTTATCTGTTTTATAGATTGCCTGTTCAAACTATGTCCTATGAACCGGTACTCTGCTCAAAAGCAGTTTTGGAAAGCAGCAAAGCCAGGAGCTAACAGCACAACAGATGCTGTGCTACTCAATAAACTTCATGTAAGTATTCATGTTTAGGCTTCTGTTGATCATCAACACTCCCATCCATACTGCTTTAAATAATTATTTCCAATCAACTTGAGATAGTTAACTCAGAGATACCAGGAAAGCATGTGGAAATTGGTATATGAGACTCCTTTTGAGACATTTGCTGGATGTAATTCTCTAAACATCCTCTGATTTATGACAAGATGCTGTTCAACGTCTGTGTGTCCCAGTTACCACTCTGTATGGTCCTGGGTTGGAATCATGGCTTTTGTCATCAAGATGTGCTAACCTGTAGTAGTGAGCACTTTGTGTGGTAACAGCATCAAAGTAGGACCTGTCAAACAGTTACGCAATCTCCATCATTGCAGCTCAGTGTGGGAAGTCACGGGCATTAGCTGTACTGGTAGATACCATCTGAGCTGCTGATTTGGTAAAACTATTGGGATTCCTCAAACAAATGTAGCTGCTTTTGATACACGTAAAGGCTGTTGGGTAATTATGAGTAATTATAAGGCCAGACTGCCTCTCCTTCCTTATTAGCTTGCAGTATTTAATATTTTCTGGGTAAAATATTGACATTGAGCAGTTGAAAACCGAGTTAGGCAATTGATTGCTGTTTTTAGAGTTCCTATATAAAGAAAGCCAACTTAAATGAAATACCATCTGTTGACTTTAGAGTTAAATAAACTCCATGTTTATGTTAAAATTACATAGCTAGAGTACTTCATGTCAAAATTACAATTCTAAATATTTTTAGTTTCTTTAAGCCTATATTAAGCTCATTGTAGATTCAAATACAAAATGGCCCTGTAGGAGAGTGTCGTTTGCTGATTGCCATATGGCTGCCTTGCTCCTGCATTTCATAGAGGCTGAGCGTTTGACTCCTTTTGCTTCTGAAAACATAATTTTATAACATTAGAAGTATTAACTTGGCAAGTAGAAAGCTATTTTGGTACTGGCTGTAGCACAAAGGTCCCTCACTTGTGCATGCTTCTCCTGCTCCATTAATGATAAGAGAAACAGACCATACCAGAAGGCTCTAAGCAGTGAGGGATTCTGGATTTGCTTTTTCTGTTGTGGACTCTGGGAAGAGCTTATGCCACAAGTTGTGTGTGTAAGTTTGTGGATTTCAAGGGGAATACATGGTCTAAGTATTGCATCATGTAGAAGAAAAGGAGTCTATAATTGTCTGGATTACAATGTCATTTAAAGTTGTATTCTCTTTCCTCAGTATGTGCCAGTTCAGGTGTTTGCTACCTGTTCCTGTTCATCTGACACTTGACCATTTTGTACTAGGGTTCCTATGGAAATACAGGATTAGATTTTTCCAGGATTTAGCTCCAGCTGAGTGATGTCTGTACTGAAATGTATCACTATTCATGAACTGCTTACTTGATGAGGTGAAAGGATTTGAGTACTTTACAGTTTTATTGGTGTTTATTTAATACGTGTTACTTTGACATAAAGGCTAATCTTTATGTAGCATTTGCCAAATCAGATCTTCAGTGACCTGGAAATGATGACATGGTTTTCAAGTAATTTGCTCCCATGTACATAACTCTTAGATAAAATCTTACCTAAAATTTATAGTCTCTGTGTCATCTTTTCCATTTGTTGGCATGTGGAATACGCTAAAAAAATCTGCTTTTTGCATGGCAGGGTGGGGGAGGTGGGGCTATGCCCTGAAACGTATGCATACTATTATCTCTGCTTGTGATTAGGTTTATCAGGGCATATAATTTCTAATGAGATTGGTGATGCAAGATGTTTTCATCATCACTTGCCTTTTTTGGCTTCTATTTGTCTGCTAGTGGAATTTATTGTCTGCTGTGGAGTGCTCAGTGCTGAGGTCAGGTTATTTTAAGTTAATGCCATTTAAGGGATTTAAAATCTGGGACGCTTGTCTGTCTTTGATATCAAGAATCTTTGCTGCTTGAGAAGCTGACATCTAGTGGCCAGAGAAAATGTTTCTTCTTGAGGGATTGTCAGTTTTGGTATGTGTTTTTGAAATGCATCCAAAGTCTTAATCATGTTGTCAGAATAATCTGTTCTCTTTAAATACACGTGGCACCCAATCCAGTGCAGGGAGAGAAGTCCTGTGCTGCGTGACTCCCTTTGATAGTTGAGAGGACCCTAGTATCCTGAAGAAATCCTTTCTGAACAGAGTACTTCAAAATCAAGCAAAAAAAAGTTGTATTAAAATAATAAAGGGAAAATTATGCTGCATTGTATTTCTGAATATTTTTTTAAATTGAAATAAGCAGTGATATCCCAGGTTCTCTGGGAGCAAGAGCTGGCTATCATACCTAGCACAACTTCTAAAAATAGCATGTGGTGGAACCTGAAGGTGCTGAAACTTTATTACAGCCTCCAGCTTTCTAGCTGAGCTTTGTCCTGTGCTATCACTGCTTCACCTTACTATGTTTTGAACAGTGGGCACCTTCAGGAGAAAACTGGACATACTGTTATCCTTGAGATCTGAGACCCAAACACAGACTATTTTCACAGCTGGTGACTCATATAATGTGGAGTATCCTTCAGCCTCCTGCTGGAGGAGCTCTGCTGCTGGTGGGATGGGGGCTCATGGATTTGGAGCTGCAGAGGGCATTTGTAAGCATCCTTTAAATTATCCTGCTGTGTGGTGAGGGTGATTAAAGTCATCAGGAAAAGGCAGGCTATGGAAACCAGGGGCCTGTATTGCCAAGGTCAAGTAAAGATTGAGTTGAAGTCCTTTTCTTTGATTGTACGTACAAATCAGTATAAAGTAAAGTAGACTTCTTGGTTTGAGCCTTTTCACCTCCCCTCCATAGATGTGATGTTGTCTTTTCATGACTTGTCTAAGTGTTTCGTCTTGTTTTTTATTTCAGAATTTTGTTAAGTTCTACCTAAATTACTGATTGCTGAAATGGTGTGTGCTTATTTTCCTAAGCAACTGAAAAAGGGAATTGGAAAAGATGCTGTTGGAAGTTGGAAAAAGGAAAATATGCTCTTTCAAATGCTCGCTGTTTTTCCAGTTTTTAACTAGTCTTGAAGTACCCCGAGTGTTTGACTACACTTTTTATAAAAGTGTCAGTAATTGAACTGTTCTTCAATTGCAGCATGCAGCAGATTTGGAAAAGAAGCAGAATGAAACAGAGAACAGAAAACTGTTGGGAACAGTCATCCAGTATGGCAATGTTATCCAGGTAGGCTGTGAACACCTTTGGAAGCTGCATAGGATTTTGCTGAGACCCCCTGCTCAATGGCACTTCAGTTTTCTGGAATTCATGAACAAGAGTCTGTAGCTTTGCAGGGTGTGATAGTGTCATGATGTGGGATCCAATGAAGCAAGAACTGGGTGTATAGCCCTGCTATGTATAGCTGTACTCTCATATTTCTTACTATGGATTGGTTATGGGTTTTTTGATCAGTAATTGAACTGTTGTTGTTCAGAAATACTTCATTAGAGTTGACCATTTGGAATGTGGCACAGACACTGTACAGGGCCAAATATGGTCTCTTTCAAGCAAATATTGATACATCAGATGGTAAACTGACATAGAGAAGAAAAAACAAGCCATAAAAGTAATTGTAGTCAATTGAAACAAAGGATATGCCAGATCCCAGGGAAGGGAATAAAAACATACATCAACACCAATTAAAATGGAAAGTACAGTAATTGCATAGTTAAAGACAGGTCTATAACAAATGGAGGATATTACATGCACCAGGCACTCTTTCACTCTGGAAGGAAAGCAGACCTATTGCCACCTGGTAGAGTGCCTCAGCACTGGAAGCATGGATAGTTACATGGGTGTTTGAGCCCTAGACTAAGGAATTCCTCTGCAAATGGTTTTATTACTGATATAATACCAGACAACGAAGTGGGCGGCCAGGGGCATAGGGAGACCAAGCTTTGTTGTACAAGGAGAAACAAGTTGGCTGCCCTTTCTAAAACAGTTGCAGGATTTGGAGCAACCTGATGAAGGAAGAGCAGGGAAGTCCCTGCTATGGTTGAATTATTTGTGCTATTGGACTATGTGTTTGAGGGGAAAAAAAAACCTTCTACTTTTTATGATTGGACTACAAACATCAACACTGTTTAGAACCATGATAGGCTTTGCCCATGTTTTCCCATAACTCTCAAATGTTCTGTGAGTAACCATAACTTCTGGTAGTCAAAAGGCATGAACAAATGCTTTCTACACACAAGTATTTGTCTGCTGTGTTTGCTGGACATTTAATAACAGTTTTTTGGAACTGTGGAAGCTGGAAGCTGAAATGTGACCTGTTAGAGCTGATTCATGCTGATGGTGTACAGTCTGCGAGGTAGTACACAGCGGGGAAGGTTGAAGAATGAGAGCTTTTTGAAGAGAATCTCAAAAAAAGCAATTGTTTTCTTTTAAATCAGAGCAAAGCAAGATGAGAGCAGCTTTACTTTTCACCACACTCTTCTTACCAGGGAGAAAACACCTAGTCCTCAGCATTTTGCAACTTTTGATCCTGGGGTTTTGAACAGGCTCTTGTAAATTAACAGGAGTGTAGTGTACTTACCATATACTGGAGTTGGGGACCATTGGATTAGCTGAAGAAGCTTTGTGCTGTAGGACTCTCTATATAACTGAAAGAAGTGTAAGTGAAATTGTGCCTGAATTAATCAGTGTGTTTGTATGATTTAGTTTTTAACTCCTGTATAATACTGTGGTTATCGCATTCACACTTGCTATTTATATTGAGGAGAGGAAAAATGAGCATTCTCAGAACTGAACTCTAATTCTTATTCTAGCTACTTCACTTAAAAAGTAACAAATACTTAACAGTGAATAAGAGGCTTCCAGCTCTGCTAGAGAAGAATGCTATGAGGGTGACCTTGGATGAAGCTGGAAATGAAGGTTCCTGGTTCTACATACAACCCTTCTACAAACTGCGTTCCATTGGAGACAGTGTAAGTGCTAAGAGGAATATCTTCATGTATTACTTTGTGCATAGCTTGGCAAAGCTTGTTTCAGGAGGCCTGCCTTGCAATTAATGAAATGCACAGATCTTTTAGTGCATGATGTTGCAGGAACAACCTTTTTCCTATGCTGTCATGAGGGGGAGGAAAATTGCTATGGTAACTTGTATTTTGGAATCGTGGAATGATTTAACGTTGGAGGGAATAAGGGACCTATTTACACTAGTCTCTCACAATTCCTGTCCAACTCAAAATGGTAGGAAATGTTGAACTCCTTCAGTAGATTTGGAACAAATAATTAGTATCTTTTTTTTCCACGACGTCAGTTTGAAATCAAAATTAATTATAATTTTTATGTATGAAGAGTGAGGTGGTCATGAGGTTGAATGGTCTTGGTAATGGGAAATCTGGAAAATAATTGTTTCTGGATTAAATGCATTGCTGTTTTAATCTCTTTTAGTACAAATCTGAATCACTCAGGTATACTATCTGTCTAAAACCAAGCTTCACTGTGTCCAGATACATATGCTGCTACCTTTATCGAATAGGAATTATCAAATGGGAATAATTTATCCTGTGGAGTAGCTGCATATGTTTTGGCATGGCTGTTATTTTCTGTGGACACACACATGCATGGTAAAGCCAAAGCACAGAGCAGCAGCATTAGTGACCATTAAGCTCTCTTAAATGGTATCAATTCTCAGATACTGTATCAGTAAGAACAGTTGTATTCAGTCCAGAAAGGGGGTTTTGGTGTTTACTTGAAGTAAGACTTTGCCCTGGAAGAAGGGAAGAACAAGGCTTTTTGCTGCCCTTAATAAAGTGCATTTGTCTTTAGTCATATCCCAGCCTGGTCAAGAATCTGATTTTACAAATGAAAGTGTGTCTTGTAGGAGGAGGATTTTTAGCTGATCTTTCACTTTAGGAGTTATTTTTTAAATATTAACCAATGTAACAACTTCACAGAGAGCAGCAGGTAGATTAGTTACCAAAATTGCAGTCTGTGTTTCTTATGCAAGCCTGAGTCCTATAGTATGGGGTTTTGTTTTGGTTTGGTTTTTTTCTGACTGAATTAGTATGATGATCTAAATTCTGAAGCAAACAGAATCCTGATTTTCATACTCAGACTGGCATCTCTCCAGACTGCTAGAAGGTTATTTCCTCCCATCACTCCCATTTAAAAATGAAGGAGAGCTTTCTCAGGTTGCAGATTTCTGTCTGATTCTGCACTTCTCTACAGGTTGTGATTGGAGACAAAGTAGTCTTGAATCCTGTCAATGCTGGCCAGCCTCTCCATGCAAGTAGTCATCAGCTTGTTGATAATCCAGGATGCAATGAGGTAAGGGCAGATGGGTGCAGCTGGAGCATCCATACTCTGTATATTTCAGCTAAGCTGCTAGGACTGACAGTAAGTTGGTTGGTACCTGTGATATTGCTTAGGAATGGTTATCTTGCTAATCAGCAATTTAACAGAGCCAGAAAACTGCTGTCATATCTTTTAAGCATTAGATTAAATATTTACTTTGATCTCTTTTGCTCGACTGGTTAAAAATAACGTTTTCCTTCAAAATCAAAAGTCATGGCACAGTGATGTGTAGCAAGTCAGCTCTGTAGTTACTTGTTCTGGAGTAAATACAGGGTGCTTTTTTTTTTCGTTATTAAAAAGGAGCAGGGACTGTAGTATTCTGCTAAAATTATCTATAAAGTAAGGCAGTAGTTTGTGCCAGTATCTTGTGCAGGTAGAATATGGTGGGGCTAATGGTTTTAGTTGTCTTTTTAGGTCAACTCTGTGAATTGCAATACAAGCTGGAAAATAGTCCTATTCATGAAATGGAGCGATAACAAAGATGATATACTCAAAGGGGTAAGATTCAAATCTTAATTTGCCTATAACTTGTTCACTGATGGGTAATGCTTGTGTTGACCATGCTGTTTGGGCCTTGACAGGGGGATGTGGTAAGACTGTTTCATGCAGAACAGGAGAAGTTTCTGACTTGTGATGAGCACAGGAAGAAGCAGCATGTCTTCCTGAGAACGACAGGGAGACAGTCGGCCACATCTGCAACCAGTTCAAAAGCCCTATGGGAAGTAGAGGTAAGAAGGCTGGAAGTTGCTTTGTCGGAACAATTACTGTTTAAAAGAATGTGTATCTGGATTTTTTTTTTAGGTTGAAAGTCTTTGTAGCGTTTGAAGTTTCATCTTAAAATTCCTGTTCTAGCTGTGTTTTTAGTGCAAAATCAAAACTGAGTTCTCATTTCTAATCCTGCAGCATGTATTTTTCAAATACAGGTTCTTGATGATTGAGAAAAAGGGAACAGATAGACATCTATGAAATCATTTTCATACCAATCATTGAAGTTTAACACCAGCTATTAATTTCAACTGTCCTGCTGAGTGTACCAAACTATATTTTAGGTGTGGAATGACATAATTACACATTTTCATTTGATCAGGGATTGCAACCCTTTGCTACTCTCTGTGCATTATTTGTTTGGACCTTTTTTTTTTCCTTGTCTTTTAAATAGTGTGATTAACACCTTTACCATCACTGGCTTCTTAGAATATCCTTACTGTATTGGTATGATTTGAGTTGTTTTTTATGGTTTTAAATGTTTGTCATGTGGGAATCATGAAATTAATTGTAATGGTGGATAGGTGGTTTTCATATTGTTTTGATGTATGTTGGAAGCCTGCCTAGAATTAACATTTTAGTATGTTAGAACACATCAGTAGCTTCTGTAGTAATTGTGTGTATGCAGTTACCTGATGATAAATGTGAGGCAGAGGTAAGCTGGTCCTTCCCTGAAAAGCACAGGTCAGCTATGCTGATTTTTCTCTAAGTAACTGGACGTACCCGCAGAGTAGCCAGTATGAAGGATGAGGTCATCTGATGTTGGAGGCTCTGCTCACCAGAGAAATTAGAGTCAGTTTGACAGTCCTCATTCTTTTGTACAGCGTTGTTGCACTTGAAACATTTCCACGTGTCTTCCCTCACCTGCTTTCAGAAGGTCAAAAATTAGTTATACCAAGAAGTTTAAGTATCTAGTGCGACTTGTCAGGAGGTTTATTTCAAGACTTAGCAACATATGTACCCACAGAGCACCTTCTTTAATTACTCCTCTGCCACTTTGCACCATCGTCTTTGTGTCATCACTCACCAGACTCCAATGGACAACCAGCCATGGCACGTGACTTTGTAAAAAGATATTGTCATTTGACAATGAACAGAAGGTTGTTGCTTGTAAATTGTTGAGGTGAACTGATTGTACTGTGCTCAGAATATTTACTGTACTGAGTGTTGTTCACATATGAAATCTTGTTTCATCTTTTCTGGAGCTCCTTGAGTTTTTTTCCCTTACCTGTACATCAAGTATGTTAAACGCTATGTTTGAGAAGTGAGGTTGCTCATGTACAGTGTAAATGTAGCTTCTTTTTCCTTGCAGGTGGTGCAGCATGATCCTTGCCGTGGTGGTGCAGGATACTGGAATAGCCTTTTCAGATTCAAACACCTTGCTACTGGACACTACCTAGCAGCAGAGGTAGGTGTTGGGGGATTGCTCGCAAGCTTTGCCTTTCCTTCCATGATATTTCCTTCCTTTTATGCTTCCTGAAAAGCTCCCATTTCCTGGCCTAAAAATAACCATAGGGGAGGGGAGGAGAGTGGTGTTTGGGTCCTTAGTATTAATACAAAAGCACATGGCTAAACACAGAAAACAAGATGGTAGACTTGGAAGAATGTAACAATACAGGGGGAGTCTTGAGCTTATTTGACTTTCTGTAAGAATTCTAGAGGTAGTAACTTTTCCTCATGAAAAGAATAGGCACTAAATAGTATCCTGTTATATGGGCGGTAAAATCAAGAAGAATTTATTAATAGATCAATACATCCCTTTCTCCTTCAGTGATTATCCTGAACAAAATAAATCTTTCTGCAGGTTTGCAGATTACATGAGTGCTTAATTCTCGGACAGACAGATGCCCTGTTAGAAATGACTGGGTTAGCACAGTATATTTATTCTGCATGACTGGTAGTGCTGTAGCAGTAGAACATGTCTTTTACAAAATAAGTTTAGACCGTGCTGAGGTTGTTTCCCGCTTCCAGCTCTGCTAGAGTTTTGACGTGCCTGTGATTCTGTTTCATCAGGTAAACCCTGACTATGAGGAAGATGACCTGGAGTGTCAATCCTCAGTAAGTATAGGCAAGAGTATGATCTTGCCCCTGATTGAGGAGGGCTTGACACAGACCCAGGTATTTACCTGGCTAGTGAATAAATGGTCCAGGCTTTGTTGCTAGTGAAGAAACTGAAGAACTCCAAATGATCTGAAGGTTTTTAAGGCCTGTCCAGACCAGTGGATATTAAAAACTGGATTAGGCTTTAGTGAAGAGTTATTTTTGTTACCTGGGCCCCCTCGCCTACCCTCATTGTAGCATTGCTTTTTCTGTCTTCCTGTTTCTTAAACCTTTGCCTCCTTGAAGCACTCTCTTGAATAGATCTGAAAAACAAGTTGTGCAAGGTGACATTGGATGATAAGTATCCCTGCCGTAGTGCAGTGTTGACGTAGTGCTGTGCCAGTCAGTTGTCTGATCTCCTTGTTAAAGAAACAAATTCCCTTACTCCGTTTAGCTTGTCACAGGAAAGCCAGGATAAAGGGTCTGGAGAGCAAGAATGGCAGGGTGAGAATAATTTCCATGCCATTCTTCTGATTTTCCTGTGAAAGCAAGTCTATGTGTTGTGTTTGGTAAATGTTGTTGTGTCAAAGATTGAGTGTGCTGGTGCTTTGTGTTAATAAAAGCTTCTCTTTGGTGTCAAAGTAAAGCAGCATTGCTTCAGTAGTTGAAAACAGATGAAACTGGAACAGAACTTTCCGTTGTGGATTACATTTTTTCAGTTGGATTTGATGGTACACTTATGCAGCTGTCTTAGTTATTTATCCTGTGTTATGCAAGATTTGCTCCATTTGGATATGAAAAAGAACTAATTCTGATTTTTAAAAGGAGGTGAATACTTTGTGATGCTTTGAAACCCTGTGAGATGGAGCTTTCCTCCTAAAAGAATTTGTCGCTACAGCCTGGTCATTAAAAGGCTTATCCTTGTCCCTGGATATCAAGCTGTTTCTCTGATTAGTTCTGGGTTTGGCAGCAAATATCAATCCTTGGACAGCTTGATTTCAGTAAACATACTTGAAAAGTGAAAAAGTGAACTATCAGAGGATGAGGGCATCCAGCGTTGAACTATTTTATTGGCTTAACTTCTTGAGTTAGTGTCAAGGTCTTATATGTAGGTATGCACACTATTGATGTTTTGGTAAGTGCAGTAGTAATGATAATGTACTGGCTTTGGAGCTGTGGGCCTTGTGCTTTCTGTGTGTTTACCACTAGGTGGCAAAAATAGACCATAAAGAATAAGATCAGGAGCACATAATTAATTTTTGACACAAAATTTCTGCATTGTTTAATATTCATTAGTGACAGGATAGCATAGGCTTGTTCTATCCGACTTTATCCCAATTCCAGCTTTATGCAAATGTGAGCTGTCTGCAACACTGCAGGTTTCTTTGCACAGCTCTATTTTGTTTTTCTCTCTTTATACCTCAGTGAGATGCACAAGAAAGGAGTTTAAATGGGCTGGAGTGAGATGCCAGCTTGTACCCTTGCAACATTAGAAGGGACTGCTGTTGTCAACTTTGGGGTGAATGAGGTGCTCAGTGGTTGATGGGAATGGTTCGACTCAATGATCCTGGAGATCTTCTCCAACCTAGTGATTCTGTGAGGCTTTGGCTCTCCTTGAATTGCCCATATCCTGCTGCCCAATTACTGGTCATTTTGAGTTATGTCACAATTTCAGTAACTGAGCAGTTGTCTCCTGAGGTATGGATTGTGAATACAGAGCAGCTGCCTTACTCTGGAGATGGAGACAGCACTAATTTGGAGAATTCATTCCAACTGAGCAAATTTCTCCTGGTTTAAAGTCACCAGATGGACTCAATTCAGTATATAGTTGCTCCTTCTCTTGGAGGCACACTCTCAATGTGTATTTCTGTTCCATACAGCTAACTCTGTGTTCGCATGTGCAAAATCAGACTTTAAATGTCACTACTTTGCAGCCAAGTTCATTGACTACAAATGTGCTAACTATAGAGTATCCTGAGGAACAAGCAACATTAGATACCTTCTCCGTATGTTTAAGGATTGCAGCTTTGAAAGACAGGTACTTGAGTGCTGACGACTTTGAGTGCCTACATTCCACTGGTGCCAAGATCACAGAGATGCTGACAGGATTGGTTGACTGATCACTTCAAAAATTGCATCTAGGATTTAGGTGGACAGCTGGCTCCTGTGTCATTTCAGACAGCAACTTCTTTTATTGACTCATGATAACTGGTAGTTCCCTAGGAAAGGTTTCAGAGGAAGTTGCTGTTCCTTTTTCTTAGTTTATCTTGATTTTTCCTACCCTGTTGTTCCCTTATCTTCAAATCCAGTTTTATTCCATTGATGTTAGTATCTTTACCTTGTTAAAGGAGGCTGGTAGTTTGATAGCACCTTGGAAATAAAGATACTTCTGATACAATGTCCTGTATAGCATATCATATCATTGTGTTTGAGTACATCATAAGCTGAAGTGTAAACAGCAAGACCTCTAACCTCTTGATTAGCTTTGTTTCATTTGTCTGTGACTGACAGAGGCGAGTCCTGGTTTTGCTGTTGAAGTTGATTATTTCCCAGCAAGATTGCTGCTATACAGTGTCACTGGTTTTTCTATTTGCAGCTCACATAATTACTTTGTTAGAGTGGTAATTGCAATATGCCAAATATATTTCAAGAGCTAGTAGTATCAGGGGTGGGGATCTTAGCAGATGTGGATCATCTGAAATTAGCCAGAGTTCCTGGTGCTCTGTGGGATGTCTTGCTGACAGTGCCAGGAGAGGCTGAAAATTCCCAGCCGTACATCACCTGTGTGGTTTAGGATTTATTATGTTTGTGGTCTAGAAATACTGAGAAGTTATTAACACCAGGGAAAGTGAAAACTGGTTGGCAAGAGCAGCTACTTGTTGGTTTATTAGTGTGTTAGTGACACTAGTTTATAGTGTCCTAAAGCCCAGCTGTCTTAACTGATACTTGGAGTGGTTCAGTCACGTCTGCAAGCTGCAGGACGTATCTGTTTAACAGTAGGCAGGTGGGTCTGGAGGGCTTGGTCTGAATGTGTGTGATGGGATTTCTTCCACAGCTGGATCCTGAGCAGGATGCCTCCAGAAGAGGCTTGCACAGTGCTCAGGAGAAGATGGCGTACTCACTGGTGTCTGTGCCTGAAGGAAATGATATCTCCTCCATATTTGAGTTGGACCCTACCACCTTGCGAGGAGGAGACAGCCTTGTCCCCAGGTACAGCTAAGCTTACTGTCAGAATTGACCATCTGCTTTTCAGCTTGACTTTTTTCTTTTATTTATTTTATAGTAAAGCGATGTGCCACTTTTTTTTCTAACTAACTTCCTCAAATTAATGTAGAAATTTCTACAACCCTGTTTTACAGCTGAAAAAAATTAAGTGATGCCCTTTCCAGTGAACAAACTGTGATTAAAAGCATTGAGTGTCCTATCAAACCACTTCTGTGACCTGTTTGTATTACGTTAACTAGAATGTAATATCAAGTATTTAGCAGTTGATTTTCTCTTCTTTACTTATGCTTTACTGTTCATATTATACCTCTTACTTCTCAAAAGATACTACCTTTAAAAGATGTACAGTCTACATGCAAGCTCTTCACTGTCAGTGAGAAGGCCTAGTGTATTTGTTCCATCTGCTTTATCTTATCAACTCTTAATCATCAGACAGTTGAGTAGAAGTTAGCATGACCATCAGAAGAAGCCATTCTGGCTGCCTCTTCCCTCTCTGAGGCTGCAATGGCTTTGTGGACAGAGGAGGTTGTACTGCAGCTGAGATTTTTCTTATGCTGGCCCAAGACGTGCATGTGACTGTGGTTTGATGTGTTTGATAAAAGAGCCAATAAGTGTAAAATAGTTTTTCAGCTATTTCTGGCATGGGAACTGCTGTCCCCATTGGAAGGAAGACTTGTTGACTTGCTAGAGAAAATTGTTGTGTGCTGGCCATATGTTCTAATATCTTAATAGATCTTCGATGCTTGTGTAACTAGTCTGAAAATTCTCAGTTTAAAAAGTATAACATAGATTAACAGGGAGTTATCAGCTGAAAAATACAAAGGTAAGGGAGGAAGCTGGCAACTTGGATGCATAGGAAGTGTTAGGATTTGAAGAAGCTTCATTTGTTATTGTGTAGCAGCTGAGTTAGAGCAACAATAAAGAGAGTTGTTATACAGCAGAATCCATTACATTATATAAGCAGGTTCTTGAGGAGTATTTATAGAATGAAATAAAGAAAGGTGTTATTTCTGTTAGAGTATGGGGCAAGGATAACAATGGTACTTAGTTTTTTATGCTTCTTTTGCCAGCATCTTGCAGTTCAAACAATGCAAAGATTTCCTTCTTGGGAAGGTGACTCATAATTTGCAACTTGTGTCTTTCTTTCAGGAACTCTTACGTCAGGCTTAGGCACCTTTGCACTAACACCTGGGTTCATAGTACCAATATTCCTATTGATAAAGAAGAGGAGAAACCTGTCATGCTGAAAGTAAGTGTTGTTGCTTTATATAAGCACATCCTTTGATTCCTGTACTTTCATAAAGCACTGTCGGCAGAAGTTCCAGTCCCTCGAGACTACTGGATTTCTCAAACAGCAAACAGTGTAACTGCAATGAATAGTGCTTATGCAAAATGTTATCTATAAAACGTTAGTTTTTCTTAGTAGTTTACTAATTACACTGTTTAATTTCTGCTGTATGAGGGTCACCATGAGGAGGATTTTATTTTTCTGCTTATGGCAACATTGTACAGTTTCTGCTGATGTTACTCTGAATTTAGAAAAAGCTTTGAGCTTGCAGGGCATGGTACTGTTCTCAGAGTTTGACTTGATCAGTAGCCTTAGACTGTGTAAGCGGAATGTGGCTTTTCTTCTGCTTTATGTGAGTATGCTTGTTTTTTGCCTTCTGATTTGATGATAAAACTTCTGGGTTTCAGATTGGTACATCTCCAGTGAAAGAGGACAAAGAAGCTTTTGCTATAGTACCGGTTTCCCCTGCAGAGGTTCGGGACTTGGATTTTGCAAATGATGCAAGTAAGGTTTTAGGTTCCATTGCTGGCAAGCTGGAAAAGGGAACAATAACCCAGAATGAAAGAAGGTAAGGAAATAATTTTACTAAGATAATTTTTTCTTTGCTCATTAGCTGTTCCTTTGAAATTTTTATCGATGTACGCGATCCGCAGGAGAAGTATTATATTTCCTACTTGATTAGATTATTATTTCTTTTATAATAAAAATGTTGATGGTTTTATTGTGGACGTGTCCATAGTGGAGGTTCTCAGCCTATTCTGCCAAATCCTCCCTGTTGCTGTGTCAAATGCGAGCCTGAGAACTCAGAGCAGTAATCCACAACATACCTTTCTTGATGGGCTTTGCAAACAGAGTGTGGGAATTTATAATCCGTCTTGTGAAAACTGAACATGTGATTTCCTGAAAATCCTCTAACAATATTTCTGAAAAGTACATGGCCGCACAAAAAGAGCACAGAGTGGGCTGTGCAAAACCCACATGCTTCTGTAATCAGTGTTCTTTTATTTGGCCTTTGTAGACATTATCACCTGATATTTAATTTTTTGTTTTCTTGTGGCAATTTAAATAACTGCCAAATAGATCTTGGTGAGCGTATAGTTACCCTAAAGCCCTGTCTTACTGCTGCCATTGTTTAGCTGTTAGACAGTAAGGCTTATAGCAATATGGAGTGTTAGTTCTCAATTTTAAGTTTAGTACAAACCTATGTGTTTGATCCAGCATCTGTGTGGGTCTCTAATTGATCTTTTTTCACTTAGCATTTTGAAATCTATGAAAACTTACACTGGCATTGTTCTTGTAAAAGATAGAATTTGTAGTCTTGTATTAACAAGTTTTGGCTTTGCTAATAGATCTGTTACCAAATTGTTGGAGGATTTGGTCTACTTTGTTACTGGTGGAACTAATTCTGGACAAGACGTTCTTGAAGTGGTATTTTCTAAACCTAATAGAGAACGGCAAAAACTGATGAGAGAACAGAATATTCTAAAGCAGGTAGGCGGCATTTTTCCTCTGAATTCTGCCTATAAGAAAAATTTTTAGCTAAGAGGAACTCATAACAGGAAACCTGGCTGAATTGTTGGCACTGAGGGACCCTTTGAGTTTTGAGCTTTCAGCAGGCCCCTCATGGTGGAATGTACACATACCATTGATGGAAGAAGAAATTGCAGAATACGGTGTTGAATAAAGGTGATCAACAGTAACTTCTATCCAGACTATTCCACGGTTAAGAAAGAAATTTGGCAACTATAGTTTATTTCTGCTATACCTTTTAGAAATTTAAAGACATGTGATGCTTTTATACGCATGTTAATCAGATGAGGGCAGTGTCTCATTGGATTTATGTTTGTTTTTAATACATCTATAGATTTTCAAGCTGTTGCAAGCACCTTTTACAGACAGTGGTGATGGCCCCATGTTACGGTTGGAGGAGCTTGGAGACCAGCGTCATGCTCCCTTCAGACACATATGCCGGCTTTGCTACAGGGTGCTGAGACACTCTCAACAGGATTACAGAAAGAATCAGGTTTGAGATCTGTCTGTAGTTCTTAGTGACACTAGCATTGTTCCTGTGCTCAAAAAAAAACCAAAACCAAAACTGCATCCTATTATTTGAAAGAGACTTTTTCACTTAGTTTTATTCTATCTGGCATTTTTCATCTCTATCAGAGTATGAGTATAATTAGTATCAATTCTAAGGGGAGTTTAAGAGAAAAAATGAGTTGCTGACTGTCAAATCCACATGAATTATACAATTTTCTTCAGTCTTGCATACTGCAATCTCCACTGAAAGCTGACCTGTGAATTAAGGCTGTACACTTTTTGTTACAATTTATTATCAACAAACTGATGTCAGATAAGGATAAATGCCTTGATGGTATTTGGCCCGGGAGGGAAGTGTTAAGGTTATCTGTCATTGCTTGTTTTCTTTCAAAAGAATAATTTGAATCTAATCCAGTTTGCTTCATGGGATGTTGATATTGACAGACATCTTGATTCTTTTTACTGAATATTTTCTTAAATTCTGAGACTTAATTGCAATACGTTCCTTATTCCCTCTGTATTTTGAAGGAATATATTGCGAAGCAGTTTGGCTTTATGCAGAAGCAAATTGGCTATGATGTCTTGGCCGAGGACACCATTACAGCACTGCTTCATAATAATCGCAAGCTCTTGGAGAAGCACATCACAGCTGCTGAGATTGACACTTTTGTTAGCCTTGTAAGGAAAAATAGGGAGCCCAGGTGAGTTCTGAGTTTCTGAGTATATGGTTACTCTTTTACTCTTGTGAGAAAAATCCATACCTAGCAGTGTGCTTGCAAGGAAGCGCAGCTAGTTCACTTCTATTTTGTCGCTCGCCATATCTTCCCCTTCAGGCAACAGTCTCACTCTGCAATTTTAAAATGGAGTTCTGAATGTTTTCTTCCTGAAACGTGATTTGCTTCAGTCTAGTGCTCTGCAAGGATTGATACCCTTTTGGCTTGCATTTTCCAACAGGTTTTTGGATTACCTCTCAGATCTGTGTGTTTCCATGAACAAGTCTATTCCTGTGACACAGGAGTTGATTTGTAAAGCTGTGCTGAATCCAGCAAATGCAGACATTCTCATTGAAACAAAGTAAGTTAGTGTCTTTAAAGATGGCTTTCCTAGTGTGAAACAGAAGGAAGGTGATGCAAAGCTGAAAGCAGTGCTGGCATGTCTAGAGAAAGCAGTTAAATGTGTGGGGTTCTCTTCAAATACACAATAAAATGGGTATTGATGACAGCAGACATATGCTGTATGCCTTCTCAGTCCTGCAGTCAGAAAACTCTCAGATAGCTCACATTGGATCAAAGTAGGGAAAATTTGCAGGAAGTTGCACAGGGTCCTGTGGGCCTGATGCTCCTCTGGGTCTCAGGTTTTCCTCCATAAGCAGTCTGAAGCAAGTGAGCACTCTTGGATGCAGGCCCCTTGTGCTCAGCTTGCAGCAAAGCAGAAGCTGATGCATCTTTGCTCACTCATTTCTCCCTCTGCAGTTAGGATTTTGGTCTCCAGCTCTCAGCATTGCTCTGCTGTTGCTGGAGCAGGCACCAAATCACAGTTGTCTTTCATAAAGATGGGTTTACTTGATATGGAATAGGACACACATGATCATTATCAAAGTACTGTAAATGGGAAGCCAGATGTTTGTCAGGTAGTACTTAAAACACAAATGGATGAGGGTATTCTTGCACGTATAATTTTCTTCATGAACTCAAAATCTTACTTTATTGCCGGCACCACTTGAAGTTTCTGCATCACTTATCAATTCGTCTTTTTCCCACGTTTAATTTTTCTTTTTGCTGAGGGGCTAAGAGCTCCAGAATCTGTTCTAGTAGCCGATTTGTTTCTTTCTATTTTGCCATTTAAGCAGAAAGAAGTTCTGATTCAATTGGCATTTAGGAGATACAGAACTAATCCATTTTGATATTTGTTTACCAAATCCTTTCCTAGTCTCTTGAATGATCTTTGAACCAGCTCTGCTGTGAAGACATTTTTGAAAGTCAGTTAGATGTGTCTAAACTTTTTTTTCATTTGAATGGAGCTGAAATATTGGTCTTCTGAAGGTTGAATGAAAAGCTTATAATCTAAATTAATTCTCAACTCATGCTTTTAATAAAAACCCCAATTTTATTTAGTAAGCTACTACTGCTGAAAGAGTAAGATACTCTGCTTTTAGTTTGCAGAGTTGAGGAGTAAGATTTGTGCTTTCTGAATGTGGGTGAGGTCATAACATTAATTACTTCTACATCACTGAAACATTTGAACAAGTCTTTTAAAAGAGAAGACCTGTGTTGGTACTGGCAGTTTGTAATCTAACCTCACTTCATTCCGACAGGCTTGTCCTCTCTCGATTTGAGTTTGAAGAAGTGTCAAGTGGAGAAAATGCCTTGGAGGTTGGAGAAGATGAGGAAGAAGTATGGTTGTTCTGGAGAGACAGTAACAAGGAAATCCGGAGTAAGAGTATCAGAGAGTTGGCTCAAGATGCTAAGGAAGGGCAGAAGGAAGATCGGGATGTACTCAGCTACTACAGGTTAACAGCATGTGCATTAGTTGCTTAGCAAAGTTTATCAAGAATGTGTGGGAAAGCCCTTGCTCTATTGGCTGTAGTTGCTTTGGGAGAAAGGATATTGGTTTTATGGACAAAATAACCATTAGGGAGTGAGGATGAAGTCTCTTTGAAATGAAAGTGAAAAGCACAAAGTTATTTGTGGTGAGAAGTCCGATTATCAGCATAAGCAAGTTTAAACTGATTTTAAAAAAGTAATTGTGGCTTAGAGTGCGTTGAATTTGCACAGCACTTAATGCCTGTATCTCGCTTGATGTCCTCTTAAGTGGGTGCTATGAGAGAGAACATGTTAACTGTTTAGGTTGCCTATATCCAGATGGTAGTTATGGCAAACATCTGCTTGTGGGAAGGATAGGACTTCAGTGTGCAGGTGGCTTCACTTTTGATTCTTAATAAGTCACTGCTGTCTCCCCTGCCTTCGAAATTTCTCTATAAGCTCAAAACCTTTAGTAGTCTGTAGTGCTTAGCAGGACGATATATGAAGTTACAGAAATGCCACAAGTTTAGTTTGATTAATGTGCAGTGCTCTTTTGTACAGCTTAAGCTATGCTTTTAGCTGTTTCTGATATGAAGTGAGGTTTCCAGATGACTTGACAAGGTGCCAAGTTCTTGGCATAGTATCAGATCAGGTTTCAGCCCAGACCAAATTCCTGTGTCTGGGTTATAAACTTCTGAGTAGTTTGACAGCCTCAATTATAGTGATACAGAAAGTGTATAAGTAGAATTTTTTTTTTATTTTTAATAGCAAGTTTGTTTTGCATTCTCTCTTCTATTGAAGCACACTTGCAGCAGGCTTCCTAATGTGTGTTTTCATTTGAACAGATTGGTGGGCTGAGCTCAAAAAGAGACCTCTTGTATATATTTAAGGAAATTGTATCTGCTTTCAAAATACGTTTTCTTGCACTTGTTGTTGAGTGGAATTGACAGTTTCATTTTTAGTCTACATTATAGACTTGTGAACACGCTTAGAAAAAGGATTTAGGCTACAGTTTAAATGCTCATGAGGAGTGCTTAGTGTCAAAATGAGTCAGTTAAGTATTAGTTTCTTTAGGACACCTCACAGTGGACACTATTCAAGATGCTCGTGAATGCTGGACATCTGCTTTAAAACTAAAAGCTTCATTAATGGTCTGTTGTATGGGCATACTTTAATGCCAGTTACTTGCTTTAGTTTATAGACTGAAGAGCTTAGGAATTATGTTTAGTTTATCTCTACCAATCCTTTTACTGGGCTGTGCTCAGTAGTTCTTTAATTGGGTACCTGATTTTTAATGATTCTGTAGACAGTCTACATAGTTGCCTCAGCCAACAACTGAGGATTCAGTAACAAGTGTTTGGTCTTCTAGAGTGTTTAGGCTGAGTTGCCTTAACTGGTCTTTCGATTCTTTTGTACTTGTCGTAAACAGCATGGCTTAATTCTGTATAGCTGTACAGAAAATATGATGATTTTATTCTGATTTTTCACTAAGTTACCTTTTACTAGTGATTTTAAGTGTTTTATTCTTTCCATAATTAGTGTCGCTATACTATTAGAAAAGATAAGATTTGTTCTGTTAATACATACTAGAGCATATCAGTACAATACCCAGTGGACGCTTTTGGAAATTAACGTGTAAGTTGTTTGTTTATACTTTCTTTGTTGGTTTGTTTTTTACTCTGAAGATACCAGCTAAACCTCTTTGCTAGAATGTGCCTTGATCGACAGTACTTAGCCATAAATGAAATATCTGGCCAGCTGGATGTGGACCTCATTCTCCGTTGCATGTCTGATGAAAACTTGCCATATGATCTGAGAGCGTCTTTCTGCCGGCTAATGCTTCACATGCACGTTGATCGTGACCCTCAGGAACAAGTAACACCAGTGAAGTATGCTCGTCTGTGGTCTGAAATACCATCTGAAATCGCTATTGATGAGTAAGTACTCACTGGAATGGTGTGGAAAAGGAAACCACATCACTTGTAATTTCTAAAACAAAACTAGATCAATCCTAAATTCATCTATTAATTACACTGTTTCTATTCAAAAATTAAAAATATTTTTAAAAAATCCTTAACTTATTCAAACTTGGTAGTTTCATTTGCTTATACAAGGTATCCCTCCTGTATGTGCTTGGTGTAAGCTGTAAGGCAGGAGGCGTTTGTCTCCGAAATACACAATAATCACAGTGATGGTCTGTCTCTGGTTTGGGTGATGTGACAAGTGACCTAGCACTGGGGAGTAAAACCAAGGGAGAGCTATTCCATTTTAACCTCCACCTTGTTTGATTAGAGCATAGACTATTCAGGGCAGATTGTCCACATGGTTGTTCACACAATCTATGGCAAAAAGAAGGGGGAAGATGTAGAAGCAAGTAATGTGCTGGAGATGATTGTTTTCCTTAACCCCTGATGGAAATATTCTGATACAGTGGTGAAAACAACCTAGCTAGACTGAAGACATGATTCCTTGTTCATAGGCTTGTAATAACTCTTTATAGCACGAACAATTTAAGTATATAGTACTTCAGCTGTTCAGAACTCAATTTCTTTCCATTGGAGAAAATGAATATTCAAAGTTTGTATTAAATGTTAAGAATACGAGTCTGTCAGTGCTAGCAGTCAGTGTTCCCTCCCTTCACTCCTTGCTAGTCTACTTTTCTTTGATGAGAGAGATCCAGTAGATGATCTTCAACTTTAAATGCCAAAATAGAAAAACAAATGGCTTTAGCTTTGGCAGAGGCTAAATAGTGATAGATGATCAAACAGGAAAACAAAAATAGTTAGTGAAAGGTATTTGAGGTTGTCTTTTTTTTAAACAGCTTGCTCATGCTGAGAAACAAACCAAGAATTTGTAGTAATAAAAGTAATGTCTGCTTTGCATTTATGTTGTTTTTATTTAAAGAAAAATAGCATCCACAGTCAGTATCTCTTGGCCACATCCATTCTCGTTAATGCTGTACATAGCTTGTCATTGTTTCTATTAAAAGAATAAAGGTTGGCTTGTTTACTGGGGCAAAAGTTTATTTTTTTGTTTTCCTCAGACATTTTTAAATAGTGCAAAATGAGTGTATGGAATAAAACAGCAAAAGCAAGGAAATTACGGTGTCAGCTTCCTGACTCCAGGTCTGGATAATTTACTTAACAGCATTTAACTTTTCTTAGATTTTGACAATCCAATGAAAAATTCTACTGGGGGAAAGAGCCCTGTGTATTTGCATGCTAAGTTTTGTTTCGTTTTGCTTTTTTTGTTTCTTTTTCCCTCTTCAGCTATGATAGCAGTGGAACTTCCAAAGATGAAATTAAGGAGAGATTTGCACAAACAATGGAGTTCGTAGAGGAATATTTAAGAGATGTGGTGTGTCAGAGGTTCCCTTTCTCTGATAAAGAGAAAAATAAGCTCACTTTTGAGGTAGTTATCGAGTTCTTGTTTTATCACTCTTTTTTTTTGTTGTTGTTGCTGTTGGGGAAGGTTGATACTCCTTTTAACACCAGGTGGATTGACAAGTAATTAGCAAGTGCTGGGCCTCAACAGGCTCCTCCTTTCCTTTGTGGTCCTTTGTCCTCATGCAAGCAACTCCACTGAAGTTTCTGCGTTTGCAGTGATAGTTCTTGAAATACAATTAATGGATGTGAGCTCATGTCTTGGATGTGCAGCAGCCTTGTTGACTTTTTGTGCCCTCTCTCTTATTGCAACATCAAGTTTTACTGGGATAAATAGTCTCAAAAATTAAACACTATGTCTGCATGCACAGATAGACTTTACAGCTTATGGTATTGCTCACAAAGACAACAATAGTGTCCTGTGGCTAACTGACCCATTCAGATTGTTTGTGCAAATAAAATATAGCGAATCCATGCAACAATGCTCCATCAATTACCATTGATTTAAGAAAAGGTGCAGTATTAAAATAATTGTATTTGAGTGAATATATATAAAAATAGTGGATCTGTGTTCAATATTTGTATTGTATGTTAAGTCATTATGTGTGTAGGAGGACTCATGGGGAAACTTTATACCGTGATACTAAGTTTAAGATGTGTGATTTTTTTTTTTAAGACAAAACCATAAAAGCCATCTGTACGTTCCCTCTAGTCTTGGCCTATCTTACATTTTCTGTAACGAGACAAATATGGTATGATTTTGTAGCTATAGAGTATCAATTGCAGATAGAGATTCTTACTCCAGGCATTGTGGTATTTGTAGGCAAGTAGAAAGCTTCCTGATAAAATGTAGACTATACAGTTTTTATGGGATTATGAGGCATTATGGTAAGAATATGAGTCACAACTACATTGTTGATCTTTTCACTATGTTAAGACAACTCGATTGTTATGTTGTTAGTATTAATCAGACTTTTTACTATTTTTTTGGTAGGTTGTTAACTTAGCCAGAAATCTGATATATTTTGGGTTCTACAACTTCTGTGACCTCCTCAGACTAACCAAAATCCTCCTTGCCATATTAGACTGCGTGCACATCACTACCATCTTCCCTATTACTAAGGTGGCAAAAGGAGAGGAAAGTAAAGGTAAGGCAGATGATTGGCAGAACACGTGGTTCTTTGGTAGTTTGTAGTTCATCTTGGAATGTCAATGTGGATTTGAAATCTTCTGCTTCTTTCTCTCTACTGCTTGGCTCTAAAGCTGAGGAATATCTAAAATGAAGGAGGGAGAGGGCAGGGGATTCTGGGAGTATGCTTCTGTTCATTTCCATCTGTTCCAGGGATTTAGAGGTCTACCTGGCCTTAATTCATGTTGAGACAGTTACATTTTCATAGGATGTGGAGGGTCCTTGTCCTTTTAATGCAGTTCCATTAGACTGTTCTAACCCTACCTGTTTACCTACCTGTCTGAAGGGAGCAATGTGATGAGATCAATCCATGGAGTCGGTGAGCTGATGACCCAGGTGGTGCTCAGAGGTGGTGGTTTCTTGCCCATGACTCCGCTTGCTGCTGCTCCTGAGGGTAATGTCAAGCAGAGCGAACCAGAGAAAGAGGACATCCTGGTAATGGACACAAAGCTGAAGATCATTGAAATACTTCAGGTACTGTCAACTCAAATAAATGTAGCATCTCATGCTGTCTTTAAGCATTGTTATAGTGCCATGCTGCTGTATAATTCACTCCTGCCTTGCATGTGTCTTTTATAAACTGGTAAAGCATTGCAAGGGTGATGTTGTCAAGCATGCAGCACTTGACTTGCATATGACAATATTATGCCATTACTGAAACAGTTTAATAGAAGTGAGTTGACAATAGACATCTACATATTTACCAGTGATTCGTAAATCTCTGACTTGCTGAAGTGGGGAGCTGATTTTCTACCCTTTTACTGTAGTCATTTCTATAAATCTAAAGGGTATTCCCGTTACGTGCCCCAAGGAAGGGGAGGATATTTGAGACTCCTGTTAGTACAGCCCTCAGCTCAGTATGTTTTTTCGTGTAAGCACATTTGCCAGCCTCGCCGTCTCTTCTGTCCCCATCTGGCTTTTCTCACATGTTCACTCCTAAGTTCTCAGGACACAAAAAGAAAAGTTTTTCCCCTTTTCTGCAGCACTGCCTTGGTCTAGATGTTGCCATAAAATTAATGCGCTGAAATCCATCATTTTTTCTGCTGTATAGGAGTCCCTTTTCTGTTCGATAGCTTCATGGGCAAGTTCACGGAGGCCAGAATGCTGCAAAAATCTTGTGGGCGAGAGCATGTGAAGCAGCAAGAAAGCCATGGTGTACCTTCCCGGCACCCCCGTGGGAGGCTTCACATGTAGCTGGGTTCGAGGTTATGCCCTTCCCCTCAGCAGCAGATGCAGCACGCAGGGAAGGCTTGATTCACTTCCTTCTACCATTGCTAATTTTAGTTCAAGCCAGAACTTCTCTTATGGCCTGGTATGTGCAGTGGGCTATTTTAGTGTGCCAGTATTCCCCCTGTTACCGTAGGTTATTAAAACTGGCATAAAACATTTTCCTATGCATTTGAACTGCAGGTGTTCTTTGCATTGTACTGCTCTCCTCAAGGGGGAGGAAGACCATGGACAAGGTGCTTTATTACTCTGGAGGTTTCACTGACGTTGGCTAATATAGCCCTGTCAGTCTGGTAACTGTTGTGTGGCAGCAGCTCATGTTGAGCTTCCTGTGCCTCAGCGCCCTGGGAGTGGATGCAAGGAGGGGAGCAGTGCTGCTCTCTGATTCCTGCTGGTTCAAGAGCAGAGGTAGAAATGGTGCTTTCCTTTCCTAGATCAGGATGCCTGCATCAGGCAGCGACAAGAAATCAGAGCTCTGACAAAAATTTTTATTCAAGTATTTATTACTCTGCATAATTTACTCAAGTATTGATCACTCACATGCTCATTAAAATCACTGATTTCTGGGGATTTTAAGGAAAATATTTGCATACCTCTTCTCCAAATAAATTCCATGTTTTTATTATGTTGAGAGTGTGTAGCACTGCATTACATGTATGTTTTCTGTATATGTACTTGCAAGTAGGCAAGTTACTTTAATTTTTTTACTACTTCTGTGTTATCAGTTTATTTTGAATGTGAGATTGGACTACAGAATCTCCTGCCTACTTTGTATATTTAAACATGAATTTGACGAGAGCAATGCCCAGGTGTCTGAATCACCCACTGGAAGCAGTAACCAGGAAATGCCAGCTAATGTACCAGGTTAGTTATTTTGTAAAAAATTAGTTTCTGTGGCTTAGGAAAGACTCTTTAACTACTAATTGGATAATTGATTCAGGTTCTTGCTTTGGTGTGTGAATTGTCCCACTGAAGCAGAGTACCCTGCTAGCAGCAGGAGTAACTGTAGGGATCATCTCCATATATGACAAACCAAACCTAGGATTTGTTTTTACTCTCTCGTACTCGTTTCCAAGAGCCTGAGATGCATTTTTTTAAAGGAAACCTGAAGTAAATTCTATCTTGTGTGATGTCATCAAGCTCAAATTACATCTTCTGTATTCATCTTGGTGAGGGAAGAGGGTCCCTAACCCTATCCCCTGGCCAAGTGCCCAAATTTCTGTTTTCTAAAGGTATTGTTAGGAAGGTGAGACACCTGAGGGTGTTTTTATCTGAGCACAGATGGGCAAGGTTATGTAAGTGAACTGTTGAGGAGCTTCTCATGTCTAGTGTTCCTAATTAAAAGCAGGATGGCTAGTGGGCTGGGTAGATGGGGTGTTGTCAATTGGTATATCACTTTCCAGAGGGACGTGTACTGTGGTTATTCCCTGTGCATTGTAGGAATAACTGGTCTTTGGAAGTGCAGCTTATTAGAAATCAAACAGTTTTTCTTGCTTAGTTTGCGGGCTGTATCTCTAGATGCAAAGGAGAAAGTTAAAAAAAAAATGTGGTTTAGATGTGAGGTCTTCAAAGGGAGGAGACTGTTCCTTTTGATCTCACTTCAAAGGGGATGTGTTGAGATTTTTTTTTTTTTTTCCCCTTCGCTGACCTGTCCAGCAGCCCCCTGGGGTGCCAGGGCCTTCCAAACTGGGCTGGCAGGAGAGGGAGAGCTTTTTCCATGAGCTGAACTTTGGAGGAAAATGGGTAAACATTTTTGACAAGGACGTAAATTCCCCTTGTTTCCCTTTGCAAATTTGTGAAATATTGAGAACTCCAAGTCTGTTTTACTATTTGTATTTTTTATTTTGGAATATTGGTTATTGCCCATGTGATAATGTAAGCATTATGCTGAAAAATGCAAAGGCCTTTTTTTCTTGGGAGCTACAGGAGTATTGCTCTCATTGCTGAATTTATTGCCTTAGAGCTTCTCAAGGTTCAAGTTTGGTGTTTCTTGCAGCTGGCCCCTCTGAATGACTCCAGGTCTTATCAATGTCCTGGAATGATGCTGGTGTAATCTGAAAACAGGGAAAAGAGGAAATAACCTGAATGTTGCCAGTATTATTATTCACTTCAGTCTGTGAGCTTGAGAGCAGGTTAATTTATTGTCTTATGTTATTCTAGCAGGCTGCTTCAATGATCTCGCAGCATCCCTTTCAGCCTGTTATGACACCTTTGCTTACACCTATTGCCACTTGCCATATAAAATGTTTTTAAGATGCAAAAAACATCTTTGATGCAACTCTGACAGAATGTATTTGTCTTGTTTGTTTTCTCAGGAGCCCTAGACTTTGAACATATTGAGGAACAAGCTGAGGGGATCTTTGGTGGAAGGAAAGTATCTCTTCATTGGTGCTAATCAGGGGGTAATTCATGAGTTTCCAGGCTGCAACCTTCAGGGCTCCCAAGGAGTAGGGACTGCAGTTGAAAGTGAAGTCGTAATGGGAAAAAAAATAGAAAGAGCTGCCAGAGTTACCTAGCTTCATTTCCCTGAAATGCCTTTGATGCAGCTCAGACTAGCGTCCATTTGGATTAAAAGCCACAACGAAGGGACACGGAGGTCCTTCAGCCACAAAGATATTCAGGGGAAGGCTTCAGTTGTGTTGTTGAAAGCCAAATTGGAGGATTAGTGCATCCAAGCTGAATGCTGCACTAAAATCTTAGATGGAAAAGTTTGTGTTGGCAAGGATTGGGTCTTCTGCTGAGACAGATATCTACATAGACATCCTGGTTTGGGTTTTGGGTGGGTTTTTTTGTTTGTTTGTTTGGGGTTTTTTTGTATAATGCAGCATTAAACTGCATGTGTATGACAGAAACATGCAGTGTCTTTCATACCTGCTTTCCTTCCAGAGCAGCTTATATCCTTTCTTAAGTCTGTCACTGACTTGCCATCCTGTGATTTGAATTTATCCTGATGCTCCATCCACTCTGTGGGAGCACCGTGAAACCATCTATTCTAGCTGTCATTAAGCTGCTCAGAGCTGCCGTTGTGTTCTGTAAACCTAAGATAACTGATTTTTTTTTTTTAATGGGAGCATAAGGGAACACACTACAGAATTAATAACCAGAATTTTTAATAAAAGTGTGTAGCCTCAGTTGGAAGCAGAGAGCAGGAAAGATTCAGGGAGCTTTGATAGAAAAAAAATACAACATGAGTTTCTCATGCGCAGAGAAGACATACAAAGGAAAGGGAATGGAAGAAAGTAGGATTGTAAGTGGCTGGCATAATTAGCATTGCAACCTGGATACTGAAGTATTCTGTTTGTGAGTAGTCAGAAAACTTAGTACCAGGAATGGGCAAAGACTATTTGACCAATAGGATGAGGCTGATGTAGGGACCAATTTTGGCATAGTTTTCCTCTGAAAAATATAAGTTGGTTAATGTAAGCTGAGTGAATCATGGCTAACGAGATTCTGGAATAGCCAACCTATTAAGCAGTGTACCAAAACCCTTGTGTGTCTTAAGATAGCACTTGACGATTTCCTCCCTTATTTAAAAAATAAGAAAAAAAGATTTTCTACCACTAGTGTCTGGAATTAAGAAGCTGCTGGGACATTCAGTCCAATATGCTTGTCAACTCCTATGTTCCATTTTCAGTGAAGAGAATACACCACTGGATTTGGATGATCATGGTGGCAGAACTTTTCTCAGAGTTTTGTTGCATTTAACAATGCATGATTATCCTCCTTTGGTGTCTGGAGCACTTCAGCTACTCTTTCGGCACTTTAGTCAGAGACAAGAGGTTCTTCAAGCATTTAAACAGGTATGTATGTATATTTAGAGTGTTATTCCTCATCTAAATTTATATATTGCAGCTAAAAACACTCCTTTTGTGCAACTAATGAATTGCATTCATGTAAGGTTCAACTGCTTGTTACCAGCCAAGATGTTGACAACTACAAGCAGATAAAACAAGATTTGGACCAGCTGAGGTCTATTGTGGAAAAGTCGGAGCTTTGGGTGTACAAAGGCCAAGGTCCTGATGAGAGTATAGAAGTGGTCCAAGGTGAAAACGAACACAAGAAAAAAGAGGTAATGAGGTTGTGTTTGCACAAATTCACATGTTAATGTATTGTGAAGATTTAACTGTTACAGAAATGTGAACTCCCCCATCCTTCTGGAACACTGCATAGCCTGGCGAGTCTATCTGTATTACTTTTAGGTTAAAGCAAGAATGAGAGGGCAACTTGAGCTAGTTGATGCCAATTAGTCTCAAGTGGAAACTGCTAAGAATTAGCAGCCGTTGAAGTGTCATCTTTAGGCTCTAATAGAGCAGTTGGTTTTAGTTTGCTCTGTCTCCCGAGTTCTGTCCTTTCATCACTCATAGCATGGGTTTTATATAGTCAGAAGTACCTCAAATAAGGGAAAGGCAGATGTTCAAGTGATGTATTTTGAATCATGGCACTATGATTAAATGACAGAGGAGAGTGGTGCTTTATCTGTACCTGGTAATGTCGTTCTTGGCATGCACACCTGGCTAGAGATAATTAAACACCTTTTTACCTCCATCTAATTTGCAATCAGATAGAAAAGATTGGGTGAGGGAATTCAAGAAGTAGTGTTTGGGTTATGAATATATATTGTTGGAAGTAAATAAATAAATAATTTGCTGTTTTCCTTGGTATAGTACTTTGAGTCGTCTCTTGATATCTGTGCGATCACAGTTGCTATCTGACAATGACAGTAGAGGGGGAGAGAGAGTAAGAACTGTTTTTGGATGACACTTAATTACAAACAGAACAAGGGAAAGGAGAGGAGATTGCTGTCTCTAAAAATCATCCCATTCTCACCTTGTCTTACATTAGAGGTCAATGTGACTTGACAGGATAATTATTTGTGTCTTTCTGAGACTGTCAGAAAATTGAAGGATGACAATCCTTTCCAGAAAGAGAGCAGGCACTATCCTACAAGAGTAATTTTAGTCTTCATAAAGACAGTTGTATAAGCTACTAAAACATTGTCTGATTTTTATCCTCAGGAAGGTCACAGCAAGTCCCAAAAGCCTGAAAGTACTAGCAGCTACAACTACCGTGTTGTAAAAGAGGTAAAACTTTTCTTCTTGATGGTTAAATGGAAGTGTAAATGTGTAGTGCTGCTCTGGAGAGCTGCAGTCAGAGGGAGACACCCAGGAAAGTATGTGTCACTCTTCCATTGTGGAAACTATTTGCTGAGTAATAATGTATCCCGGCTTGAATGAGAAGCCAGGAATATAATAAGCATGACACGTGTATTCTTTCCTTAAGAATGGATTAGTGAGAAATGCAAAGTTATGCTGCTGTTTCAATGGTAACACAATATTATTTTGAAGGCTACAAAGGAAGTAAGCAAACGGGGAAGCTACTTAATTTGCTGTGTCCTTGAGCAGCTTACACTCAAAACCATTGTGCTGTTGAAATTTTCATTTCAAAAATACCAGACAAAGAACATGTGTTGGCACTGATGTCATGTTAGCTGATGGGCTTTCCATAGCACTGTGCTGTCTAGCCTGATGCTGGGTTCACTTGACACAGCTGAATTCTGCAGGACCAGCCCTAGTTGGAGATGCAGTGGACAATGCTCAGGCTGGTAAACAAGTAGATGTGATGATAGTGCTGTTGCCACACTACTTCCCTTGCCTGTGCCAAGAAGTGCAAGGATATGCTGGCTGCTCTGTCCCTGGGGTGGTGATGAGTGGGGAGGTGGCTGCTGCTCAAGGGGGCAGCAAACACCATCACTGCCTTCTTTCCCTGTGTTTCCCAGAGGTTCTTGGTTCTGGCTTAGTCCTTTTGCACCTCTGTTGTCACAGAAGCAACCAGGCCTTAGTCTGGTCTTAGCCTCTCACCCTGAGACCCCCAAACCTGATTTTGCTTCCCAGAGCTTCTCTAGTCCATGCAGGTGCGTTTTTCACTGCTTTCTGGGACCCATATGGCATATTCTGAAGGAAATCCCAGTATTTCAGATCTAAAGCAGGTCTCTTCTCCAGATCCTGCTGCGGCTCAGCAAGCTCTGTGTTCAGGAAAGCGCCTCAGTCAGAAAAAGCCGTAAGCAACAGCAACGACTTCTGAGGAACATGGGAGCTCATGCGGTTGTGCTGGAGCTGCTGCAGATCCCTTACGAAAAGGTTGGCTTTCTATATGGCTGTCATCTTGCTTCATGTCATGTTGTTAGGCTTTTGTTACCTCCTTTGAATCTTTCTGAACCTCCACCTCTATATTGTATTTGAACAGGCTCTTTTATAAAGCCTCATAGTCTATGAAATAACCCTGCTTCAGAAATAATTGGGAGCTTATAAAAGCTTTGTTTTAAGTCTTGGAGTAGACTTAAGGAAGACTATTTCTTTAATATATTTGTCCATCATAGTTCAGAGTAAGACCAAGGCTCAACTCTTGCTTTACACGGAAGGTGTGTGCTGCCTTGAAGTTAAGCTGTGTTGGTAGAAGCAAGACTGTTGTTATTGCTACAGGTAGCGCTATGACAGCTATCTTGAGAATAGTAAGAGAAACAAGAATGCCTGATCACTTGTGGGATTTATCAGCAGGTTTTCCCAGTAGCGAGACAGAGACACAGATGCACATTCCCACTCCTTACCCCAAGCTGCTGAGTCCTAAACTATCCCTTAGAAATCAATAAGTATCAACTGATTCTACAGGCAAGGACTGCGGTTCATATTTGGCTGGTTTGGAGTGCCATGTCATGTCAGCGGTGCATTTTGAAGCCCCCTTTGACTGCGTTGCTGTAGGGTCATTGGGCACTGGAACAGGCTACCCCGGGAGGTGATTGATTCACCTTCCCTGGAGGTGTTTAAGGCATGGGTGGACGAGGTGCCGAGGGGCATGGTTTAGAGATTGGTGGGAATGGTTGGACTCGATGATCCGGTGGGTCTCTTCCAACCTGGTGATTCTATGATTCTATGACGTTGTGCTGATGGAGCACACCCTAAGTTTATTGCATTGGCTGACTGTTAGTCACAAGTGACACGTATTTATCATTGCACAGGTGAGGGACTACTGTCCTCTGTTCCAAACTACAGGTTTCTGGGAACTAGTAATTCTCAACAGTAGTGTTGATTAATGTTAAGCTAAGTCTCGTGCTGTCTTGCTTCATATTTTGCTAGAAACTCTGCAGCAGAACCACCGTCTAACACATATTGTCACTTCCTGTCCGATCCATGTGATGATATATTGGGCAGGCAGTGTGGAAGGTGTTTAACCCTTGGAAATATATGAAACTGCTTAAAAATAAAAGCAGACGCTAATTTTCCAAACTGCTTTTTATCCCATCAGTGGACTGGTAATCCACATTGATCGTCAGAGGAAAGGCACCAATTCCTGAACTGTACTTGGAAGCATGCAAGTAGTATGTGGATTCCAGTAAATATATGTTGGACTTAACTGTTGCAATAATAACTTTCCATCCCTTCTTTGCCATGAACTACCAATCTGTCACTGCTGAAATGCATTTTGGTAAGACATGGCAATTTTCCGGTGTAGGCCCAAGATGATGATGTGTGGTTTGGCCAGTGTAGTGGTATGTTCAGAAGTGTAAAAGTGACTGAAGCACGTTGCTGGCAGGCTTGGCCATGGAATATGCAGTCTTGGAGAATAAACTACTGTAATTTCTATTATGGTCTTCGTTTTTTGTGATTTTTAAAACAGTGAAGCAGGCCAAACTCATCCCTGATGTCTGTGAGCTGGGTGGAGGTTTGTTTTCCATTGGAGTGTGAGAGCGACGTGACAGTTCCCTTGCAGAGCTGGAGCTGTGGTTCATCCAGTATTCACCTGAAAGTGAACCTTCAGATTCTTTTTAACCCTATCTTATTTGTCATGCAATCACAGGCTGAAGACACAAGGATGCAGGAGATAATGAAGCTTGCACATGAGTTTCTACAGAACTTTTGTGCTGGGAACCAACAGAACCAGGCATTGCTGCACAAGCACATAAACCTGTTCCTTAACCCAGGGGTAAGAATAACCTCATGTCATGATTTATTTTTTTCTCTAGCCAGAAAAGGTTGTCCTTGGTGATCCCTCTGGGCCTATTCTGATGCAAGACTAGTTGAAGAGGTCACATTTTGTTTTCATTCTGAAGCCTTGAAAGTTGACAAGATCTGTTTTGTTAGGACCTTTTCAGTGTAGAAAATTCAAGAGGCTGAAGTGGTCTGAGAAATAGGCTTAGATACAACCCTTTATGCTGAAAGTGTTGCAAATGTTCTTTTCAGTCCTGCACCCTGCAGGAGTGTTGCCTATATCCTGACCTCTCTGTGGGTTTGGTGGTTTGTGTATTTTCTAATTTTTCTTTCTTTCGTCCCCTCCACTAGATTCTGGAAGCCGTGACAATGCAGCACATTTTCATGAACAACTTCCAGCTTTGCAGTGAGATTAATGAACGTGTTGTTCAGCACTTTGTCCATTGTATAGAAACGCATGGCCGAAACGTTCAGTACATAAAGTTCCTGCAGACAATTGTCAAGGCGGAAGGAAAATTCATTAAGAAATGCCAAGATATGGTAATGGCTGAGGTGAGAGCTGCAGAGATTTGCAAGGTCTGATCAGAAGTTTTCACATACCATTTGGTGAACATGACAAATTGATCCTCTCACTTCTGGGACTGCCAAGAAGCTGACAGTTAGCTCTCACAATGCAAAAAGAGCATACAGCTACCAGAAAGCACAGGGTTTTTCTGTGACCAAAAGCTTTCTGAGATCTTCTCCCATAGGTGTATAATTACTGCTCTGTTACTAATGATGCAAATTACTTTCCAGGCTTCTACACAGCTGCATGTAGGTGGGCTTATGAAGCAAGGATGCCTTTCTCTAGCAAAACTGGCTAGAAGAGAAATAGTTTATTTTCAGCATCACTAATGGAGAAGAAAAATTTTACCATGAGGGTATCTTGGTGGGAATTTCTTACCTTATGAAGACCTACATATTCAGCTCTTTAAGTGCTGAAGGGGGAAAAGTCTGAGGGTCTTCAGGAATTTAGATGTGTAGGTAACTGGTAAACTGGGGTGTCAGGATAGAAAGGAGAGGTAAGAGGGTGAATAAATCCATCTAAGGTGGACATGGGGTGTGATCTGTTTGACATGTTTGCATGTCTGATGGGATTTTTATTGGCCTCTTCAGCAGGGGGAGCCCAAGGATCAGATTTATCAAGCTCTGGCTTTTGTGGTTCAATCTTGCTAAACTGCTTGTCATTCAGTTAAACGGTTTTGTGGACTTTTTAACACAGAGTTGAGTTTGTGAGATGCTCAGCAACTGGCTTCCACTGGGGCCAACAGCTGTTGGGAAAAGGGGATTGCCTTGAGGGGCACCTTCTGCCTTTTATCTAGCTGTTTGCCACAAACCCCGCGGGAGGTCTCTGTTTACTCATTCTCCTTTCCTTCATGGAGTTACAGGAGGTCTGATACTCTCTGAAAATCTGGCCATACGAGTCTCAGATGTGAAGATGATGAAAACCTTCAGTGTGTAACGTAATGTGTTACTCACTAGCCTCAGAAAATTGGTGATTTTTGTTCAGTAGGGTAGAATTACTGAGCCCTGCAGTCCTCCCATCCGGCATGCCCCTGGGGTGTTACTCTGAACAAAACGGTGTGTCTGCAGCTAGCTGTATTAAAAAGTCAGCTGAGCCAATATATGTGAAATAAAAAAGCACAATGGAAAGTCACAAGCTTCTTGGCACAACTTCTGTCTAAGCAGCCAGTTCTACTGACTTTGAAGTTCTTCAGCAGTTCAGAAGTGGTAAATTCTTTAAGAGAAAATGTCATACTCAAGCGCTTTATTCTGTGAAGGGAGCACAAGAGGAATGCCCAGCTGACTTGGTGGGCTGCTCTCCTTTTAAGTGTCTGAAGAATAGCTAATCGGGATTCGCAGTGTAACTGTCAGCCTGCAGATTGGGGGGGATGCTGTGAGGAGATGCACAGGCTTTGATCAGCTGATAGAATATTTTTTTGTTCTCGGTAGCTGGTAAATGCAGGAGAAGATGTCCTGGTGTTTTACAATGACAGAGCCTCCTTCCAGACTTTGGTGCAAATGATGAGATCAGAGAGGGATCGGATGGATGAAAACAGCCCACTGATGTACCACATCCACTTAGTAGAACTCCTTGCTGTCTGCACAGAAGGCAAAAATGTCTACACAGAAATAAAATGCAACTCCCTTCTTCCTTTGGATGACATTGTTAGGGTAGTAACCCACGAGGATTGCATACCTGAGGTGAGGGCTGTTTGGAGGCGCTGGTCTATATGTATCTGAAATGTGCTGGCTTTGGGTGAGAAAGATGTAGTATTGAACCTGGCCTGGGAAAGATGATGGTGCAGGTAGACAGTAAGGTGTGAGCTGGGAAACTGGATATCCTTCCCTGATACTGCTATCAGAAACCTTAGTCAATCTGGATAGTTAAGTTAAATCATTTTATACTTGTTTCCTTGCTTTTACAATGGGGATGTGATGTTGTGCTTGCTTGTTTTGTAGGATTCTTGAGGCAGAGAGGTTTATGGATTATTAGCCTTGAACAGAAGGCTCTGCAGAACTGCAAATGATTACTGTGCTGATGCTTTGTCTACAGTAATCCTGGTGGTTTTTATTGGATGATGTCTAGCTATTCATGGCATTAAATTTCGCCAGTCCTTAAATAAAAGGAAGAAGTAGAATTACAAATAATTTGTGTAGCACGTTTAATGTGACATTGTATCCATTTATAACATTGTTCAGGTGGGGTTTTTTAGAGGTAAATTCTTTTTCTTCTCTAATTCTAGGTCAAAATTGCATATATCAATTTCTTGAATCATTGCTACGTGGACACAGAAGTAGAAATGAAAGAGATTTACACCAGTAATCATATGTGGAAGCTATTTGAGAACTTCCTGGTTGACATCTGTCGGGTAATGACTTCTGTATCTAGGAACTAAAATAAAAAAATCTTAAATGAACCTATTTAGTATAGAGCAGTAAGAGTAAGACATAGCAGTGCATCAAGGCAATAAGTACCCTGAGCTCTATGTTCCTTCGAATTTGTGTGCCGCCTTTTCCTTATGCCTGTGGATTTCATTAGTCATATTCCATGGAACACATTAATATTTTCCTTTTAAAAGGGAAAATAAAAAAGCAACCCAACAACAAACCTCAGAAAAGCCCCACACCCTGCTCTTTTGTCTAATCCCCTTTCTGTTCTGCCACCTGGCTTGCTTATTCTGGCCAGGATAGTGAGCTCCTTCCCAGGCAATAGTCAGTGGTTTTTGGCAGGTCAGGACAAATATTTTCCACGCTTGGCATTTGTTTGGCCCTATGGCTTTTTGCCTGGGATTCCAAGTATTTCCCCATACGAAAGCATTACACCTCAGTCCTCCCTAACCTACTACTTTCTTTCCTCTAAGGCACTTGGTTTTTTTCCCTCCTTCCTAAACATGCTATATGCCAAGACATTAAAACAGTAATGACGCTGGGCTTCTGCATTTGTGTGTGCTGGAAATCCTGAGGTCCAAGTGTCATTGTGGCAGGGAATTGCTGTGAATAAAACTGCAAAATCAAGAATCCTAGTCTGTAAATCTCATTGATCTACCTTGTTTGAGCTGTTCCTGATCTAAGAATTAATTGTCTTTCAGGCTTGTAACAACATCAGCGACAGAAAGCATGCTGACTCCATATTGGAGAAGTATGTTACAGAAATAGTGATGAGTATAGTGACCACCTTCTTCAGTTCCCCATTCTCTGATCAGAGCACTACTTTGCAGGTAGGAAAATGCAGAGACAGAAATGTGCAAATAAGCTGCAAATGCAATTATGTTCTTTCCACTTAGGTTCCATTTGCCGGTTTAAACCAAGCACACTTGTTTGTAATGGGGGAGCAGATGTGTACTCCTTGTGGTCGGGATGCTGCTTTTGCTGTAGAAGTGGAAAGATTTATAAATCGAAGTACAAATCTTATAGAGAGGCTGGAGTGTCATTGTACTTAATTAGGAGATTCAACCCAGTGCAGCCACTAAGACCACACAGGTCTTCTGGGGAGAATTGGTGTGTCTTTATCTGGTTCTGTGTGAGAAAATCACACTGCAAGTAGACATCAGGATTTTTAGTGTGTTTTGTATTGCAGTTGAATCTAAAGGCTCTCATTTTCCTCTTTTTAGCCTTAGATCAGAGTACAGTTGAATAAGGTGATATGGATAGGGGTGTAGGACAGCAAATAATCAATTTTGCTCACCATGCCCACTTTCTAGCAGGCACAGTAGCAAGGAGTTCTCCAGAGTCCAATGTAGAAGGAACATAAAGCTTTAGTAGCAGGCTTTCCAGATAGGAGGAGTGTGTTACATTGTGGAAGGTGAGAAGGTGATTGCTTAAAGAGAGAATGTTTTTATAGGGAGATTCTAATTTCCTTTAAAACCAAAAAATTTCCAAAAGCTCTAGTGTTTTTTATTAAGCAGAGTAATTTTTGTCTTGTTTAAAAGTTGGGGAAATGTGGAGGAGAAGCTTGGAACATTCATGAAGTGACAGAAGGTAGACATTTCCACTGCAGAACAGCAGTGTCAGGATGTTGCCCTAATATTTTTATTGCAGCACAAAGATAACATCATTCATTTATTCATAAATAACTTTTTGGGAGGAGTGTGGGTGGAATGGTTGGGTGCCCGGAAGGTCTGTCAGAAGTTTGAGTGTAGTAGTTGTTGAAACTTGATGCATTCTCATCGTGCCAAAGCCAGTTGTTCACAGTGCAGACTCTGGCTTTGTAATTGAATGCATCAGGCAGCAGGTTAGGAGGCATCTGGTTCCCAAAAGTGTCCATAAAGGACACCTGACAATATAGAGTGGTCAGTTCCTCATCAAAAAATTGATGCTGATGCTTTGGATCATGGTGTGACTGCAGTGCCCCAGGGAAGTATATGTAAAATTGCTATGTAAAGACTTTCTTTTGCTTATCATGAGCAGTGATGTTCTTCTAACCAATTGACTAACCGTGTCTTTAGTGTTGGCAGTCTACTCCCCTTGAGTCAGGATACACTTATGACCCACATCTGGATGACCAGTGCCAGCCTGATCTATCAGTTGTTAAGCGTTCAACACAACCCTGCTTCTCATAGGCTTAGACAGTGCTCCTTGTTCAGACATGGAAACACACACTAGAAGCAACAGAGCTGCATCTGAGATTGGCTCAAATGCTGTCAAATTGAGAGTGGGCATGGTTAGTGTGAGCTCAGGGAGCTGCCACAGCTGTATTTGGGCTGAGCAACTTCAAAAGGCTTCTGTGTTAACTCATGCGAGTCTGAGCAGTCCAGCAGTTGGTTTGCTCCTCATGTGACTTTAAAATGTCAGCTGCTATTGTGTGTCAGCCTCCATGCTAGCTTGTCAAGATGTCATCAAAAAGAAACAGAGAAATTTAGATCAAGTTAGCCTTGTCCCTCAGGGCTCTGCCCTTCTCTCTTCCCTGTCATGCTTTTAATTGTCATCTCTGAGTGTACAGCATTTGAATAAGCTTCCTTACCATTATATTTTAGCGATCTGTTAATTTTATTTGTCAGCAGCTTTCCTTTAGTTTCTCAATCTCTCTGTCTAGCAGGATTAAGTAACTTTTTTCACCACTTTTATCAACTCAGTTGATAGTTCTGTCTTATACTAGATTCATCTTTCCTCTACCTCTCTTAAGTTAAAAGCTCTGTTTCTCTCTTTTTTTCTGCCTGTCAACACTCTTGCCCATAACTGAGGACTCTCCAGGTGGGATTTTTCCTTCCTGTCTGAGATGCTACAGGGCTGTCTGCAGTTGCTGCTACCTGATCTAGTACCACTGTCTTAGTAGGCGAGTGACTGTTGCCACTCTCCTTTGTGTTGCCTTTGGATTCAGTCACTCCCTGGCCTTTCTGTTGCACCCTGTCACAGAATCACAGAATCTTGTTTCTTCCCATGCGAGCCTCTTATTGTCTCATGCTCTTTCATGTTACGGCTTGTTCAACTTATATTGTACCTCCTTTGAGTCAGGACTAGCCTTGCTTGTTCAAGGAACACCTTGTACGTCTGTCATGCAGTTCAGATAATATAAAATTAGGAGGACATAAATATGTCACTTCAAAGAACAGCCATCCAAAACTTTTTTAGCAAGTACTGTTCAGCTTGTTTGCCTCCTAACTCTGCTGCTGCTGCCCAAGGCTTTCTTTTGCAAGTGTAGTTGGAAACATGTGGAACATGGAGTAAATTTCTTATTTGATTTATTGACCTAATTTCGGCAAATGAAATTTCCTTGAAGCTTTTTAAGAGTGAAAAGACTTTAAACATGAACTGAAAGGAGTATGTGGGTGGTTTAAATCCAAAGTGCAGGTATTTTCAGTTCGCTTGGAGAACACTACTGTCTGCCACGTCTTTGGTGTTTGGCTTATTTCTAGAAAGAATAATAGGTATTTGCCTTTCAGTAATTTTTGGTTCTTGAATTTGTATTCTTCTTTTGTACATTTATACTGTTGTTATTTGATTAATTGATCTCATAGATTTTATCAACTACTAGATGCATTTTTTTCATCTAACTCCACTTTTTTTCTTACAAACAGGCATTATTATTGACCAGAATAATAGAGGTATTTTTTTCACTGGTTGCCTAGTCTTGTGGGCTTTGCACTGTGGTGTGGTTCACTTAGCTGATGCAAATGTTAGTTAGTAGACAAAGGGACACAGGCGGTTGCATCTCAATGTAGGTTTATTTGAAATATTTAAAATACTCTTTTCTCTACAGGTAAAATACATGAATTGTTCTGCTAAGCAATTATTGTACAAAACCAAATGGGGGGTTTTGGTCAGTGTTACTGGGGTGTTGTAGAGATGAAAGAACAGAGCTCACCTATCTATAGTGGAAGATCACCTTGTGAAATACAGGGCTAAAAACCACACCTTACTTTTGGCTGATCCATAACAGCAGTAGTGTTTACCACTAACTGCTACCTATGTTCAAAGTAACAAACACAGCTGTTTTCTTCAGTAAATTAGATACCAACTAATAATACTTGAAATGATGAGTTTTCAACTCTGGAGCTGTGCTGTCGTTTAGCCAAGAGCAGTCCCATTTACCTGTGGACTATTGAGTCAGCTACTGGTCAATGCTAAAAGAGGAATTTGTATGCAAGTTTTGCTGATAACTCTGATTAAACATGTGAAGATGAGTGCTTATTTCCTTTGCTTAGTCAGGCTTCAATTACTTGAGGCTTTGTGCTTTAGAAGCCCGCTCTTTAATATTTCCCTTCCAGCCTTCATTCCCACCCTTCCCATTCAATTGCTGATTGTGTGGTAGATGTTACGTAACGTCATGTTGTAGACAGCATAAGTGGATGCAGACCAGTTAGAAATGCTGGTGTGCAGAGTCTCATAACTGAAGCTGGGAACCGGTGTTACCTCAAGGTGATGCCGATACACCTCAAAGATGTTTGCTAAGTTTGATTTTTATTTATTTATTTTCTTTAACGTTGTATTCCAGACTCGGCAGCCTGTGTTTGTGCAGTTGCTGCAAGGTGTGTTCAGAGTGTACCACTGCAACTGGTTATTGCCAAGCCAAAAGGCATCAGTGGAAAGCTGCATTCGAGTCCTCTCAGATGTAGGTAAGAAATGGACGTCATCAAAATTAACTGTTGCAGACATAGTCATCCAGTATTTGCTGCTTACATGTCTTACTTCCAAAAAGAAACTGCAGTTTACTTCCCACAGGTTCCACTTGTGGATAACTCAGAGCCCAGGCGTAGTACATAGCTGGAGTTACATTGCTGTACTGTCATGGTTGAGCAATAGGCATTGTCATTGTAACCCAAAGTGTTTTTTCCATTTAACTTCAAAACTCGCTGCTGTCCTGTTGATCTGCAGCAGGAAAATAGTTCCGTGCCACTCAACCCAGTAATTTGCTCCCCTTCAGTAGCCAGAAAAGAGTGATTTTTATTGGATATGAGGCCATATTCTGTCGGATAGGTGTGAAGGTGCGTTAGCCTGAGATGTTGGGACTGTGTGTGTATGGATGGATTTCTCCTCCTACACTTCAAAGGCACAGCAAACAGCTCTGAGGTGCCACTGACTTTAAATACAATGGTACAGCAGTGGGACCCATTACACAGGGACTGAACATTGCATTGTTTAAAGTGCACATGAAGAAGATGGTACAAGGAATCACAAATAGTTTGTCTTGTTTGTTCTTGCATAAGTTTTAATGTGGGCTGGAGGAGATGATTGTTACGAACTTTTTCTTGTTGCAGCAAAAAGCCGAGCAATTGCAATTCCTGTAGATTTGGACAGCCAGGTCAATAATCTCTTCCTGAAATCTCATAACATTGTACAGAAGACTGCAATGAACTGGCGAATGACTGCAAGGAATGCTGCCCGCAGAGATTCAGTGCTTGCTGCCTCCAGAGATTATCGAAACATAATTGAAAGATTACAGGTGACTACACATCGCCCCTTCCTTCATTGATAAGCATGTACTTGCATGCCTACACAAAAGGAGGAATTTACTGAGTAGAAAGACATTTGGGAATTAACTAGTCAGAATGCTGCATGGCAGTCAAGCCAGGCTATGCTGAATATATGATACTGTAATACTGTATATAAAATAAAAAGTAAACCATTGTATCAAGGCTGTTAATGGAACGTGGACAGCTAATGGATATGGAAGTACTTATCCTAGGTAATGTTGATATTTGAAGGTAGTGGTACTTAGTGTTCTTTATCCTTATTCCACTGTTAGTAACATTTCTTTGATAAGAAAGGACTATTTCATCACCACAGCCTTCCAAACCTCTCCAATGCTTTGTTCCTTGTACACCAAACCTCTCCATACAACAAAAGATGCCACAACCCTGCCTGGAAACCACTGCAGAACTTGAAATAGATATATCTATTCTTTGTGAACCAGTTGCAGCCACAATCATTCCCTGAAACATTACTGTTTGCTAAAAAAGACTATTTAAACATAATGCTTCATGTTAGAATTAGGGATTGATGCATTATAGCTATATGCTATTCAGATCTGTGGGAAGTTCAATATGGCCTTTTCTATACCAAATTAAATACATTATCTTGAATGGTGTCTTTATCCTATGAAGATTCATTCTCTGTCCAGAAGCTTTTTCTAGCCAACAGGTCTAACTAATTTTATGTAAACTTATATCACGTAATGTAAAAACACTGCCCAACCCATTCATATTGATGAAATAGCTTTTTCCTCTTTAGCTATTCCTGTCTATTTGTCCATTTCAATGTGATTAAACTTTCTCTCCGACTTCAAAGGTATCTTAGTATTTTTCTACTTGTTGAAGTAGTAGGATAAATGTAGTTTTATTTTAAGGTAGCTATAGCTTTCCAAACATGGATGAAAAGGGGAAGATTTTTTTTTTTTTGCACAATTTTAACAGTAGTACTTCATTTGTCAGGTCATGGGAGCGTAAATAACCTGATCATTATCACAAGGTTTCTGTGGTGCTCTGAATCTACTCTTTTTTCTTTCACATAGATATTTAAGAGCACCTACCAAGATGGAGAGGGCAGGGGAACTAAGTAATGTGAAGGACTGTTGGAAATCAGAGCTGCCTTTTAGAAATACAATTATTCAATGATAAAACTGAAAGTCTTACCTGATGGAACTGTGAGGTCTTTGATCTAGTTTGTTGAGGCAGGAGAGACCCACCTGTCCTGTCCCTTTTGAAGTTTGTAAACTTAATTTACATCTACATTTGTGTAGTTAATGTTTGTTTAAAATCTTGGTATCGTAATGTTCTAGGACATTGTATCAGCTTTAGAGGATCGCCTGCGTCCTCTTGTCCAGGCAGAGCTGTCAGTGCTGGTAGATGTGCTTCACAGGCCTGAACTGCTCTTCCCAGAGAACACAGATGCAAGGAGGAAATGTGAAAGCGGAGGTTTCATTTGCAAGTAAGTTGTCCTTAAGTCTGGCTTGTTGGGTGGATTTTTGTTACATTTTGGTTTTGTCCCAGTTTTGCCATGCTTTGTGGCATGGTGCCCTCTTGCATGGCTTTATATAAAGCAGAGCATTTCATGACATGTTAAATGCAATTTGTCCTTGGAGGAGTGGGGGAGTCTTGGGAGTGGGGAAAGACTGCTTGATGCACTCTTGCAGCTAACGCTTAAAAATTTCTGGTTTGCTGCAGGTTAGGTGTCAAACAGTAGTATAAACACATAAAAAAGTTCTGAGCTAATCCCTGTAATTCTAGCATTGCCTTCCGCCCTAGGTACCTGATCTTGCAAGCACTTGGTGCTAGCTAAGTATGTCAGAGTCAGCTATTATCATGTGTTTCACCCAGTGCAGGTGCCTCCCAGATTTGGAAGGCAGGAAAAGGAAGAATTCCTAGGTCATTTAGAGGCCAATTCAAAGCAGAATCCATCTTTCTCAGATCACTTTCTGGATGGGTGGATTATATAGAGTTTATAGAATCTAGGTCCCAGAGTGACAAATAAATGCTGCCTGGGATAGATTTCTGATTGCACTGTCCAGGACTATAATATTTTTTAACAAAATAGTATGTGGAGATGTTATATTTCTTACTGTTAAATGTTAGTTCTGGTGAACCGGCAAGTCCTAAGTCCCACTGCTCCCTTCCCTTGATTCCTTTTTGTCTGTAGTTAGAGGGTTTTTTCTGGCTGTTGTCCTGGGGCAGGGGATCCTGTTCACTTCGCTGCTTCACCAAAGCCCATGGTAGCTGATTCAATGTTGTTTTTCAGAGAATGTTCACGAGATAGTTGTTAATGGTATGATAATAAAACTTAATTAAGTAACACCTGCATATGTCTCATCTCATTTTTAGTATATTAGTACTCAAATAACCTGTGATTTATTGGTTATTTTCAGGTTAATAAAGCATACTAAACAGCTGCTAGAGGAGAATGAGGAGAAACTATGTATTAAAGTATTACAGACGCTCAGGGAAATGATGACCAAAGATAGAGGCTATGGAGAAAAGGTAATGTAATTTACAGTTCATCATTCTGTTAAACACTGTCTTTACTCAGTAATGGAAAATAAAAATCTCACTCTTTTAAGCTGTTTGCTATTTTTAAACATTTTAGTACTGGATTATGATCAAAATGTTTTTAGCCAACTAATAACTTCAAATATAATTTGAAAGGTAAGCTTGTTTCTGTTGCTTTTCTACTTTAAACTTTCAATTTTAAGTCTAATTCCTGCAGTTGCCAGCACTGTAAAAATATATAATTTCATTACGTATTTATGAAGGATATAACCTCTTTATCTGCTTTCTGAGTCTAGGTGACTCTTCATCGTGAGATGCAACCTTGCAGCAAGAGGATGTTTTGTAGTTTAGTTTTAATTTATATACATCTGAGTCATCATCTTGTTTTGATTTGAGATGGCAACTGTGTACACCCACCCATATTTGTTTTTCTTCGCCTCTCTTACAACTCCTTTGTCTTGTTGAGAACCTTTTTCTATAGATACAGACCTGTTTTCTTTTTGCATCAGAAGAGTGTGTATATGCCTATATATTTGTGAATCTGGACAGTCCTACAGTCAGTCTCAAAATCCTAGTCTAAATATCTCATGCTTAAAAAAAATCCTAGTGTAATTATCTCATGTATTTTTAAGCTACCTGGGTTATTGCTCTGCTACATGGTAGGTGTACAAAGGAATATACTCTCCGTGTGAACATGCTCATGAGCAACTGAGAATTGCCAGCTGGGACTAGGGGAAGCAGTGGTGTGGAAGGATGCTCACTGTAACTGGGAGTCTGTGCCTGAAAGCAGATGGTGTCTTATGTCCAGTTCTTGCTTGCAGTAGGGTATGAAGTTATTGCATAGTGCTAGATGCACAGCACAAAGGTAGAAGACTCAGCAGTAAGACAGTTTCATAATAATAATGTTTATCGCTGTAGCTATAGCGGCAGCCGCAAGGGAGGGAGATGCTCTGCAGGCAGAGGAACTCTTAACGTTGCTAGGCTGACTGCTAGGCTGACCTTTCTTTGGTTAGCCTAGCTGGAAGTGAGGAGGATACAGGAGCAAAACATATTGCTCTGTTGCTAGTCCAGCAAGAGGCAGGCGGTCACACACTAGAGCACGGGAAACTGGAGGAGGGAGAGCAAGTGGAGCAAGGAAACTATGTTCATGTGGGTGAACACATGCACGTGTAGGGGCTGTTGCCCAAGCACACCCAGCTGAGCACACAGCAGCACCATGAGTGAGCGGGAGACTCCTAGGAAAATGCCCTAAGGGTAGGGGTGGCCAGTGCTGTGCCCTGTGCCTTGTCAGGGAATGCTTTTCCCATGTGCTGCTACTAATTCTTGGCTGTCAGAGACCCAGCCCACGTCCTGGCCACTGATGCTGCTTTGCTCTAGACCTGCAGTCTTACCTAGGTTTTTTTTTTTTCCCACTTTGCAATAGGAGTATTTTTTAATAAACTCACTGACTGAGGGAATGCCCTTGTCAACCACAAGAAGGAAGCATGTATATACAGGATGAGAAGGGGAGCAGGGTAGGTGGGAAAGGGCAGCAACTGCAGGTTTCTACTCACTTTCAACACATAGTCCTTTCCTGCTGAAGTTGCAGTATCATGTGCTGGGTTGCAATGCATTCCTGTGAAGCCCTGTGATGACCTTCTGTCCTCTTCCCAGCCCCATGCCTACAGACCCATGGTTCCTTTACTGGCATCTACATAATAGTAGAAGTCTGATCTGGAAGGAAACTAGTTGGAGCCTGCAGAAGTTAATCTGCTCCTGCAAGAGGGGGTTGAGCAAGATTATGGTTTTTAGTGAGTATCGAGTGTTGGTACTTCCATTGTCCAGATCTGGGGATCTGAAAGATTCTATGTAATCATAGGTTAGGTTTTACACTGTTAGCATAACAGTGTACATATGTACTCCTGTTAAAAACAGCCAAGAGAGACTCTTCAGGGTCACCTGAAGTCATGTTAGGGTGGATGGTATATGCTATACAGCAACAAAACACAAATTAGAGGTTTGAGATTTTCTTCTTTGGATGCAGTGTGCCACTCAGATCTAAGTGGAATTTCATTTACAAGAGTTCCTTAGATTTTTTTTGTTAGTTGATTTTACAAACTTGGGTGAACCAATGTTTCTAGAAGGTACAGTTAAAATAACTTGCACCGTTCAGGCCCCTAAGAGAACCCCTAAGAGTCTAAAAATCTTCCAAGTGTAGAAAATGCATTAATTTCTGAAACAGCAGATCAGTTACATAATGCAAGATAAGAATATGCTTGCCTGTGAAGTGGATTTCCGAATACGAAAAAGCAGCTGATAACTTACAGATAGACTGCTAGTCGTAGTAGAACAGCTTTTACTATCTGTCTGTGAGAAGTGAAATCGTATTTATTTTCTTTCGTGACTCATATAACTGCATTTAACCACCACTTAAAAGGCAATAGCTTTTGGTTTTAAAATCATCCTGGAGTGTTAAAAAAAAAAAAGGAGGAAAATCCCCTTATGCACCCATTCTAAGTACAGGAGTCCCTACATACGTAGAGGTGGCAAAACTTATTCCTGTGCCTAGCATATTGATCATGCAAGCAGCATCGCTTGTAGGTCAGATAGTCACAGAATTGACAGCAGTCATTTCAAAGTTGTGATCAGCAGCAGAGTGCTAGGGAAGGTTTGCTATGGTGTGTGATTTTGCTGTAATACCATGTGGTGTTCACTGGAACCATCTGCTTTATAAAAAGATCGCACACCTCTCACACTTCATCTTCTAGCACAAATATAAAAATGCCACACCCTCCTCGCCCATGTGCTTGTCCCTTTTGTAGGTCGGAAATGTAATGAGAATGCAGTGTTGTCTGCTCCCATTAGCACAGGCCTTCATTAAACAGCTGTGATTCCTCTGCAGCATGCAAAAACTGTGGTGAGAGCACAGATGTACAGAAGCTTGTGGGAAGGCTCCAAGTTTTGCATGTTGCTAAAGACTCCTTATCTTGGCACACGCTTAGGCTCTCTCAGTGATGGGTGGCATACTGTGGTATATTTAATAGGCAAAAAACTTCACTACATTGACAGTGTAGGCTAGACCCAAGTTTTTTACTTTGCTGAAACATGTCATTCATACTCCTCTTCCTGGGTGCCTACCAGATGATTAGCCTCACTTCTGTAGGACTTATAGTTTGAAACTGTGTTTTTCTTCCCAAACTGGAAATCCAGCCTCTGCACTCCTGCTGCTTACAGCTCACGCCGGTGATGACTCTTATGCCCAAGGGTGAAGTTCTTGGATCTCAGTCAGCCAGCCCGCCTGGTTTGTCACTTGGCACAGGAACAAAGCCAGGGCTTATCCTGCCTCTGAAGCTCACTGGCGCAGCACTTCCACCAGTATTGGTTCCCTAACCCACCGCGTCCTGGTGTTTGCAAATGTTGCTCATGCCAACTGTAAAAATACTCAGTGTTGGATTATAGTATTAAAGTGTTAATGATTTATAAGATCCTAACATGAATTTTATTTGTAATTTCTCTTACTAATGCTTGCTTTCAATTCTTCCCCTTTTTTCTTTTCTGGCAGATTACCATTGAGTTGGATAATGCTGAGGTTTTATTTTATTTTCTACAGTGTTGTTTCTATGGTGTTTGTTTTATGAGTAGCCTTGTGATCTGTCTTGTTGTCTTTTCAGCACCGAGCTTTCTAATTTGTATGCCTGTGTCAGTGAATTAGTTTTTTCAGTCTGCCTTGTGTCTATGCTGGGAATAGTTACCATAACTAATTCCATATGGCGTTACTTGGAGTATTACTCCACATACAGTTATAATTTCTGATAGATCCCCTAATGTTTAGGACCAGATCTGAGTGCCTTTGGAGCATCAACTGCTGCAAGCACCATTAAAACATCAGTATTTAGTACGAGACTGTAATTACTGTGTCATTGGTGAACAGGCTCTTTCAACAAAACCAAATACTGAGGTTTAATGGTGTTAACACAGGTTGGCAGGACCTACCAGAAGCCAACTGGAGAAGACCCTGAATAAGGTGTCTCCACATGCAGGCTAGTGAGAGCCACTGCTGTCATCCCAGGGAGTGATGTGGCTGGGTACAGGTGGCACTGCACAGAGCTGGGTCTTTGTGCAGAAACGGTATTGCTGGCTTTACTGAAAAAGTTGACAGTCACACTACTCATCAAAGCATCTCGTTGGACTTCCTATTGCTCTTAGTCAAGGTTTGGTGTATAAAGCCTGTAAAACGTTCGTATGTGTTGTGAAAGCGCTGTGGTGTAACCCTATGAAAATTACTGACTTTTGAAGCTCTTTCCGTGTGAAAAGCTTCCTACCATCAAAAACATGCTCTCAGCTGGCAGTACAACAGCATGGGATGTATTTATGCTGTATGTAGCTGTTTTACAGGGAGAAACCCTATATTTGAGAAAGGACTTTCAGCTTAACTGAAATTAAGTTTTCTAAGGAATTCTAAAAGCCATATGTCTGGTTCAGGCACCAGAGCGTTGGGTGGAGGGAGGGAGTTGAGCTATCTCTGCTACAGCAACTTCCTCATCCAGCTCAAAGAGCCATGTGTGTGGGCACTAAATTTGAGATTCTTTTTGCATAAATGTATAATACTGAGAAAGTGATTGACTGGCACCTTATTTTACTGAAATATCAGGAGGAAAAAAAGAAATATTTTCCTCTGTGCTTTGTTCCATGCATTCTCTCCCATGCCAACAAAATTTGGAACAAAATTCAACCACTTACAGCATTACTGCTCTTTATTCAGCAGAGTAGCTAGTGTAATACATGATAAATTATGGTCTGTGTTAGTGTTTCATTTTGATGCTCAATTGATTTGGTTGGACTTTGTTCTGAGAACCAAATGATAGGTGGAGGCTTTGCCTGTTGAACTGAACTGGTTGTTGCAAAAGTAGACCAAAAACTGTGCACATTGCCTGGAATTAGGTTGGGTTTGGAGGGTCTTTCCCATTCAGCAGGGGCTTTAGGTGAGGGAAGGAGCAGAATTCCTTGTGAGAGCAAACTGTAGTTGTGGTGGGCTTGGTTTGTTTTTAACCTAACCTCTGGTTGGCATAATCAGGTTGCTGCTGTGCTGCAGGCTGGTGCTGTCAGCTGTCACTCTGGCACGGGTCTGGTTGCCCTCTCCTGGATGGACTGTATGGTCCATCTGGGATCTGAGATACTTTTCCTGAGAAATATTTTATGAGTCTCCCCATCACCAGTTTCATCTTCAACAAAAAGCTGTTTATCAGAAAATCCTCAGCTAGAAGCACGGGTTGGAGTATTCTGTCTTGTGTTTGGTAGTGGTTTGTTTTCTGCTCTCGGTTTGCCCTTTCTCTTAGCATGCATAGGAGATAGCTGGTGGGTAGGATGTATGCACTGAGTGAGGGTCTCATTTTGGTGAAAAGGACAGCATTTTTTTGTCATGAGTCCATTTATTGCCCTGGAGACCTGTGCTGGCATGAGAGAGCTTAGTTGTCTCTCCAAGCTTCGCACCAGACTTCTAGTGTTGTGTAGTTACAGAGGTGCTATTGTGTCTGTTCTCGGCTGCAGTTATTTAGTCCTTCTTTTTTATAAACCAAGATTTCCCCCCACCTCTTACCTGGGAATTACACACCAGCATGCTCTGGTTAATGTTAAGTTAACCTGTAGCACATTAACATTTCCATCAGGCACTAGGCCCTTTACATTATGTGGCACTGCAGATTCCCAGAACAGCATGTGTGTGTGTGTATATATATATATAAAATTTTATTTTGGAGAAACTTCAGACAAACGTGGATTGTTTAATTGCAAATTAAGTCATAATATGAAACTTTCCCCTTCAGTTTCTGGCTGTAATGTGCTGTCTTTGCCTGCAATAAATCAGCCAAAGCATGCAAAGCAATTTAGGATTTGGTCTGGAGGCTGCAAAGGAGGAAATTTATTGCTTCTTGTTTGAATGACTGCATGGAGGGAGCAGGTGTGTTTATAACCATAGGCAATGAGCACTGGCTGCTTGCAGAAACTGATTCAGACAGGGCTTGAACCACTGACAAGTTCCAAGGGTAATCCTGGGGTTTCCTTCCCCCCTTCTTGTCAGTCATGAAAACTAAACATTTAGGAGGGGGAAAAAAAAGCAGGAATCTCCATTTTTAGTAAAATTATTAACTTTTTTTCTTTTGGACTATGCACACCTTAATTTTTTCTAATCAGCTGAAATGCTCCTTATTCCCTCAGGGTAAAATTATTAAAGCAACTGCCTTATGGCATGATTTCATAGTATTTATGTGATGGCATATGTAGGTTGATTTATATATCTTGCTTGCTGTGAAGTAGTTTCAGTGAGTGGTGAGTCAAAATTATGAAAGCTACCAAAAATGACAGGAGGTCCGTGCATTTGTTGCTGAAAACCATGATAGAAAACTTGTGTTACAGTCCCCTTTAACATTTTTGTGAGTGAAGAAAGTGAGTGCCCTTTTGACTGAATGAATAATGCAGGAATTCACCTTGATGGTAGGAAATCCCCTACAGAACAGGAAAGATGACGAACCTTCAACCTGGGTGTAAGGTCCACAGCACCCCCTGCAAATGTCTGGTGGAGCTCTTGGGCTTGTTGGAGCATTTGCTGTGCTGAAGAAGAGTTGTGGAAAAGAAAAGGACAAGAGGGGTAGCATGGTTAAACACTTTTGGCCTAGTTCACATGCTGTCTATTGAGAGGTTTGGCTGGAAATCCCTTTTTGTTCAACATGAGGGACAGGAAGGAACTGTAGTTTTCCATGGAGAAGCAGTATAGTGAGATATTTCCAATGTATATTTGTATATTATTGTAATCTGAGGACTGGGATCTGTTCTGGCAGAAATACTGTGAAGCCCTTCTAGATGGTTATTTTTTGGTTTTGGTATGCTTTTTTTTTTTTAACTCTGCAGCATCCGCTGTTGTGGCAGGATGCCCGTAAAAGGTTTTTCTTCTGGGAATGGAAATTAGGATACATTAAAAATGAGAGTCATCTCGATGTCTTTCCCAAACATTCAGGTTCCTGTAAACTTGTAAAAGTGCACAGACCTTTCAGATAGGGTCTGCATAAGGGTAGTATTAAAATAAAGAGCAGAAAAGTCATCTTGAAAGATCAATGAAAAACACAGTTTGTTTTGTTAGAAAACCAAACATGTCAGTTACTGAAACCAATTTTGTACCTGATTAGAATCATACTTGCAACACAGTTGCTTTGGGTTTTGTCCTGATCTTGGGGAGTTGTGTGCTTAGGGCTTGTCTTTAGGTTTGCAGCAGTTTCTCTGGCTCCATGGGCTTTCCCCAAGCATTGGGCGGGTGTTACGAGCTGAAAGGGTCTGACTTGAGCCGAGTTGCTAAATAGGGTCATTTTAGCACTGGCTCTGTGCAGATTTCTCAAGTAATAAACAAAGTAGAAACCAACAACTTCTGTAATAGGCTTTAGTGGAGCTGTTGACAGTACTGGTCTCTTGGAGAAGAGGTTCAGGACCAAGCTAAATTTGCCACAAATACTGTCAAGTGTGGATCTTCACACAACAGTGATAGCTAAACCTCAGTCATAATTAGATACTACAGCTTAATTTACTTCTAATTTAATCTCCAACCTACTGAGAAGTCCGGGCCTGATACAGATGCAGGTTTTGTGGTGTTTCACATCTGAAGTTGAGATGGTGAATTCCACCATGGGTTCCCTGTGGTCCAGGACAGCTCAGGTAGCATGGCTCCCTCCCCACGGATGCATTTTGGTTTGCAACAAGACATTCCCATCCACTCTTCTGGGTCCAGATAGGCGTTTGGGGACAACATGGCGCAGTTTGCACCTGCAGTGCCAGTCTTGGATAGTAAAATACATATATCCTGGAAGAATACATTAAGATTTTATGGAATAAAAAGGAGAGAAGTGTTAGTGCTGACCTGCAGGTGGCATGCTCAGGATGCTGAAGTGGCTGGGAGATGTCCTACTTTTTTTTTTTTTTTTTTTCTCCTCCCTTCCCTCCCAGCCACATTGCAGTGAGCTGCTCTGCTGGGCACCTGCCAACATTCAGGCAGCAGTTACATAAGAACAGCTTTTTTTCCTGGAATTTAGGCCTGCTGCTGATGTGTGACCTTCAGTGGTAATTGCCAATAATGTGGTGGAGATGTTTACAGTCACTGCTGGCTGCGTCAGCCCCCGAGACTGCACTGGTAGCTGCTCTCCCTGTGGGGCTACTGATGCTTCCCGTGACCATTGGGAAGCCCCATACTGTCGGATCTGGATTTTATTTTCCAGGATGAAGAGGGGTTGCCCTGCTCTCCCTGTTCCCTACAGGGCTAGTGGGGTCCTGGGCAGGGTCCAGCAAACACTGAAATGTTTTTTGGTTAGTGGGGGTTTTTTTTCTATTTTTATTCAGTGATGACACTTCTTTATACAGCTGATAAAACAGTATCCAGCAAGATACACCTGCAGATCAACTCAGTGAAGTTTTGCGTTTGGGTTTTTTTCACCTTTTCACTTTGGTCTTGAGGTTTCAAGTAGGTGAAAAGGGAACTGAAAATCCTGGTTCAAAGCAGTTGACTCAAAATTACCTTCTTGGTGTTCTTTATCAGTGATAAACTAAAGCTATGACAGCTGAGTGAAGTACAAAATACGTGCTATTTTATGCATGTGCTTGTTGGTGTCTGAAAATGTATTAACCTCTTAAGTGCGGAGGGATGCACTTAAGAATTATTTTCCTTCTAGAAAGATCTTGCTCCACAGTCTTTTCTCTTGTATGTTTTGCACTTAGACAGTGCTTCACTTGTTATGTCTCAAGCAGAGGAAATGCAGGCTCTCATAAATTTTTGTGGGTTGCCTTATATTTTTTTCCTTCAGAAATCCTGCAGTCCTTGGACTGTTTTTATTGCATAAACTAGAATTGGTGAGGTCTTTGGAAAAGGTGACTAGAACATTTATTGTAGTTATTTGTAACAACAACAACAAAGTTATACCATCTTACTGGTTCATCAAAATTGCTAATGTAAAATATGTGGTGAAGGTAGTTCTTATTACATTCAGGTGTTGTAAAAGGCCTGCAGAGTTGAAGGTTTACTTGAGAAGCAAGTGATTGCACTGCTGTTGAAGGTCAATAGCATATCAGAGACTGAGGTCTCCAGGAAAGCCCCAGCCCAAGTAAAATAGGCTTTCTCAACTGAAAACTCTGGAAAATGAGAGAAGGCACTCCCGTAGGCCAATCTCTGTGACCTTTCAGTGCAGGCACTGACAGCCCTCATGCCAAATCTCCCACCTCATCGTCTGGCAGCACATACAGTCTGCAAATTCACTGAGATAAGAGGGAGGAAACTTTAGTCCCGCCCTTGATATGGATGTGCACTGCTGCAGCAGGGCAAGGGGCTGTGAGTGTGTGGTTTTGTGCTCCATCACACACTGGTGAGAACCTTAGGGCTACCTCTGCCCCTGTCAAGCCCATGTGTCTGCTGTGACGGCTGAGGGAGCTGTGCTGTTCAAAGGAGCCTGTACCAGGACAAGATGCTGCTCCACATCTCCTGGGTTCTCTTATTTTCTGTAGATGTGAGATCTTCTGTCACTGAAAATAGACTGCTTGGCAACTTTGACGCAGGTCTGTTACATTGGTGAACTGTGATGTGGGAAGTTTGTCGAAGGAGTTCAGTGCTCTTGGTACCCAGTTATTCCCCCCCTGCCCTGAAATTTATNTTTAGTCCCGCCCTTGATATGGATGTGCACTGCTGCAGCAGGGCAAGGGGCTGTGAGTGTGTGGTTTTGTGCTCCATCACACACTGGTGAGAACCTTAGGGCTACCTCTGCCCCTGTCAAGCCCATGTGTCTGCTGTGATGGCTGGGGGAGCTGTGCTGTTCAAAGGAACCTGTGCCAGGACAAGATGCTGCTCCACATCTCCTGGGTTCTCTTATGTAGATGTGAGATCTTCTGTCACTGAAAATAGACTGCTTGGCAACTTTGACGCAGGTCTGTTACATTGGTGAACTGTGATGTGGGAAGTTTGTCGAAGGAGTTCAGTGCTCTTGGTACCCAGTTATTCCCCCCCTGCCCTGAAATTTATCCATAGCAAGTCAGATGCATTTTTAACAAACACCTACATATCATCTGCAGAGGCTAGAAATTTCCTATCCAGATTTTTTTCGTAATTCTGAAGGTAACAGCATTGGCTTTTCAAAGGAGACTTGGCAAGCAGGTACCCTACGTGGATTTTTCTTGTGTTATTGAAGAGTCATGAGGGATAGAAACGTAATTGTGCTCTGGTCTGTTGTCATGAGTCAGACTAGGTGGTGCTTTTGCTGTGTCTTTCAAGTAAGAGCTCTACTGGATGTATTTCACAGAGAAAAGAGGAGACATTCAGAAAAGGGAGGAAAAAATAGAAAGGGACTTCCAGGGCTGTATCTAATCAACCAGTCCCACTCGAGCTGCTGCTCTAGGAGATGGCAAGGCAAGAGCCGAGGCATTGGTTTGAGAATAATTATGTCTGAGATCTTCACTGTGTTTCTTTGCATCTGGATATACAACTCAGCTTTCAAAAGCTTAGTATGATCTTTGGCTGACTGACGCTGTAGTTGTTTTCCCCTTTTTATTTTCTTCTCTATGCCACGTCTCTCCCCTCCTCACCCCAATAATTAGATGCCATATGCATGGAGTTGGGTTGGTTCCTGAATTCACAGATTTTAGAACCAGAATTGACTGTTTGGTAATTTAACCCAAATTCTTGTGCAGCACAGGGCATCTTGTTTCTCGCCGTTGTTTCTCTGCTGAGCCAAATCAATTTAGTTTGACTAAGCTTCAAAATTCTCAGTGTTGATCTTGAAGATCTACTAGGACAGGTGTCAGTTTACTGCTGCCTTGTACCAGGTAGTCACCTTTGTATCTGATTTAGATACTAACTTGAAAATCACCTAAACGAGATGCGTGTTAGGTTGGAAGATGGCATCAGCCTGTGGAAATAAAGCAGCCTGAGGTTTGTCACCTCTCAGTCCTTTCAAGTTGGACATCACCTGAAGTGGTGGAGGTTTGTGCTTAAACGTGTGCTGGCTACTCCATGATTTTGTCAAAATCCCAGAGCTCGAGGCTGAAGAGAAAAGGATCAGTGTTTTGAAAGTGTTCATGTGTATGTGCTTACACAAAGGTGTGGGGTTTTCTGATGAGATTAATTCCCATCCTGTTTTGTTGAAGCCACTATCCAGAGCAGACCCAGTCTTTGTGAACTAGAATCCCCACCTGCCTTTTTGCATTTCAGGCCTTTTCAGTGCTCAGTGTTCTGAATGTTTACTACATAGTTGGGTTAAAAAAAAATACTGAGGAAAGCAATCCTGAGGCTTTAAACCTGAATCAAAATCTTACTGTGTTTCCTCAAACCATTTCCACATTTTTAGTCACAGTGCTAGTTGCTTGAACTTTCTGTGAAAGACAGAATTGGACAACTTTCATCTCGATTGTAACATTGAAAGCAAATTAAAAGAAAACTTTTGTACCTTCCTCAAAACCATAAAGGAGAAGGGACTGAAATCTCTTCCGTATCTTTTAAGTCAAGATATAATGAGTTCATACTTGAGCTGTCACTTGCCTTGGTGGTTTTCGAGGTGGATATATCCGCTGTTGACTCAGATAAAGACTGTTCTGGGAAACATGTATAGTCTGTGTTAGGGAAATAGATGGTAGCAGTATTACAGTTACCAACAGGTCAAAAAAAATCTCCTGGTTTATTTTCTAACCTTGTGGGAATGGAAGCTTCAAAGGAAGAGGGGATGTTATGCAACAGGTTGAAAGGAACTTTGCTTACTGCTGATAGTAACAAAAGGCATTGTACTCCTCCTTGCTCCTTACTCTCTACTTCTCACTTCCCAAATACGCTCCAATTTGAGAGCTTGCCACTGTGTCTGTGGCATTCACCTGGCCACTGTTTGATGTTCTGCAGACTTGCCTCTGTCCCCCATACCACAGAGTTTTTGTTAGACAGAGAGCTGAGTGATTTGGAAGCACAAGAAATAGAGCAAAATTACTATTTCAGACTGCTCTTCCACTGTGTTCGATCCTTTCGGTAAAGCATAAGCTGATACTTTGTGGTTGCAACATGCAGGATATATTGCAAAGTGGAGCACAGTAACTATAGCTTAATAATTCTTTGCTGGTTTAGCCTATTTTGACTCAGAAAATAACAAATTCAGTACTTGGAGTTTATTTTCTTACTGAAAGATTGCTGAAGGCTGTGCTTATTTGGAATGATCCATCGAGAACTGCCAAGGGCAGTAGCTTTTGCTTTCAGTTGAGTTTGCGGGGCTGGTTCTAACATGCTGATCTATTTATACATGCTGTCTGTGCTCGAGTAGGAAGGCATAGAAATTTACTATCTAGAATATATTCTTTTTTCTTCCCCAGTTAAGTTGGAAAGATGAAACTAATTTCATGCTGATTCTTCGTCTGTGCTGGTTTTCAGCCTCAAAATGTAGATATATGTTTAGGGAATTTGGGGTCATGGTATAAACCTAGGAATAAGGAAGATTTCATTGGGAATCTGAAGTCCAGTATGTTATCTTGTGGCAGTCATGCCCACTTGACCTGCCAGCTTCACTCTCCCCAGGAATGAAGGGATGCCTTTCCCTCCCAGGGGACTAGGCACAATTTCCTTACTGCTGTTGACTACTCAAGGAAAGAGGATTTTTTTTGCTCTGCTTTGAAGCAAGTTGTGCAGATGGTGTCTGCAATAAGAACAATATGCCCAGACTCCCTGATGACCTGATACGGCATTTCCAGTGTCCAGCCTACAGGCAGCAAGGGTGTCCAAAGCGGGCTGTGCAGGAACTGTGTGTGCCTCTGCATAAATGAGGTTCTTCCTGTTAATTTTTAGTCCTCTGGCTTAAATACTCCCTGCTTCAGTTTGATGAAGAGAGAAATGGTTTGCATGCTTGTGAAGTTTCCAAGAGTGGTGACAATGCAAGGAAACGGTGTACCAAAGGCCGTGTGAATTAGCCAGGAGGAAAGTCCATTAGGAAAAGAATGGAGAACCATGTTTCCTGGCCAAGGAACCCCTGCCCACGGAGCATTGCAGGGAAGTGCTCACTCCTCTGGCTCCTTCCTGGGAAGCTGAAGTCTCTCCATATTTAGACTTCTGGATCTTGTGGCCTTTCTCTCCCTTTACTGTGAATTTCCTAGGCTACGGCAGGTAGAGGGTAAAGAATAGCACATTTTTTTCCCAGCTGGTGCTTGATTTGTCTGTCTAGTTTGTGTGCCCTCTGGGCAGACACGGACAATGAGTAGCTGACTTAATTTGGTATTACTGTATCGTCCTTGTCTTATTTCTTAGCGTCTGTGCCTGGGAAGTTAAATCAATTTGCCCACGATTAAGTAGGCAGTTTCATTTGAATGTTTAGGTCTCTGTTGTATGTCTATACTCTACTAGATAAAAGTTGCTTGTCTTCCTCTGTTTTCCATGTGATGATCAGCATTTAAAATTTGAAAAGCTGTCACAGTTAAGCTTCTTATTTCATTGCTCGTGTTTGGTGCTGTATTGTAGATCTTTTATCTTGCGAAAAGTATGTTTATAGATGAGAATCCACTGAAAGGTTTTGGTTTGTTTTTTTTTTTTTAAATTAACACTGTAAGGCTACTTCCTTTCTGTGACACGCATCCCTGTCTTCCTTGTCCTCCTCCCTGCTGGGGATGGGTGTGCTGCCTTTGCCCTCTACCTGTTGCAGATGCCCAGTGTGCGGTTTCAGCAGGCTGCCCAAGTGCATTTCTGCACTGCAGGCCTGTGCGCACCTGCAACTGAAGCTTTTTGCTTGTGCCTCTGTGTTCATGCAAAGTAGTTTGGGATGTTCAAAGGATACCTGCTAAATTTTCAAAATGTAGCCCTTTTAGGAGCTGGGTGGGTGGGAGGGTGTAAACAGTCATTACAGCTGTAATTAATTTGTGATGATTCAGCTAAGTCAAGTGCTTTGCTAGCTCCCTTCCCCTATGTGTTGACCACTAGAGATCTCTGTTGGGATGAAAGATTGTTGAAGAATGACTAATTTTTCTGCATTTTACTTTCAACTAGCTGCCGCAACCTCCAGAAACGGAAAGCCCTGTAGAGGTGTGTCATCCACCTATATTTGTACAACAGGCAAATATTGGTGTTTTGAAGTAGTCCTGGTGGAGTGTCTTGTTGGTAAAAACATTGTGAAATGTGTGTTCCTGCGTGGTGCTAGAGAGTGAAAATAAGTAGATTTGTGCTTTAATCCGATATAGGATCAACATGACAGGCCGAAAATTTATGAGCACGTGTAAACCAATCCCAAAGCTATGTTCCTGGACAAAGTAAGGAACTGAAAAAAAAAAAGTGTTTGAACCAGTCTAAGGTAGTGCAGGTCTTTCAGCTATTTCCCTTTACCTTTTAAGTGAGGCACTGTCTGAAAAGTCTCCTCTCAACTCTTCTTGCGTTACCAAAATGAGACTTCATTTCTCTGGCTCCTAATATGCAATTTGCTTTCCCTTTGTGTCACGTAGTTTAAACGTTTGTTAAGGAAATGGAAGTGTTCAAAGTCAGTGGAAGCTTCATAATTCCAGAGCAGCTGGGTGTCCCGTTTCAAATGCCACAGTCAGAAATCGTCCCTTCACACCTTCGCTATAGAGCTAGTAACCTTGATTTAGATATGTAGGCTTATTACAGCAGCATCAGTTTGCGTAAGGCTTATTATTTGCTGAAATGAAGACATAAGAATTTTGGAAATCTCAGTTTCTTTCAAAATTACTGGGACATCCAGAGATGGCGTTAGTAGATTGTACAATTGGGTGCTGTATCAGTGCAAACCTAACTGAAACCACATGAAAGTCTAAATGTAGGACAGTGTTGATATTCTGAGCTATATGAATTTGAAGTTTATAAATATGATATGAAATAATGAAGAAGAGAATGCAGTTTGTGGTGGCTTAGACCTTTTATTTCCAATTTTTCTGAAATAGTGTTTAAATCTAAATAAAGTCTGAGTGGTCGCAGAATGGCTTTGAGATGTTTGGGAGGTGGCGCCTGGTTTAAGATAGGTCCCCACATACAGCAAAAGCTCACTGTACTTCAAGTTTACAAAGTGGAAGCTCTATTGCTGAATGTTTTGCTTCCTGAAGTTCCTGAAAATTTGCTTCCTTCAGACACCTAATATTTGAAATATGAGGAATTTTATTTGGGAACATGCATATGCCAAGGGACTTTGTTCATTAAATCAGTGAAACATGAAGTCAGTGGCATTGGAGCAGAAATCCCACAGGTTTTGTCAGAGGCCCTTCACAGTCTCGAAAGAGCTTTCTTGACCACAACCGAACACATAGAAGTGCCTACACTTCCACTCTAAGCGTGTGTATAGTGGGACAAGGTGTTCGCAGGTGTGTGTGTATCTGTGTGTATTTATGCATGGGCATGCATCGTTTGAGTTTTTAGAAACTCTTGTGTTACTGGTAACTGTAAAATTAGACCGACTTTGTGTCGTCTTTAAATCCATAAGAATGTGTTGGCATATGTGCATGCCATGGTGGCCTGCTGGTGGCTGGCAGAGAAGACTGGTTAAGTACTGCCAGAGCTAATTGAGGGCAGATGTTCTGTTTAGATAGCTTGTCAGTCCATCTTCCTCATCTTTCCCCCCGTTGCTTTTAGCTGTGACTTCCCTTAATATTTTCCATGAGTGCAAAGATGTTAGTGTCTCTTTAGTGTTGTTCTGCTTTTAAATGAAATTTCTGCATGCACAGCAGGAGCTTGATCAAAGTCTACCACAGAGGCAACTGGAGGATCATAGAAGGGTATGTACAGCAGTCAAGCACATTCAGAACTAATCCTCTACCTTTTTCCTTTTAAACAGTGAAGTGTAAGTCATGTAAGAAACTTCTGTGTTTAACTGCTTGCTGTCAGTCTGATTTTGGAAAATCTAAAATGATCAACTACACTTTCAAAATGGGGAGCTGGGGCACCTTCTTTTGCCTTAAATCTAAGGGGAAAGTGCTTCGCTGCTCTGAGTTAAACCTCAGATCCTGGTCTAGTCTGTTCACACTTTCAAAGCACTTTCCTTTAATGATGACTGCGCAATTGTGAAGTGAGATTAATCAGTGCTTGTGGCATTTGTCTACTTTCACCACAGCTACCCCTTTGCAAACAGCCAAGCTACAAAAATGAGTGTTGTTAAAACACTTCTCAATTTCTTCTGCTCTTGTAGCTGGCAATATAATAGAAGTGACTTGATAATGTTTAAGAGTGAAGCAGTTATAAAAATTCTCTGTTTTAACATTTGTAGCAAGTTTTTGGTATGAGTTAAACTGAGTTGGGTATTGCAATAGTGTTTGATGGTGAATGCAAGTGAAACTGGATGCTGCTGGGTTGGTTTTTTCTGGGTAGCATATTTGATTTTTCGTATTGCTGCCACACATCTGATATTTGTTTGCATACTGTACGCATCAAAGTGGTGTACAACTGTAACATGATGCTTAAAGAACTGTTCTGGAGCCAAGTATTGCAGCTGAATTAATTATAACATTTCTTAAATACCACTTATTTTTTCTCCCCTCTACTTTGATCACATACTCATATACTTGTTAGCTAACACTGTGGATTTGAATAATTTTGTAGGAAACAAAGTTTTTCATCCTAGTTAGAATCTGAAGTGCTGATGAATGTGGATTGCCAAACCTCCAAAAATACGGATCAGCATTTTTAGATTAGAACAAGAAATGCTCAATATGTGTTTCTTCTTATATTTTCTGGTTAGTTGTCCCATTTTGGATACACTGCTCCTGCAGACAACAGAGGTGCTGCAGGTCTGTCCTCAGAGCAGTAGCTCCTGGGGAGGTCTCTCCACTCACCCCGACTATCTTGACCACAGAATAAAAGTTCCCTTCTTCTCCACAGTGGACCAGAAGGAAAGTATAGACACAACTCCAGGAGCTTTAGTTACCCTTCCAAATTCAGAAGTAGATAGTTTACTGAACAGCGGTTCTTGTGGTTGGCTATATTTTTTTACCTTTTGTAGTGAGAAGTTAAAATTATGGTTTTTAAATGCTAGTTGATAATGATGACTGCCAGTTAAACAGAAGAGGAAAATGGTAATGTGAGAACTGTATTGTAACTTGATTTTTGGCATAAGGCTTATATGGATATCAAGTTGTCTTTATGATCAGAACACATGGTGAGGGAAGAGGTAGTAGTTTAGGGCTTTTTTTCGTCTGGATTGGCCTTGTTCTGTCATGTAGCCTCCCTTACCTGCCAGACTGAAAGCAGAAAGATGGTTTAGGCACGACATCATGTACTAAACACACTCATGTTGCTGTCAGTCGAGGTAGCTCCTCTGGGATAAGAATTTGCTTGAGCTTTTGAATTGAGTCTCTTGCCTGTCCTATATGTTCACTGTTTGGCCCAAGCAGTGATAGGAAGCGTATGCCCCTTGGAAGGTGCTCATATTCTTCTCCTTTTGCTTCCAAAGTAACTTGCCATTTTTTCTTTTTTTGGGGGGGGTTGACTTCAGAAGCAGCTGGTTGGAAAGCTCTCTTCGTCTTTAATTTGCATCTTGTCTCCCTGCCACATGCCCATAAAATGCAGGTCCTGTCCTGCAGCATTCACACTAATAATCTATAGGAATAAATTTTGATCTGCTAAATTGTAGTGACGTGAAGCTGGCCGTGGTGGGAGCCCTGACATTAGTACCAGCCTTGCAGGGAGGGCAGCGATCCCTGACCAGCTGCAGGCAGGTGCTGGGCTTCTCTGTTTGGAAGTGAAATTTGGTGAAGTTCTGTTAATTGACAAGCAGGTTTGGGTCTTCCCAGTGCATTGGGGTGTAAGGATTTCTCTCAGCTACCTTTTGTGAGTGCCATCTTTGTAACAAAAGCCGTGTGGCTGTGCGCAGTGCTAGAGTTTTAGATGAGCCAATTAATGCACATTTACATTGTTCCACTTACTTATTTGTGTTTTAAAGGTCTCATGTCAAAGTTTAAAAAAGAAAATTGCACTTATATGACAGCTAATATACTAAACATTGTAGTTAATGGCATTTTGAATTTATAGTCAGAAAACTGATTTTGTTTGAAATGCAACTGAAAATCAGTGTCAAGCACTTGTTTTGTGAATGGAGATGAAGATACTTTAGTTCATCCTGACAGATGTTTAATATGAAAATCTTCTTGACTACATGAATGATTTTTTTTTTTAAATCCTCAGAGAATCCTTTTTTTTCCCGTTCTCTTAAGAACTGTCTCAGGGTGGTACTGCTGTAACCACAGCATGCTGCCATTAGCAGAGCAGTAGCTCCCAGTTAAAATGATCACCAGCTCACCTTTTCTTGCACAAAAATCTTATAAAAATCTGTGAATCCAATTGCAGTGTTTGTGTGTCTGCCCATTCTTGGCAATACTGCTAACTTTTATACAATGCTCTGAATTACTGGGCATTCCTGTGAAATCTTAAGGCAGAGCAGTGCAGCATTTGCAGGTTAGCATTCAACCTAGGAGGTGCTCTGGCCTCTGCTGACGGCAACAGCGCATGCTCTGCAAAGATGTGCTGGGTGCTTCCCAGGGCACAGGGATGGGATGTCGGGGTTATCTGAGGACTGGTGGTTTGCAGTGTCTGCAGGCTCATGTGCTCAGATGCTGACTGCCAGCGTGACTGGGCGGCTCAGGCAGCTGCCAGCACGGAAGCGAGGAACAAAGAGCTGGGATGCAGCAGGGATTGCTCAAACTTCTGCTTAGTGGCTGATAGATTGCATCAGTTACTGATGGAGGGGAGAAAAGAATGTGTGCCTATGACATAGATGAAATGGCACAAGGGGATAGGTTTGAGAAGATGGGCTTGCTTCCTCACAAAATCATTTCTAATGTTACTCTTTCTCTTAATTCTTCTCTGTATTTTGTATTGGTTCTGTGCAAATGCAACTTGTTTACATTTAAAAACGAGAAAATAGATCTTTAAAAATACGAAAGCAAATCTGTCTAGAAATCTTGAAAGAAAAACTGAACTGTAGCTGTTTCTGGTGCTTAGAACCCATAATCTTATTTGAGCCCCATGAGACCCCTTACCCCAGTGTCCCAGCCTGTCCATGCACATCAGGAGATACTCAGTGGATTCTTCCACATCTCCTGTGTTTCAGTACTGGCCCCTCTCACTACAAGTAGGCTAATAACAGCAGTCCCATTGCTACTGAGTATTAGTAGTTTGTCTACTTATTAAGCTCACATCATGATTTCATTATCCTCTTTGAATCAAGGGTGAGGCACTCAGGCAAGTTTTGGTCAACCGTTACTACGGCAATGTGAGACCGGCAGGACGGCGCGAGAGCCTCACCACCTTTGGCAATGGCCCCTTGTCTTCTGGAGGCACCAGCAAAGCCGGGGCAGGAGGTAGGACATGCTCCTGCTCATCAGTGGTTCGTGTGCTCGGCCCTGCCAGATGCTGTATGTCTGTGTCTGCCTGATGAATCAGTACTTAACAGGTGAAATACAGGGTGTTTCCCCCCCCCCGTTCTTTTTTATGAAATCCAAAAAAAGAAGAAACTATCCACATAGGTGGGGAAGAAGTCCTGCTTTTGAAGTCACTCCCAGCTTTTAAAACTTAAGTGTGTTTTAACTTTCCTTGAGAGATTCCACTTTAGGCTGAGTGGAGCATCGTTCTCCTTCCTCTGATCATGTCAGCTGCATTTTCCTCATGCAGATTCTTTTTCTCCTGAGTGCATTTGAGAAAGTATATTAAAATTAAGCAGGCAGATCTTTTTATACTTTCCAGATACTATCTTGGGTTAGCTTGAATTTTGTGACTTTGCTTTGAATGAATGTATTTAGAAAACCTGAACAATTTAATATTTGTACTAATATTTGGGAAACATGCTCATAAGGGTGTCAGATTAACCATATCTGAAACAAAACCACTTTATTATATCACAGAGATTGCAGGGTGGGATGAGCAAAAAAATCAGTTTGAAATCAGTTATAAAGCATAGTTTATTTTGAGACAAATGCTAAAGAAGTCAGTAATGTCAACCGTGTTTTGACAAAGCATAGTTCAGTGGGTTTTGCCTCATGAAAATAACAACAGTGGGTAGTCCTATGGAAAGCAGGTCTAGTCAGAAACAAGTAAGAAAACTTTCAAACCCCTCATTCCCCTCTGTTTTCTGAAGATATTTTTTTTCATTAGTCCTTGTGCTGTGTTGCCTACTGCTATACTCCTCTACTTTCTACCGTGTTTTGCTGCTTTTCTCATTCTTCCTGCCTCCTTCACAAATTCGGGCTCGCTGCTCTTGTTTGATCTATTTATCTGTGAAGTTCACGGTTCTGCAATTGCACAGAAGAACAACATTGGCTTTGCCATCCTCTGAAGTGTGTTTTAGCTTTTCTCCATCTCCTTGCTGGTCCTATAGAGCCTTTACTTGTCTTTGTATCTTTGAATCTGCACTGTTTCCAGAATACTCTTCCAATGCACCAGCCTTCTTTCTGTTTTCACTTGCTAATTAAGGCAGCACTGGCAATGGCTACTTCCCAAGGCTGTTCTCTAGACACCACGTCCTGCAGGCTTGCACACTTTAAAGCAGGAAAAAATTCTCATCTTGCAACATGCAAAATCTGTGCTTTAAGTTGAAAAACTCTTCCTTGCGGAAATGCTTACACCTGAGTTCATTGCTGTTAATAAACTTGTGCGCATCCTTCAGGTGCGATTAATAATTTGAATTGGAAAAGAGGTGCCATCACTGTAAGGTGGCAGAGTTTGAATCTCAGCCTGTTTCTTAAAATCATTTTTATAGGAGGAAGCTCTGGATCAAGTTCAATGAGCCGAGGTGAGATGAGTTTGGCAGATGTCCAGTGTCATCTGGATAAAGAAGGAGCATCCAACCTGGTCATAGATCTCATCATGAATGCCACGAGTGACAGAGTCTTCCACGAAAGCATCCTGCTAGCCATTGCCCTTCTGGAAGGTGGGAACACTACCATACAGGTAGGGAAATGGAAAACTTTAAGCTTATCATTAAAACATATTGGCAAGGGAAATGTTTTTATGGAATCCAGGAAGCTTGAGGAGGTTAAGGAGATGGGAGGGGAAATAACTAAATGATCTCTGACCCGTAATTAAAGAAATATCACACTCTGCCATGCAGAAGTTAAGTTATTAAATATTTTCATGGGCTGTGAGTAGTTGAGCTATTTTCCAGGGCAGTATAGAGGAACGTATAACAAATTAGCTTTCTAGCATAAATGAACATGACTGCTTCTATGAGTAAGTTTAAGTAACGGCAGCATGCTCAGAGACTTACATTAGCTGTTCAGACTGGAATTCAAAGTAACTGTTAACTCCAGACCGCTTCTGTTCTCCGGTTTATCTTACTGTCCTTTGTTTCTGTGTTTTAAATAAGGATTTGGTTTCCCTAAATAAGAATTTCTCCTGGTATGGATTTTAGTGAATGTATATCAACTGACTAGCACAGTATTCTTGCAAACAGGAAGTGAAATGTTATTATGGCAAAACATGCCTAAAAAGATTACTGAATGTGTCATAGCTTATTCTTTTCACTTTGCATGTGTTCTGTTTGCAAACAGTCTGTTTCTATCTTTGATGATGAGATTTATATGTAGCTATTCCAGACAGTGTTACCCCTTTCCCACCCCACTGCAATGTGCTTCATGTGTCTGAACAAAGCAATTGGTAATTGTAATTTAAGGGCAATTTTGTAGATTGGCCCTTTCAGTTGGTGAAGTGATACATCCAGATATTTGATACACATAGAGATTTTTTTTTTTAATAATTTGATATCATTTCTGCTTTATCTTAAGTAGGTACATTTATTTAGGTACTTAAAGCACTAACATTTTCAGAAGAGCTTGAGAAAGTAGAACAACAAAAACCTTAAATGTGGCCCATTGTTCCCAGTGCAGTATAACCGTTCCGCAGTCCTTTTTTTGATTCTGCCTTGAAAACCAAACTACTGAAAGATGCAGTCTTACTCTGGTATTAATGCAGCAGCAAAAAGCCGCCACAGTGGAGATGTTGCTCTTACCAGATATCCATTGCAGCTCCTGGGAGAAATGTTTGAACAGGCTGAGCGTAGCACCTTGTGTTGTGCTTAATCTAATCTCACAGTGGGCTGTTGTGAAAATGATCCATCCTGTTCTGGTTTGCTCTGCTTGTCCCTTCTTGGGACAACATGTGCAGCTCTGGGGTGAGTTCATTTAGGTGGTTGATCTGATTGAAAACCAGCCTGCCAGTGAAAACAGATTTGATCCTGTAGACAAGTGTGGCTCAAATCTCACCAGAGTTCTTCAAAAGAGCAGCTGTATCCTCTGGGCAGCAGTATGTAGAGAACCTTGATTAAGTGTAACATGGGGCTGAATCTTGACTAGTTATAATTGATCACGGTGGTTAAAACATGCACTAGATCTCTACACCTCTTGTCATCATACAGACCTCTGTTGAGAGGAGAGGGACTTCTTGGGTTCTGTAATTGGTGTCTTCTTTTTTTAACCCATGCATACACAATGGTGAAGGCTCTTCAGAAAAGAGAAAGTGGGAATCAAGCATTTGAAATCCCATGTTACCTTAAAATGTGATGAGAGGATTAACGTTCCTTGGGGAGAATTACTCCTTTAAACTTCCTGCTCTTCTCCAATGTAAAGGAAGCTGAGCTTTCTTCTTCTGAGCTCTCAAGGAGCCTCAGGTAACCTCACACTGTCATGCTGGAATGAAAAACAAATTCTGCACCAGCTTGATGTGAAGAGATTCTTTGCTTGTGCTGGAACTCAGAACTAATGGACTGAGCAGTCACTTCCCGCTGTGTGTGAATCAGTGTTGGAAGCAGATTCTTTAGCTCATCTGTTCAAAACAAACAGGGGAATCTGCAATCCATCTCCGAAGATGCATTTTTCACCAAAAAGAGATTCTCTAATTTGCATTTGCCGCCTATAACTGGGAGCTGGGAGTCTGTATAATAACCATGTGGTTAGGAATGAACTGTTGGCATAGGGTGCTAACAGCAAATGGCACAACACTTCCACATCCGTGCCTTATGGTGCTGCCAGTTTCTGTTGCATTTTGTCATTTATAGATGTTTCTTCTGCAAACCACAGTAACTGTTTTCTGTCCTTTCCACTCAGGAATAAGTGCTTGGTTGTTGTCTTTACCTTTAGAAAATATTCTAGACAGCCAGCAGTTACTTGGTGTGTGTGCGTGTACGTGCTCTAACACAGCAGCAAAGGGCTGGGAGGGGGCTCTCGTGTAGACTACTTTTAAGTACAGAATGTTTTAGGAACCAAATGACTTGTGATGCCTGCAGCTAATGCTGTAAGCTCTCTGAGGCCTTGGACACACCCAGGAGCTCTTACTCATGCATCCAAAGCACAGATGAGACTTTATTGAATATATCCTATGGAGAGGTTGCAATATAGATATTCTGTGTTACAGCAATGCAGTGGTCTGATAGCAAAACCCAAAAAAGAAGGTTTATCACTGCACAAAGATGTTGTGTGTCTTACTTCTGCATTGACTAATTGATCCCAGTGCTAGATAGCAAGTTCACCGGTGCCATGCTTTACTTGCATTGGCTCTAGCACAGTCAGAGCCCATGGGGACTACTATAATGACAGTCAAGAACAGCACATGTTCAGCACTCTGTTCTTTCAGTAGTATTTCATAGGATCATAGAATCACTAGGTTGGAAAAGACCCACTGGATCATCGAGTCCAACCATTGCTATCTATCACTAAACCATGCCCCTCAGTACCTTGAGTCATGAGAGCCAAGTAAGTAAAACTTTAATGGAAAAAAGCACCCATCACAAAGCCTAACTTCGGGAAGAGCAGCTGGCTCAACACTGGTGAATCAAAGTGAAGGTGGAGGTAATGCTCTTTCAGTAAAATCACTGTTCCAGGTCTGTATCTCCTGGAGTAACTGCTGAATGATGTCCAAGTTACAGCAATGTCCTGAAATGGTAATTTGACATAACCAAGCTTTACTCTCGTCATATTGGAAGAATAGCATATCCACTCACACAGAAAGTGCCGAAAGCTCTGGGTGTAGCCTCACTGTTAGGGAGCACTGCCTTTACAAGACAGTTGCATGGAGAACTCAGTAGGCTGCACAGCTTCATACCTGATGGGCCTTATAAAGCGGAGGAGTCAAGATTTATTGAGTACAGCAGTATGATATTCTCCTACTTTGTAAGATTTCATTTTTACAAAATGTACTGCAAAATCTGTCTGCTTATGGAAACAAGATGCACGTGTGAAAATGCTTTCCCAGTGTGAACCCAATACTTCACATGGTCTTTTATCCTGGTCTTTTTCTAATCTGCGTTCTTTTGTGAAGTTTTGCAGGGTAGGTAGGTAGGGCTTCACAACCTCTGCGGGCTGCAGAGTGGATTTGCTGGATTTCTACAGCAATTCCCAGTAACTGCCAGTGGAAAAGTTATCTTCTGTCTCTGGGCTAATAACAGTGCTCATTTTGCAGGAGATACATTTGTCATTGTGAAGGTCAACCTAGCCACACTGGCTAGCTTTGTCTTTGAGGTCTAACACGGTTTATCTTGATTTCATATTTTTTTTTTGGCTATTATTAGCAGCTCTTAATTTAGATTCTGAGCAAGTTCATTCTGTGCTCAGTCTGAATAATTTTTACTGAACTTAAATTGCTTACATCTATGGGCTTTTGAGAATAGGAAACGGATGGTGTAGGGACAGGCTATGTAAAAGGTATTTTTGGCAGCAAAGCCAGAAATGTCATCTCTTCATGGCACTTTCTTAACTCCAGGTTTTCACACGGGAAATGAATTCGGCCTGAAGTTAAGCAGAAGGTTTGTACTGACACACAGCAACTTGCACATGATGGTTGTAATATGGTTAATAATGGGAGTTCCCGGGTAACTCCCATGAACTTCAGTGGGAGAACAGATCCCCACGATGATGGGAAGGGATAACTGGAATAGGTGTTACTGTTTCATTAGGCACATGCAGGGCCAATATTAAGGCTAGGCAAAGTAGGTGGTTGCCAACTCTAGCAGAAAAGCAAATCTAGAAATGTTCCTTATTACAATTGGCAGGAGTAGTTTTCTTTTTATTGTATTAACGTGGGGAAGAAGCAGGACAAGAAAAAATACTCCTGATATACCTTAAAGAGGCTAAACTGGTAGCGTATAGCACGCTGAATCCCATGCTTGTCTGTTTTACTATAGGGTCTTTGCCCACTTAAAACTCTGTAGGTGGAAACTTTTCTGGCTTTCAGGTTCTTTGGTAATAGAGTCTCTCATGGAGGTGTCCTAGCTGTGTCCGGTGAGCTTGTTGCTCCTGCTTAGCAGGAGCCTCTTTTTTTTCAGTGGGAAGCCTGTCCTCATTTGTAAAGAAACAGAAGCGGAGGTGGAACCACAGGGTCAAAACCAGACAACAAATTAACTTGACAAATGCTTCTGTTCACTGAACTGAAAATTACATAAACCCCTTTATTAATTTATATAACCCTCAGCATCCACATCGAGAGAGCTGGCATCAGCGGTTCTGCGTTGAGCAGCCCTGAGGTGGGGGATGCCCTGCTGGCCCCACATCCTCCTCTGAAATGGCAAGATGTGAGCGTGCCTTGTGTCCATCGTGCTGCTAGCTGGCACGTGGCACTCATCTTCCCGGGGTGCTTGCTTGGGTGCGCTTCCCTGGAGCTTGTGTGGCAGGTGCTATTGCTTGTGAGCTTGCTGCACGTGCATTTCTTTCAGAAGTGAAAGCTTGGTCCATTCCCTGCACACACTGCAACGAAGTGAGTTTTCCTCTTTTAAAGCAAGTCTGGCAAATGAATAATAGTGGAGGAAATTGCAGAGGGACTCTGTAACGCTTGTGTTGCATCTGCCAAATAAAAATTATATGCACCATTACTCTGCCTCAACTCTGTAGAGTTTGGTATTTCCTTGGTCCGTGGAAGTTAGTGGCAAGTCCCTTAAGTAACTGCCTTTCCCTGGAGACTTTGGTACCGCTTATTTAATTATGGATCTTCTCAAAAGTTAGATTGCCTGATAAATTATCCCCCGCCTCCCCACTGGTGTTTTCAGCAAGAGAGGGTAATATGAGGTTTATGGCATTAGTTCCATTTAAGATGTCTTTTAAGCAGTACCCCAAAGTGATGTGATGCAGAGCTACTGCTTTGAAGTACAGCAGTTCGTTCTTTCATCTTGCATCCACAGTTCTTCCCAAGATGCGGGCTCAGAGGATGAAGTGCTAGGAGTCAACACTCAAGCAAAAGGAAATAAAGGGGACTTGATCTGAGCTTTAAAGCATCTAGGTTGCTACTCCTACACAGCGGATGGTGATGGGATCTGTTCTTCTCAGTTGCTGGGGGAAGGAGGGATGTCTGGGATCAGGATCGGGAATGACCATGACTAGAGATAGCACCAAGGAGCCTGTGGTGGTGAATTCAGAGGGTCATGCCTCCATCATGGCAAGGCAAGAGCAAATCAGTCTTGTGCTGAGCCAAGGTTTAGAGCTCATCATGTACGTGTGAGTCTCCTTTGAGATATAAATGTACAAAAATCTACATGGTTTCAAGTTGCTTTTACTTCCAGAGCTTTTCAGTTCAGCCTGCAAGGAGGAGTCATTTTGTGTGCCCTCCTTTAGATGGTGTTTAGGGTTAGGGCTGATGGCCGCATGGTACTGTGCAGTATTATCCCAATGGGGCTCTGAACGAGTGAGATACCAGAAGTCACACAGCCAGCTCTTTGTTAGTCTGGTTTGGTAGGAAATGCTGGTTTGGGTGAAATGCTGGACTAACACAGCTTTCCTCTGTCCGGCTCTGTCTTGCACTGTACATGGGTTCAGACTTGGTTCAGACTTCAGTGCTCATGCATTGCTACCAGTAAGACCACTCCAGCACAGTGAATCATAGTACCCTTGACTGAAGCCCCAGGAACCAAGTGAACTAGGGTTCTACCCAGCAGGTGGAGAGACGGGGCTCACTCCTGTGGCCGTCTGCCACAGCTCTCAGGCTTGAGGGAGCAGTGACTTTGAGGCAGATCTGTCTCCTCCAACTTTCTGCAGTGTTGGCTGTGAAATACTGTGACAAAAAAGGAAGGAGGAGCGACACTAAAAAGATCAACAGTGAAATAGCTGGAACTAGCTAGTCAACCTGCTTTATTTATTTTTGCTTTCCTTGTTGGCCTAAATGTGTCTTGTCCCATTTGGTTGCCAAAACACTTAGAGTTTCCTTTTCTCTGTGACTGCAATTACTCTTCAAAATAGGGAGAAAATGTTACCAAAGATTACAGAAGTATTGATGATATTAAACGTAGATTTGTTGACACAATGGTGCTTTAGGGTTTCTGGTTTGGACTTTTTCAGCCAGATTTACTGCTTTAAAAATTTGCAACAGTCACAGGTATCTCTGAGCACACAATCGTATGTTATGGTAAATGCTTCAGAACATCTTTAGATCGGTAAACTTTTGCAAGTAGGACTTAAGAACTTTTGGTTACTGATAAAAAATGTCTCTTATAATTTCTGATGTTTGTTATTTGTTTATAACAGGCAGAATTCTTTGGTGTAGGATGTTCTACCTTCTTTACATAGTTTTCTGAACAGGTGTTATTAAAACAAATGCAAAAGCATCAAGCTATCAGCATGTATTAAGTCATCACCTCTGTCCTTGATAATTTTAATGAGTTTTTCTTAAGTTAAAATATACCATATTTTTATTTTACATTTTGAGTATGTTATTTCAGAATATGACATTTTAAAAAAAAAAGTAAATGTTCATAATGATCTACATCAACCATGACATTGTAGGCAGGGATCTGGTCCTTCTGTGAAAAAGAGTGCTTTCCAAAATGAAGCACAGTGCAAATCCAGACCCTCCTTCACGGTGCGGTTACCTTCTAAATGAGGCATAGGTTCTGTACTGGCAATTAAGTCAGCACTGAGGAAATACACGTCCTGATGCTCTGTTGATCTGCAGCACGTGAGGAGACTCGAGATAGCAAGCCCCTGGGAGCACACTCTTTTAATGTATTTAGCACAAGGAAGTCTCAGTCTCACTTGGCCACTAGATTCCACCATGTTAAAGACAAGCAAGCCCTGCTAATAATGCACTGAGAGTGCCAAAAGCTGCAGTAATCATTACTGTAGAGGTGATTTCATTTTTATTGGGGTCAGTAATATTGCATAGGTGAGACTGAGAATAGAGTGCATGAGGTGGGGTTGTAACGATACCATTTGTAGTCGTTCTACTTCAGCTGCAGCTCATAATATTTTTTAAAGTTTATTTATGCCTTCAATACTCCTGTATCATAGCATCTTTTAGTCTTTTTTGCCCAAAGGGAGGTATTATGCTCAGTTTTTTGAGGTGCCCATTTGCACTCATATGTAATGTAGACAAAAAAAAAAAAAGGGAGAGATGTTACATCAGGGTTCAGCTGCATTGCTTGTCCTCTCGTCTTGGTAGCCTTGCATCATTCATGGTTGTTAGGCACTGTGGACCTCTTGTGTGGCAATCCTCTTGGTGTTAGGTGTGATCCTGGTACTGTAAGGAGCAGGGATGTAAATCATTAGTTCTCCTTATTTCTCTCTGTGGGATCTAGGTCCAACATAAACTTTTAGGATGATCCCTAGCAGGATAAAGTACTCCACAAGCAGGCAGAGGCAAGCTATTCAGAAAAACAAGGTCATGCTGCCTTTTTTTTCCTTTTTTTTTCGTTAAGCACAGGAATCAACAAAGCGATGTTATATAACTTCTATTTATATCCCTCTTGCTCACTAGCTGCAGGCATACAAGAGTAGCTGAGAAGGGAATTTAATGAGCTCTCAGGGCTTGCTCACCTTCCAGAGCGGGTAGGAGCCAGCTTGTTTTTGAAGTGCGTCAGCAAATGAAACTGGTGGTGGGTGGGTGGTTTGGGTAGGTGGACTGACTTGTTGCTATGGTTTTCTTTAATTTCTCTGTCTCTCAAGATGATCTTACACTTTTTTTTTTCTTTTGGGAAGTCTGCAGATTTCCTTGTTTCTCACACCTACACAGAGCTTACTGGTTCAGTAAGGAAGTGGGATTCATGCTCCTGCCATGCAAGAGCCTTGCACAGATTAGCTGAGTGACCCAGCGGGTGTGTGCTCCCACATGTATGCAGGAGGAACTCAAAGCTCCAGGCTGAAAGCGGGTCAGGCCCCTGAGTCTCCCACGCACCAGAGGCCATCTGCTCTGTCTGTAGGGGAGAACTTAAACCCCAAACCCAATGGTCATATTTCTCCCTGTTGTTCCCCTAGCGTGCCTTCAGCTCCTGGTGATCGTCCTGTGCCATTTCCCTGTCCTGCAGGCTTTGTGCTGGCTGTGGAAGGGCATGAGGGGACTGTATCTCTCTGGAATTTGTTCCTACTGTCCTCTTTGTGGAATGACTTAAAACTGCATCAAGATTTTAGGTGTTGCAGTAGAAGAATGTGCAGGATATGGTTGGCTTGATGATCCGGTGGGTCATTTCCAACCTGATGATTCTATTATTCTGATATGAAGGTCCTTCACAAAAGGAGTTGTGTATTCTGCTGCTGCTTTTATTTAGAAAGGCAAACATTTACATGGGTCTGTCTGTTTACATTCGTACCCCTCCAAAAACATCCTTCATAGGGTGGGGCAGACTTCATCTCTAGATAAGAGTAGATCATGGCAGGATGGTGTGTGGATGCCCATGGCAGAGAGTCTTTGTCTTATTTGTGGAAGATAGAGCTGGGAAGTCCCCCTTCTGCTTTCAGGACAAAGTTTATTTTACAGTTTGTGGAAAAAAAACAAGCAATTGAGGTGTTCTGTCAGATTTTCCTTATGGGTTTATTTCAAACTGTGAAGTATGTTCAGCATGAAATATTTCAGCTGCCGTTTACTTAAGCTATGCAAGACTAATGATATCTATCACTCACAGCCTAGAGTGATGGATCTTTAGCAAGCTGGAACATATGAAAGATTTAAGAAAAGAGAAGGATCAGTGATATTAAACAAAAAAAAAAAAAGAGAGGGGAGACAAAGCAAAATTAGGTTTGAATTTTCTGCAGTGGAGGAGCTTGCATTATGTTTAAGCAGAATGTGAAGGGCTGTCATTTGTACTTAATTCAGTGCTTGTGTTAGCAGTGCAGTTCCCCTTAAAATGTGGCTACTTTGAAGTAGTCCGGCTATAAGAATCAGTACGGGGGTGGCAAGCTCCACAAACATGAAGTAGCACAGAAGTTCTGCATTAGTTCGTGCTGGCAGCCTGTCTGGATAACCCAAGCAAGTTAACATCCCCTTAATAATTTCTCTCTCGCGCTGGAATAAAATGTCCTGAATTGAGGCCAGAAACCTGATCTCTCTCTTGTGTCTGGAGGGACTTTCCTCTTTGAAGTATCCCTGACTAGTCAAGTTCATGGGGAATTTTCTGTCCACTGGCATTAGAGGAATTGGGAGAGAGATGACAACACTTTTCTTTAATTTGTGAGGTGTTTGCTGGGCCTTTGCTTTCCTTTATTTATTGGCAATAAAGTATTTGTTTTCCTTGGGTATTTTTTGGGATCTGTTTGGATGGTCTGGCAAGGCTTAAAGGCTGTGGTCTGTTGAAACAGCTTTGTGAATTAGAGGGTGTGGTCCAGAAAATACTCCATCCGCTGCAGGGTGATGGCAATCTCTGCTTGGATTCTGCAGCCAAATGCTTTCCTAAAATCAGGCCATTTGTCTTTTGGGAGGAAACGCACATCTGAGCAGATGCGTCTTAAACCCAACACTTGCTAATAGGTTTTAGTTCTGTTTCTCACAACGTGGTCATTCAGACAGTGCACACAGTCCAGGCTGTAGTTACTGCGTTTGGGATGGAAAGCCAGGCTGTTCCATGTGACACTATCAAACTCTTGTTCCTTTTCTTGGTTGGCAAGAGAGTTGTGACTTTTGGGCAGATCCAGGTAACGGCACAGAGCAAGCTGTTCCCAGTAAAGGTGACAGCACACACAGGCAAAACTGGGTGAGCCTTTCGAAGCCAAGAGCTAGAAAACGGCTGCCTTAGCTGGTTCCTATTCCCCTCTTTCCCATTTAACAATGCTGTGTCGAGCACAGACTTACTCATTGTTAAACTTGTTGTAAATTAGTTAAGTTTACAGTGGATTAGTCAGCTGGATCTAAACTTGGTACACCTTACACCAAGGTGTCATCAGTGTGCTGTTTCATGGCTTTGCTCTCCAAAGGGCAGATGTCAGCCCTGCTGGTTCAAAGTCCAGTTTGGTACCCGTTTCTGGTACATGAAACCTGTTAAGGAGCATTTGTTGTGCCATGTGGTTATCCTGCCCCCATAATCCCACTCCCTTGAACTGCTGGGTGATTAGCTGAGCTTCTCTTCCACTGTTTGTTGGAAATCATATATTTTATGTCAAAGATCCTGGAAGGCAAAGCAGGAGGAGAGAAGAGGTGAAGTGGTAATACTGGGAAATGTGCCTATTCTCTGCTGGTTTTTTTTTTTTCCGTTTTTAAAATGTGTTTCTACAATCCAGATTGTTAATTATCTGCAATATTTAAGAACATGCCAAAAAATAACCACTACAGAAAATGATATTAATTCAAAATAAAATGCCAGCAAGCAAAAATAGTGTTTTCAGTTTAGCAAAAAGGTAGGTAAACATTTAACAGTCTATGTAAATAATTTGAAGGGGAGAGGATACCAAGTTTCTGTGGAAAACTACATAGGAAACAAACTTTTAAAAAAGAATTAAATTATGACTGGAAGTTAGTGACATACAAAGGGGTTAAATCACATTTCTAACAGTTATTAATCACTGGAACAGACTAAAGACAGATGTAGTTCATCTCCAATACCTTCTAAAGAAAGATAGGATGCTTTTCTTAAGAGGATGCATTACTTAAACACAACTTTGGGCTCCATTGATGAGCAAGAGTGAAGGGATGTGGTGCTCAGAGGTGGGCCAGACTGTAGCCAACCAGCGCCCTGTAACTTAAATTTGGTCTTTGATTTTTCTAATTAGTCACTTGGTTTGCAGCTTTTCTTCTGCAACATGATTTTCGTGGACCGGGGATTTAGTCGTAGGTGGTATGATGATGGTATTTACTTACTGTTCTCCTTTGGCTCAGAGGCAGTATGCTGAAGGGACGAAAGTATAAGGGGGGGTTGTTCTGATCTGTGTAAGGTTTCTGGTTGGATTTCTTTAGGAACAGAGCTGAATGATTTAGAGGAGAAAGAAGAAGTTATTGCACAGGTTTCTTGTTATCTGGTGTTATTAGTTAATTTATACTCTGTGGTATTTTAATGGACAACTTTGGATGTCAGGAGAAGGAATCAGTGTGGCTGGCTCTCACAGACATGTTATGCCTGTGCTCAGTGGTTCTTCTTCCATCCTCTTGAAACAAATACATGCTCATCATAACGCTTGATATATCATATGCCTGTAAAAGATGCAGTGTGCTGCTGCTTGCCAATGCTTCATCCCTGCATGGAAACAGTGCACCACAAAAATGTATAGACTCTCCAGTCACCTACAAGGCTTTGAACTTGCAAACCTTTACACAAGAAGGTTATTCTTCTTGCGTTTCTTAACCAAGCTTTTTCCATTGCCCCAAGTTAGTTTTGAATGAGTTAGTGCAAGTGGCTGTTGCTCTGTCTTTAAAAATAATTGAGAACACTTTGCATGGTGTCCTTATGCATGGTGAGCATAAGTATCACAATAGAAGCTTCTGCGTGTTGTTTGTGGGTGTTTTTGAGGTTTTTTTTCATTCTTTGGCTGTGTGTAATTGATTGCGATCACATTATCTCTGATATTCTTGCATCAGAGAGAAGCCTTGGTTCATTTAATCGGCAGGTTGTTGTGCTCTGTGGATGTATTATGTTTCATTGAAGTGTGTGTACTTATAAACATGGTTGATATAAAATACAGTTTCATACTCCATGATTTCAGCAGTCTGTATGGACAGGCAACAGGTCCACTGCCAGCACCTCAAGTACATCTGAAACATATCTCAAGATACATCTCAAAGCTCGTACCTTCACTTGCCTTTCAGGTAGCTTTTTTTTCTGCTACCCTATATTGCATTTGCTAGATAAAGCCTGTGGTTTTCTGCCCTGCTTTACAGTTGGTTCCTAGGAGAACACAGGTCCCAGCTTGGTGGTGGTTAAATTGGTAGGGTCTGTCTAGCAGATGAGGAGCCAGCCTGGGCTTCTCTGCCAGGACTATCTCTTGTTGATAAGATGCTTGGCTTTTGGGGTTGCATCAGTTTGATTAGGAGGGGGACCTCAAAGGAATAGCTGAGACCTGAAGTTCCCATGTCAGTGGTATGTTAAAAGCACTGTTCTTCAAAAACACTTACTAGCAGTTCAGTTTGTTCCAGACTGCTTTTTCAGCAGTCATACTTGTGGTTGCATTAAGTCAATATGCCAGGATGCTGGCATAAAATGGTCTAAATGGGCCACTCTCTTTCCATTTTAAAATCGGAGATTTTTCCAGTTTTTGCTTTGAGGCCATGTATGTAAATAGATTTTAGGATTTCTGTCACAATTGTCACTGCCAATTACCTGCTCAAGAGCAACTTGTGAGATTACACCTCTTAAAATACAGTATCTTTGATTTCTGGCATGTGGTTGATTCATATGTGTGAAGGTGTTAGACATCCTGACCTAAACTGAGACAATCATTTTGTGACAACCATTGAATATATGCACGGCTCGCACAGTAAAGCTTTACTGGAAACGTTTGTTTCATTTGGTTTTTTTTAATCTGAAATACAGTGAAAAGTCAGTTAAGAAGCTTGAAAAGAGACAACAATCAAGCCTGTCAGCAACTAAAAATTACTTGCATGCAAGGCATTTCTTTCGTGTTGTTCATTAACAAAAGCTTTTCCTTCACCACTGCTTCATCACAGGGAAAGTCCTTCTCTACAGACTCTTGAGATGTGTAGCCAAGTGACAACCGTCACTTGCCTGACAAGCAATTTGTGGGGGGTTTTTTTCAGAAAACAGTTACCCTTTCTAGGACTGATGGCATTCACTGGTGAATCTATAAAATATTTATTAGTGTGTTCATTATGTAATAATGGTAGAGTAATGTTTTCAAGATGCAATGTAGGAAGAAACACTTTCTCTGTCTGTGTTTGTAGCCACCAAGTAGGGACGGTGCTTCAAAGGGTTGGCTGTCTAAGTACCCCAAACCTGGTTTTGGTTACTGGTCAGCAGTTCAGGGAAACCATTCATGTATTTCTTGGTTGTGATTGTAGTTCGGTATTCTTTCTATGAAGTATGATCATGTCAAAGAACCAGTTTAGAATGAAAACCAAACCAGAATAAGTAAACTGTCATTCAAACAAAGGGTGTTCTACATGGGTATGTTTCATGAGAAAACATTGACGTTCTTGATATGAACTACTGGAATTATAAAATAATTCTACAAATACTACTAAACGAGGTTGTGATCCAAATCATCTTGTGTCATGTCAGCACAGTTTCTGTTGCAACAACTTTTGGTAAAAGGCATCTCTTGCAGTGTTCTGGCCTGCCTCTTATGCTAGGCTGTTTGAGTGGATGTCAGGGGAAGGTACCAGTGTGGCTGGCTTTGCAGACACACGGTGCCCACACTGTGTTCTCCTTTCCATCGTCTCTTTATCACTACAAATAAGAAGTAACTCTCAAGAGTTTACCCGAGATGCTCTGGGCTGGTAGAACTTATTGCAACGGTGGGAGGGATATATCACGTGAATATTGACCAACTTCTTTAAATAGTGGCACTGCTCCTCTGTCTGTAATCAAAGATGCAACTCTATTAGTGTTTCAAAGTCATTCAGTGCTGTTCTGACTGCAGCTGCTTGGGAGTGATCAAAGGCAGGCATACCAGAGACGGCCTCCTGTGCTCTGCCTCACAGAAAAGCAGGCAGGATATATTGCTATTCCCATTTTAATCTGTTTTTTCAATAAATTGGGCTTCATTCCTATTCATCATGTAAAGCTGTTGGATCGTGAGCTGCTACAGAATGCTAACTAATTTCATAATACTCTGCATAAGGTGACCCACTTACAAGTTCATCCTTCAGTCTGGTTTAAGCTCTGGTCCTGATTTATGTAACAGCATATTGGTTTCATCAAGAAATGTCTGATCACTCATTTTGTTGGCTCCTTTTTGACCTGTACATGATTTGTATTCTCCTCAATTTTAGGAAGAATTTTCTGTCTCTGTACACATATGGGCAGAAGAGCATTAATAAACCTTTTAAAGTATTCAGTGCTTTGAGTTTTTCAGTCACTTGAAGATATATTAGAGTAGGAATTAAAAGGAGATTTAAGAAGTCTGCTGCAGACAGGATAGTGGAAACATAGCACAAAATATCCATCATTACATCGCCCTCTTAGTACTTTTTGGATTGTGATTAACATTGACTATTGCGTGTTATGAGTCTTGGTTCCTTTAATTTGAGGGCAGGAAGGCAGAGCAGTTCTTTTTCCTCTGCATTTTGTTCATACTCTTTTGTTTCTGAACTGGGAATCAAATTGTAAATAATTCAATTGTCCTTACTTTACCTTAATTTGTTGTACTTACATTAATTCTGTTGTTGAGAAGGAAGCCTGCTGCCTAGATGTATTAAGAGTAACATGATTTATTGCACTCACTTTTCTTAAAAAATGCATTTGAAAGTTGTTAATAAGGGAGTCAATGTAGCTGAGACACATGGACCTTCTTAACAATAAAGTGTGAGTTTCTGTTGCTCTAGGTTTCATTTTACTGAAAGCTAATTAACCTCCCAGTTCTTCGGGATATCACGTAGTGCAAAAAGGTGAAATAATCTGTATTCGAACCTATGCATGGAGATACAGATCCTGTTCCATTTTCTCTTGTAGCATTCATTCTTCTGCCGGTTGACGGAAGATAAGAAATCTGAAAAGTTCTTTAAGGTTTTTTATGATCGCATGAAAGTGGCACAGCAAGAGATCAAGGCTACTGTCACAGTCAATACTAGCGACTTAGGAAATAAAAAGAAAGACGAAGACTCGGACAGAGATGTACCAAACAGGAAAAGAGGTAATCCCCAGTTTGTTCTGTTTCTGAAGTGACAAGGGAGTAAAATACTGTGTTTTGAACTAATTTTAATTGATGGAATAATGCTCTGATCTCTGATCCCACAGAGCAAAGTTCAGAGCCCTGGCTCGGAATTTCAAGAGCTTCATCCCCTCTTCATCCATTTTTGAGATTGTGCTATTGAAATGATGAAAAGTATTTGTGAGATGAGACTCTGCCACCTTGTCTGTTGTGACAAGCTGCCCAAATCTGATCCGTAGTAATGACCCTGGACTGTGGGTTGTGGTCAGTGCCTTCTCTAACAATAAATGAAGAAATCCCAATTTTCTTCTGTAGCAGGTCCTTCTGTTGTAACTCCTGATAGTGCTAGATGTGTGTGCCCTAACCAATTAATACCAGAATTTATAACTTTATTGTGGTTCGCATAAAAGGTGTGAAGAGAGTGACGTGATACCCTTCTAAACTGGAGACTTTTACATCACACTAAACATACTCACCAAAAGAACTGATGGTGAATAACTGGCCTGAGTGTGAAACTGTAACGGGAAATGCGTGAATGGACTTTCTGGTTCCCTTTATTCAGCTTTCCTAAGGAAGATCTGTTCTTATTTGTTTTAGTGAGAGAGCCTATGACCCAAATTACTGAAGAGGTCCGGGATCAGTTACTGGAGGCTTCTGCAGCTACAAGAAAGGCTTACAACACTTACCGGAGGGACGCTGATCCTGATGAACATTACTCGGCAGGAGAAGGAGCACAATCTGTGGCAGACAAGAACAAAGATGACCTGGAGATGAGTGCTGTGATCTCAATAATGCAACCCATTCTCCGGTTCTTGCAGCTGCTCTGTGAAAACCACAATCGGGATTTACAGGTACAGCCTGATTCCTGAGCAGGTGTGCTCATGGTGTCATGTATTGTCACTGCTGTCACACTGGCCTCTCCAATCCCCTGCCTTTTCAAATTGATACATGATGAACTATTTTCTTTGACTCTGATGCTAATCACAGAAGTATTTATATCGTGCTGGACAAATACAGGGAAGTCAAGTTATGTTTAGTGGTCTTTTCAATGTGTATAAAAGGTGGTGGGATCAACAATTGATGTGGCTTTTCAGAAGTACATGCTTAAAGCAAGCAATTGTTCTGCTGGGAATTACTGATCCGGTTTTGGGAGGGAAAGAAAAGGGAAAAAAAATCATGTAGGAAAATAAAGAGAGCATTGGGACTTTGGTTCCAACAGCCCCAAGCCTATGTTTACTTTCTAGTGGATGGATTCTTGTGGGTTTTCATGGATCCTGGTCATCAATGTAGAGTTGAACACATGAGGACATGTGTAAGTCCATAGTGCCTGGTGGGATGCCACAGGCCCCTGTGGAGTGCTGGGTCCAGTCCTGGGCTCCAGGGTCCAACAGGTAGGGACTTGACTAAAGGACTGGGGTATCTGATGGGCTGGGAGAGGTCAGGCTGGAGAGGAGAAGGCTCAGGATATCTCACCCACCTGATGAGAGTTGAAGAGGATGGAGCCAGGCTTTGCTCAGTGGTGCTCCATGACAGGATGAGAGGGCTTGGGCTAATCATTCTCCAAAGGTCCTTGCCAACCTCAGCTGTCCTATGATACTCTGGGCTGTGCTTGTATAGTTTTAAATAGCAAGCCCAGAACTTATGCATCTAGTGCATGCCTCCACAGGAGAAAAGGTTTTTGCTTACAAATGGACTACAACTAACATGATTTTTGTTCAGCGAAACCATTGCTGCTGGATTAGAATTGAATGTGAGGAGCTGGTGAGATGCAGTCCAATGTACTAAATACCCTCATAAAGGACGAATGATTGCCTTGATTGCATATTGTTATACGGCACGCCAGAAGTGTAGGACCCTGCGTGAGTGCTTTTCAGACCTGCCAAATCACTTCCGCTGAACTTGAATGCCCTACTGCTGGCAATATGTGAAATCAAATCTGTATGGTAATGTTCCTCTGCCATGAAGGTGTAATTCTTTTAGCATTTTATAGGTGCTGGGGTTACCTACATCAGGGTTTCTCCTAATTTTTTCAGAAAAACTATTTGATCTTTGTTTTGTCAAACAATTTTCATGCCGTTAGCGATGTCAGAGACAAGTAGGATGGAAGTTTTGTGTGGCAGCAGTCCAAACCGCATGCACATGATCCTTTGCTGCTGCTGTCTTTGGCTAGGCAGTGGAAGCCATAGGAGTAAAATTGGACTCAAGCCAGTGCAGAAACTTGGCCTGAGTTCTTCAGTATCCTGAACAATTAGATTTCCCAAACAGCAGGTAGTTGCATTCAGCTCTGGGAGAAAAGGGGGTTGTTTTGTTGTTGGGGGTTTTTTGGGGTTGGGGTTTTGGTTTGGGTTTTTTTTAGGAAAAATCTTTGTCTGCAGCTAGTACTTGTAACTGATCTCCTTATCAGTATTGTCAGTGGACTCACTGCTTAAAGGAATGTGACACCTATTCTGGATTCTGTGTGTCTTCCAAAATTGTGTAAGTTAGCTTTGAATTAGAAGTGAATATGGATCACTGGTCCAGCACATTTGTAGGCTTCTCAAACCAGGAGTTTTTCAAGCTGTTACAGTCGTGAGTAGCCTGGTGTTATGTAAAAACAGGAAAATGCAAGTCACGGCTGTAACAGTTGATAAGTGTTTCAGATGAGGAGGAAGTCTTTGCAACTCCCTAGGCCATTTCACAGTACTGTGCCTTTTGCATCACTCAGTCATTCCCTTCGCAGATAAAACTGCAGTTTGCTCCACCTTGCTCACAGTCAGCGTGCTGACCCCTTCCAGCTTACTCCAAGGGTCAGGAGGATGAGTTGCAGCATCTTTTTCAAATTAATGCAAGGACTGGGACAAACAGGTGGACACTTGAGTATGATTTGTTACCGCTTCAGGCTGAATGCATCAAATTTTACTGTGCTGTAGTCTTGATATCTCTGTTTCTCTCTCAGCGCACAGATTGTTGTGTGCTCTTATTAAATTTGCATTAGTTCCGACCCATGGCTCTGTGCGAGAGTTCAGCCTTGAAGGCAAAGGTGTCCCTGCTCTGAATTGCTGTAGCCAGCCTGTTGTCTGCTCTGCTCTGGCCAGGCTACAGCCCCAGCAGTTCCCTTAGGAGGTCTTTTGAGTACAGTCTCATTTCTGAATGAAGGTATCCCTCTGTACTACAGTATCCATCACAAGAACTGAAGCTCATGACAAGCTGAGTGAGGCATCCAGGGAGTGCTTTGCTGTAAGCAAGAGCTGTGCTGGTGCAGGTGAGGAGGAGAGGAGTGGGGATTCCTGGCAGGACAGGGAGCAGTGCCTTCTCTCCAGAGCTGGCTCCTGGGCAGGTGATACCCAACAACTTGCCACACTGCCATAACCAAACCCGCAGCTCCAGTGTTAGACTTCAAAATTCCATTTCTGTGGGAAAAGTGTAGCACTCCAAATCTTTTTAATTACTAAATTACTTATTTCTCTGAAATAAAAATGCTGCAGTGATATGCTAGACAGTCATGCTCAGATTAAAGGTCTAAGTCAGTAGGTTAAACACTGCTTTTGTGCCAGAAAAGCAGGAATTGGTACAACTTTTAACATTGGATTTGGCTGTTTCTTTTATTCCTGGAGACAAAACGTAGGTAATAAAGACAGTGAAGCTCTGCGTGCTGCAGGGAAGTGATTCAATAATTTGGCTAGTGGAGTAGCGCTATTGCATGCAGAGAATGAGCTCACTTAGCTTGCCATCTTTTAGATGAGATGTGTGTGAGAATTAACTTTTTAGGAGCATGGAGTAAACCTGTATGCAGTGACAAATGCCTTGCCTTACCTGGTTGCTTGTAGAGAAAAATCTGGTCATTTAAAAATACCTCCTTCTCATCATGTATGTTCTGTCTTTGTAAAACTTTTCCAGTGAGGAATCCAAAGACTGTCCAAACCTCCCCCCCAGTATTTAAGCTTGTGCTTTAGAGGCATTAAGAATTGACTGCAGATGCTGCCTTTACAAGTGCAGCCCTGTCTGGTGATTTGTTCCCAAAAAAGGGAGGACTGGGTTCCCTAAAACCAGATAGTAGCATGAAGTCAGCTGTCTCCCCAAAAATTATATGCAAGGGCAGGACTTTTATAGACTCCCTGACTGTGCACTGAATTCCATTGGAAGGTATTTCACCCTCAACTGAGTATAGAGAGTCCTTGAAGTTAAGCAGCATGAATGCTCTTTTCCCCTCAAGATCTGAGAAGCTGCATGTTTTTCATATGTTCTAGCTGAATCTGCAACTATAGCTCTTTATTCTGCATGCAGGGTCTCATTGATGGTATCTCAGGTTCATTCCCACTGAAAGTAAGAGGATTTGCATGTTCAAAATTGAACAGTTGTGTTCCCACTTCATAGCCTGTGAGATGCTCTGGATGACAGAAACTCAAGAGCTGGATCTATACTGGCTGTGATGGCAACAGACATTCCCTGGGGCAGTTTCTCACTGTGCAGCATGGGGGTCTTCTTTTCTACAATTTTTTCTTTCCGCTTGTTTAACCATGTAACATTATTCTCCTGCCTCCTATGCCTTATTCCTCCTTTTTCTTTTGTGTTTATTGACTGTGGGTAAAAAAGCAAGGGTTGGTATAAACCTAGCTATAATCAGGGTAAATGCTGTACAGTAGCTGGATAACATTTTGTTTTATTGCTTTCAGTATTATCCAGTATTTTTGCTTTTATCCTGGAGGGAAGGCACGAGCTTTGATTTCTCTATCATCAACCTTTCTACGTTCTGATAAGTTAATCAAAAGTTAGGATACTAAATAAGCAATCAGTTGAAATGTGCTGAATCACTGTCACCTTTAGTCTGAATTCATAGACAGCAGTTTCCTTTTTTAGCTTAGCCTTCAATTGAATCTGGCAATTTATCATTCTGCTTGCCTTAAAAGACTTATTAGTCTGACACAGGCACTAGAGGCAATCAGTTGACAGTGCTTCTCTGCAGGCTGACAGAAAAGACCTTGCTGGTTCCACAGTCCCGTGCATCATCTTCGTCTGAGGGGGTTTTTTGCCTTTGAAGTCAAGTGTTTTGTAACTGGCTAGAATTACGCTAGATAGGAGTTCTCCTGCTGAAACTTTGAGGAAAAGGAAGGGGTAGTAGCTCTCCATTTTACAGCATGCTGCTGGGAACACACTGACAAACAGCATCCATGGCACTAGGAAATTGTTTTTCGTTAATTGTCCTTCATTGTTTTGGTTGGGTTTAATTTGTTTTTTTCATTTGGAATACAGGAGAGAGGAAACATGTTGAATCCATGCTGATGAATCTGGCATTTCATTAGAAGAGCTGCTCCTAATCAGCAGCTTCAAGCAGGGATTACAATAATTACGTGGGAAGAAATGCAGTTGAGAGAATTGCATTTCAAGACACCTTCCTTTAAGGCATGCAGTCAGGTGCCTTCTTGCCGCTTGCACAGGTGGTGCTGCTGTGAAGCCAGAGTTGCTTCTTTGGTCTTAGAGAAAAGTCTCAGGAGGAGAGCGCTTTGAGTGATAGCAGTAAGATGTAGCAGGTAGGCTGGAGGGAGACCTTCCAGGCTCAGGACAGCTTTCTCATCTTCAGTGAATGTCTTATTCCATGTTGGGTTTCAGTGCTTTAATGGATGTACCCTGTTTATTGCTCTTTGTCTTCTATAAAACTGGAAGCTCAAGAGAGCAGCACATTGCAAGCAAGCCCTGAAAAGAGGCTTAAATTGCTTGTCCAGGCTTCAGTGAAATTAGAGCAATATTCCATGCAGCACAGTCATGGGTTGGTGAACTTAATAAAATATAATCATCCGAACATCAGTTTGTATGGGGTTTTTTCCCTTTTCTTCCCGGCTTTACGCTCTCCTTGCAGAATTTCCTACGCTGCCAGAACAACAAAACGAACTACAACTTGGTGTGCGAGACACTGCAATTTCTGGACTGTATCTGTGGAAGCACAACTGGTGGACTTGGACTACTCGGTCTGTATATAAATGAGAAAAATGTAGCACTGATCAACCAGACGCTGGAAAGTTTGACCGAGTATTGTCAGGGGCCTTGCCATGAGAACCAGGTAATACATCTATAGCTGTAAAAAAACATCACCCTTTCTCCTTATTCCCACAGCGTGTGCTCTGCTGGGCTTGGCTCTCAGTCTGCTGGATGTGTTGTCTTATAGTGCAGCTCACTTTACTTGCCCTACAGTGTGGCTTTGAGGGTTTTTTTTCTTCATAAACTCATAACTATCAACTTCTCTTTCTTGGGGCCCTCTCTGAGGAGCTGAACCGCTCAAAGCAGTAGAGATTTGCGTTCTTTGCTGGGATTTAAGTTGTTTTATTAGACTTGACAGACAGAGAGTAGGGAATTTTTGTAGTTTAATTACTTTGTAGCAAAAATGTTACTAAACCCAAGCTTTTTTTCTTTGTTGTAAATGAAGCTGGAAATGTGGTCCTCCAAGCCTGATGGCAGAAGTTTGAGTTCTGTAGCTTTGTTAATGAAGGTGATAACTACATTGAGGTGGTTTTTAGATGTGGTCTTGTATGTAGAACCAAGTGCACGTCACTGCTGACTATGCACTTGTTCAGGGATGGGACAGGGGATCCCAGTGTGCAAGGGTTACATATTGATGAGGACCACTGAGTGTTTGTGGGGAGGCAACTTCTGTCCAGCTCCTCCCAGACCATACAAGCTGTCAGCAATATGTACTGCTCCAAGTAGGAATAACTGTTCTGAAGCAAGCGTGATGGTTTAAGTAATCATGTTCCAGAAAAGGCATAACTGAGTAATGACAATAATCCTGTTGGATAAAGCAATTACTGACCCACAGCTGGACTTGGTCTGCACTGCGTCTCAAAGGTTGAATAATAAGCAAGGAATACAAGGAGAAACTTTGTTTGAGTAAGCAAGAGTTTTTAGGTGCTCAAGAATTACAGTTTGCTGCAGTAGGAAGGATGAGGGGACAGGGGCAGCTGTACTGCTTGGCTGTGCTTTTCTGCTTCACCTTCCTGCAGGTTGTGGGGCTGTGTACATGTTTTGGCCTCGAGTTGCACCAGCGGAGGTTCAGATTAGACGTTAGGAAAAATTTCTTCACTAAAAGGGCATGGGAACAGGCTGCCCAAGGAGGTGGTTGAGTCACCGTCCTTGGAGGTATTTATAAGATGGTTAGATGAAGTACTCGGGCCGTCCTTGGAGGTAAGTGGTCAGGTACGGTTGGATTCTGTTACCTCAAAGGTCTTTTCCAACCTAGTGATTCTGTTCCAACCTAGCGATTCTGTGTTTTAGAGCAGCATCGCTGATTAGTCAGGCCCATTTCTTCTGCTTTTTTTTCTCAATGTGACTCTTGCTAAAACTGCTACAATGAGTCAACTGAAGTCTGAAAGTCTTGAGTAAACCACACTAAAGGGATAGCTACCCCAAAAAAGTTTTCCAGTCTCTGTCTGCTCTGTGGCATTGACTCAGTGAGTAGCGTATGCTCAGTGTGTGTGATAAAAACCCTTTCCCATTGGATTAGCTTTACCTGCTGAGTCCCGTGTTCCAGGGGTGGGTGTTTCTTCTAAGAAGGAAATATCTGCACTTACAAACATGGTCATCTGCTTATTTTCTCCACTTGCATTAGAACTGTAGTGCGGAAAGGCAAGATTGGAACATGACTTCTCAAAAAGCCTTTAGGAATATCTGTCCTTTGAAGTGCCTTTTCTTTGTGCACTCAAACATAATTTGCAGCAAAGCTAAACAAGGCATAGTGAGGATGACCGATGTTGAGATTAAATCGTACCTATGCAAGAGAATGCATGAGGCAGTACGAGTCCGTTTGTAACTGACAGTTTCTGTTTTATGGACTGGGAGGAATACAGACGTTTGATGTAAGTGTAGATCTTCGTGGTAGAGCTCAATGACTGAATAGGGCTCTGGATTTTGAAGCTGGCAATCTACTTTAGTTCTAGAACATTATAAAAGTTAGGGTTAAAGGGTAAGTCAGAAGGTTATGGAAATGCACATTCTTTGGTTAGACAGGACTGAAGTAGGTGTTGATTGACACATCTAAAATAAAGAAAACTACCTAATCTTGGTAAAACAGTGTTCTTCCTTAGCTATGTCTTCAGCCTGGTTACTTTGGCATGTAAATGCCTCATTTATCAGCTGTGTTTCTTTCTGCTTCCTGAGGCTGGGCGACTTCACTAGAGCATGCCATGGCCTATGACAGGAAAAGCTTGAAACAAATGCTTTAATCTTTTGTTATTCCCCTCACTAGGGTTTTCTGTTCAGTTATCCATCTCAAACAACTTACAAGTTGATGAAAGAGAACTCCTGTGACTGGGTCACCAGCATAGGCTGTATTTTTAGTGAAGAGAATTAGTAAAGTTTGAATTTTTTTTGGACAGAACTGCATTGCTACTCACGAGTCCAACGGTATCGACATCATCACAGCATTAATTCTCAATGACATCAATCCTTTGGGAAAGAAAAGGATGGACCTTGTGCTGGAACTGAAGGCAAGTGAATATTTCATGTGATCCGTGTTAACAGTAACATGAAACATAATTTTATTGTTGGAATTGTGGGTGTTTATTATATCCCAATGTTCATAAGCGCCAAAAAATTATATGCATCCGCGGTGGGAGGCAGGGTCTGAAGATTGTTTGCCACAGGTAACTCATTTTAAATGATAATATGGAACCTCTGGTGTTCAGCTGGGGGGATGCAGGCAGTCAGGATGCACTGACTAATCCTAAAATAATTTCCTCTTAAAAATTTCAAGCTGAAAAAAACTTCTTTGTCAGTAGTGAGCATTTACATATTTGATAGAAGTAAAATTTCTTGTGTTACATCTAGTTGCCTAATACTTTTTTTATGTTGTTCAGTCAGTTGATGTTTTATTTTAATCCTCAAGAATTTCTTATGGCTGTTCATATTAATATTGAAATTATCAGCCCTGGTGCTGGTTTCAAAATACACTGGCAGGTTGCCTTCTAGGAAGAGTAGTCACAGAGCACTCCTGCTTCAGCATGTGTTTTGGAAGTATTTCATTTCTGACTTACTGTCTTGTCTATAGACCAATGTCTAGTTGCTTCCCGTTGCCGACTCACACTATTATTATGGCTAATGAGAACTTTTTATTATTCTAAATAAAAAATGCTTTTAGACTCAATTAGTATGATGCTTCAAAATTAAATACTTTTATTGGTTATTATTGTCAGTCATTATGGATTTTAATCTTAATTTTTTGTGTTAAAGTAGTCTGGTGCCTCGTGGTAGTTTGCTATTTCCTCCCTCTGTTTCTTGGCATGAGCAGGTCACAGTAATTTTCAGCGAAAAGCAGCAAAGCATGTCTGTGTCTTCAGCCATGGCTGTTTTTGATGTTATTGACATTATCTTGAGCAAAGCTGAGCCGCACCATTTCGGAGCTGAGAGCTTATAATAATGCTGCAGTATCTTTAAAACAAACCAAAATAATATTAGCTTGAAACCTTAGTGTTTCAGAAATCTGAACCTTTACTTGGCTTAATTTCATGTCTCCCAGTAAAAGTAGGATTAGGGAAAGAACTGGTAAAAACACTACTAAGCTGTATATCTCCATAATTAGAGGAGAGGGAGTGCTTGGCGACATGAGACTGTAGGAGTCCTCCAGCAGGCTGGCTGGGAGGTTCTGCCTTGCCTGTGAATTGTATTTGTGGAAACCAGGTATCTCAAGCCCTTCTGGGCAGCAGGGATGGTAGAGCACAAGCTGGGTGCCCTTGTTTTTTGACTTCTGGCAGTGATTGGTGGTGTTCTTTTCTCCCTTCAGAACAATGCTTCAAAACTGCTCTTGGCAATCATGGAGAGCAGACATGACAGTGAGAATGCAGAAAGGATCCTCTACAACATGAGGCCCAAAGAGCTGGTAAGTCCCTGGGTTGCCCCAAAAGTGCCAACTCCCTTCAAGCCAGGTACTGCAGCACTGGGGAGACTGGGGTGGCTGTGTCTGCTCCAGGGATGCTCCAAGAGGTCTGCACATAGATCACTGGCTCTGAAAGACCTCTCAAGGATTTCGTTGAAAGAAGGCACTGTCCCCAGCGGATGGGTCTACCTAGTTTCCAGGCAGCACAAGCAGTTAGGGAAGCTGCACTGGATGCTACAGAGGACGCATTCAGCATCCTGCTTAAGGCAGGGAAGGAGCATCGTCAGACACTGTGGAATTCACATGTGGAAGTTATTTGCACAAGAGACAGAGAAACAAGAATTGCTTGTGACCTAAAAGCTGTTCAGTAGACTGTAGCAGGCTTTTCAGCTGGTTAATATATTAACTGGTGAAAATACAAATGGGAGATTCAAAGTACAGCCGAAACACTTATCTACTTGTCTCAGTGCACGTAGCTAAGACAGAGGTCGGAGGTCAGAACGTGATGCAGCGTGCCTTGAGGGTGGCCTGCAACATATTACCTAGAGGGGAACATCAAGTTTAGTTTCTTGTGTCAGTGAGCTGGCCTGAAGGTGTTTTGTCTCCTGTTTTACTCTGGATGTCAAGAAAGCCCACTGACCTTCCTCTTGAATGTATATGCTCAGCTCCCTTTCACTTCAGTAAGAGCACTGAGTGCATACTGGCCTCAGCAGACTTCAGCCCTCAGCCTGAGCTGTCTTTTCATTGGCTTGTGTCTCTCTAGGTGGAAGTGATAAAGAAAGCATATCTGCAGGGAGAAGTAGAATTTGAAGATGGAGAGAATGGGGAAGATGTTGCCGCATCTCCGAGAAACGTGGGACACAACATTTACATTTTAGCTCATCAGGTAGAGTTTCACTTACAGCTTTTGTAGCACCAAGTATCACAAACTATGAATAACAAGAGTCTGCTTTTCCGTGAAATTGTGGTAATGGTTCACCTCTGAATCAAACTCCCTTCATGCTCTCTTTTTATCAGAGCAAATTCTGATCTTTAATCATCAGAAAATAAAATTATTACAAGAAAATGTGGATGGTTTTCTTTTATAATGGGAAGCAGGCAGGCTCTTGACCAAGTTTCTGAAGACATGTGATTCAAGTTCTTGGCAGTTCTGGGGAGCGATGTATCATTTTTCCGCTGTATAAAAGATTACTTTATACTCCCTAAGAAACTCTACTCACAGATCAATTAAACTGTAAGCAGAAATCTCTCCTTGTTTTTATGGTTCTTGACACATTCTCTTTCTTATTGGAGCCAGTCAGGTTGGTTGTAGGGGGCTGTATCTAGTTTTATATCTAGTTCTACTTAATATATTGAAGCATTGAAGCTACATGTATCACTCTATTAGAGACTTCAGATGCCAAAGGAACAAGAAAAGAAAGACCATCACTCTGCTGTAAGATTAATTTAGAGCATCCAGAAGCATTTTTGGAGCAGTGCTCTGTGCATTTCCTTTTCAAAAGATCCAGATTTTCCATTCTGTCCCTGCCTAGGTAGATACTTGTGTGATTAGCACACCTTTGAATTAGGGTGGTGTAGATGATAGACCAAATGTGAATGTTCAGAAAGTTTCCCAAGTCAGGCAAAGGCTGGGAGAGGATAGGTGCAATTGGAGTACAACACGGATATGAAAAAAAAATTGTATTTGAATCATTCTGACTTGCTCTCAAAATAGAGCTGCAGGGTGTCTGGTTGGAATAGAACAAGCCTTCTGTCAACTTTGCCCTTTCTTAGCAGCTGACTGCATACTCTTTCTTTTTTTATGCCAAAAATCAGATATTTAATATCATAGAGAGACATCTGGTGTCTCCCACTCCCTTTGCATTCCTTTATTTTAGTTGGCTCGTCATAACAAAGAACTGCAGAACATGCTGAAGCCGGGAGGTCAGATAGAGGGAGACGAGGCTCTGGAGTTTTATGCCAAGCACACTGCACAGATTGAGGTAAAGAGAAAACTGGTGGCTGCTGGGAGGTGTGTGTGTGGGAACTATTCTGCTGTGGAAAGAGGTGCTTGGAAGTGAAACGGTGCAGTTAAACACCAGTTACATTATATGTGATATTTTGATTGAACTGACTACCTGTGTGTGGACTGTCATCTTTGACATAAGAATATATATGTACTTATTTTTTTATTTTATTCTTTGACAGCCACTGGGGGGGAGCTATTTTTGAGCTGTCATGTGTGGGCTTTAAGATGGAGCTGAGCAGAGCTCTCTTGGCAGGAGGAAGTGTCATTTCACTTCTGTTGCATTTTGGCCGGTACTATTGCTGAATCCATAAAGTTAGTGATAGCTTCTGCCATTCTTTCTCTATTAAAATGACAATTTGGCCTGATATTCAATCGAAGATGCTTTATAGAAGTGAAATGCACACCAACAGGGAGAGTTCACAGAACTCTTATAAGCAAGATAAATAAAAACTATTACTCTTCATACTTGCCTGTGTGATAGGTGGCTAAAATTTGCAAATATTCCTCAATTGTGTGAGCAGATTGCTCTGAAATTCAGTGCAGCTTTGGTGCAGGATTCGCTGGGCCCCTTGGAAATCTCAGCTAAGAGCAATGTTGCCAGAATAAGACCACAGCATAGAAATTATCAGGTTTGGATCTGTAGGCCTTCTTTGGATCAATGTAGGCCTTCTTTAAAAAGCAAATTAAATGAAGTCTCTATCAATCTGCTGTTCTACAGAAATATGTCCAAGATTCTTTATGTAGCTTGTTTGTAAGGAAAAAAATAGGCAGTCAAACCAAGAAATAAAACATTTAAAAACTAGCAAGAATTCTAATAAAGCTACTGTTCAGATTGTCAGGTCGGACCGTACCATGGAGCAAATAGTCTTCCCTGTGCCCAGTATATGTGAATTCCTTACGAAGGAGTCCAAGCTGCGGATATATTACACCACAGAGAGAGATGAACAAGGCAGCAAGATCAATGACTTCTTCTTGAAATCAGAAGACCTCTTCAATGAGATGAACTGGCAAAAGAAATTGCGAGGTAGGTTGCTGTCGCCAGTGTGGTTGCGTGGAACGTTACCAGCAGAGTGCTGAGGTTAGGTTTTCAGAGTTTGAAATGTTGACTCTGTAGCAGATGGTTCCCCAGTGTGGCAACAACCTTGATAATTGTTTGAAAGAGTCTGCTTCTCTGCACGATGGCAATATGCTTTAATGAAGTTAAGCTTAATGCAAGAGCAATATGGACCAACTGAAGGGGATCCAGAGGAGAGTGGTAAGAAGGATCACAGGTCATCTTTTTTAAGCTCCACCAGGAAGGAACACATTTGTGGAGGCTTAGCTTAAATGAGAAAGCATTTGGTGGCAGGGAGAAATGGAGAAGACCAAGGCTGAAGCAAGCGGTGGTCTCTTCTCCTTCCCTGCACTGGACAGACAAGGCAGTTGCCTTGCATTGCAAGGAGGAGTGTAAGGCTGGACAATGCAGCAAGGAGTTACAGCATCTCCAGGAGTGAGAGCGTAATTTGATTTCTTGTTTTGCTAAAGGAGAAATGTTGCACAGGCGGCTAAGCTTCAGTGGGCACTGATAAGTGGTCAGAATGTACTGACAGTGACCCTCTGAAATGCGAGATAAAGCAGTTGTTTCCTGCTCAAGCCACCGTCCACCATCTGATACCACTGTTGTTCCCCATGCCTGAATCAGCTGAATGCTAGGTATTAGTGCAAGAGCACAAGCTGGTCCAGAACCACCTCCTAGAGCAAAGGTGGGAATGGATTTCTGTACATCTGCCTGCTGCTGTCAGCCACCAAAACCCACTTGCAGTGCCAGGCAGTCCATTTTGGCAGGGTCAGCAAAAGCTTTCCTGCTGCTGGAGACCTTGCTGATACTCTGTCAGCATTGCATATCGTAGGGGAAAAAAATGATAAAGGACCTCTTGACCTTGATCATTGAGAAAATTATTTTTTATAGAATTGTTCCTCTTGTTGCAACCTCTGACGATTGCATTTCACCCTTCCACTATGCAGCTCCAAGAAGAGCCTGAACTCTGCAGTTTGTGTTTAGGATGCATACGCACAGTTAGCAGTAAAGCTGATGATGTGTTGTACATTTCTTAATGGAAACCCAATATTTGAATATGATTCTTGGGATGTATATGTGTGTGTATGTTAATAAATATTTTAACAGAGAGAAGCAATTGTAATAATGTTATTTAAAATTTTATAAGTCTGGTACAGATAAGACTGCCTGAAACTTGGTCAGCTCTACTGAATTGGTTTTCATGCATGTGAATGCTAAATACAGTGGAGCCGTTTCATTGAACAATGGATTAATACATCTGACAGCATCAAAATCCCTACGAAGTTGCTTTCTAAAATGACTTCCAAGAGCTGTGCAAGAAATGTGGGAGTATATAGGACCCTAAACAAATGGGCAACTTTGTCTTGACAGCATCTGTATGTTCTGTTAGATTTTGTTGTTTGAGTTACTTTAGTTGTCTTTGAGGCTACCTCCAGGCAAGCTGTGGAAAGGTGCATAATTAACGAAAGACCACAAATTAATCAAGATCCACCTGCAGAAGTGGAGAATATTTCTTCTTATCTTTAAAAAATGGGAATTATTCAGTCTGTCTTCTTTTCTAGTCTTGTATGACCTCTAAGTGATATTCTACATTTATGCAGTTGTTTCTCACATCTTAAAAGTACAGGTTTGTGGTTTTGAGACATGATGGGCTGGCAGCACTCTGTGTTGCATTCATGCGATGCCACTTAAAGTTTATTGAAACCTCAGAAAGATTTGTTTCTAGGGTGGGGTTTTTTTTGTTGTTTTTGGGGTTTTTTTAAAAGTCTTTATCAAGACACATGTGTTTCTCCCTTTAGCTTGTGGTGCCAGGCCATAATCTGAGGAGTGTAAGTGTCCCCAGTTCTTAAGTAAGAATTCAAATGAGCCTGCCAAAACCAGACAGAAGTGTAACACAGGGCAGGTAGTCTGTGCCCATCACCGGAGGAAGGTTTAAAGTAAAACCTAGAGCTTGATAGTGACAGTTTGTATAGTAATTTCATACAAGTGATTTCAACCTGCTCACAAATTCTTCCAGTTAAAATGTAATTGAGAATGGAAGTAATAGAAGTGTATCATATATTGCTGCGTTGCATTCCATTGAGGCTTCGTGTGTGCCAGGCTAATTAGGTGCAGTGAAGCTTGTATTCTTACAGAGATGGGTGTACTTTTTGTAGTCCTTTCCTTTGCATTCAGCTGTTCATTTACTTTTTATGTGCATCTCAATTCAGTATAAAGAGGCGTTGTACAATTCTTTTAGATCTTTTTTTCTTTGCTTAGGATGCTAGAAGAGGTGATTTCCTGAAGAGAGGTGGTGGCTACTGTAAAGCTTAGAATTGCTGCATTCATTAATTTACTCTCTAGTCCCAGAGTTTTTTTACTTTTTCCCAAACTTTCCCTGTGAGCTTCTTTTCCTTTGCTCTCTGATATCTGCACATGCTGCCTCTTTCCAACAATGAAAAACATTATTTCTTTCCCTTCTTTGATAGTATTTTTAATATATATATTTATATATATTTGCCACTTTAGATTTCAGGAATACAGAATTTGCTGCGCAGGAAGCCTGCAGGGGGATTTTGCCTTGATGCAGAGGGAATTACTGTAAGGCAGCTCCCTAGCTTCCTTGAAGTCTTCTTAGTCTGCAACCACTTCAAAAAACGAATCTTTTTGCTTTCTGTGCCTTTGATTCTAGCTGCAGAGATTATTAAAATTAGGAGTCCTTTTGAAAAGTGTTTATATGTAATGATAAGAATTTAAAATGTGCAGCTTTTTAACTGTACACTTAAACCTGTGCAGATGTGCTTGTCTGCTTTGCCCCAGGGCAGGAGAAAGCCCAGGGAGCTTCGATTCAGATATTATTGAGCATATATTTCTCTATTATCAGCTTGAAGTGAAGTTGCCTTACTTGCTTGGCAGCTAGTCCTAAGCGTTTCAGCTTTACTGCCCTCTCATTACGCTACATTTTGTGTCTCGGTTGCCCACCTTGCACTGTCTTTGCTGCATTTTTTTTCAGGCTTGCTTCAGCAGAGAAGAAATGTGAAGGTGGGCAGAATCTTGTGTAGATGAGCTGCTAGCAGCAGCAGCAGAGTTGGGAGGGATGGGGTTGAATCTCACTGTCAGTAAGGTATACAAATTTTCTTTTTCCTCATTATTCTTTGTGTGACTCTTGAGTACAAAGTATATGGGAAACCTGGAGTCCTTGACCTCTGGCATTTCTGAATTTATTTTCATGCTGCTGCTGCTAAATCATGTTTGAAAATACTTTCCTTTTTAACATGAATCCTTTGCCTTAAAACACCATTTAGGAAACTGGCAGTTTAAGTATAGGTGAGGAGTAATCAAATAAACTTCACAATCAGCCATGCATATTGTTGCTGTCAATGCTGTGCTTTTGAGCAAACTGAAAATAAACCGTGGTTTTGTGGAGATTATTTTTTTATATAAAACTCTTCAAAAAAAAATTCTTCCTTAAAATGAATTCTTTTTCTCCTTTGCAGCTCAACCTTTCCTATACTGGTGTGCTCGCAACATGTCCTTCTGGAGCAGCATCTCCTTTAACCTGGCTGTCCTTATGAACCTGCTTGTGGCATTTTTCTATCCATTCAAAGGAATTCGAGGAGGTACTGATATTTAGTATACAAAAATATATGAACGAATAAAGCGCAGTGAGCCAAATTCTGTCCCCTGCTTGTCTCTGTGCATCCGTTTACTTCAGTGGGGAAAATACAAAAGAAATTAGCTTTTTCTTAATTGCCTTGATTTAAATTCTGCTTTTCCAGCTTATGTTTTCTTGAGGCATTTTTAAGGAAAAATGTAGACTCATGCTTTTTTCTAAGGGAAAAAATTATCAAAGACAGACACCCACCTTTAATTACTTGACTGTTCCACTTTGTTTTAAAGTTCTGTAGTTGAGTATTGAACTAAAAATATGAGAAATGTTAATTTGTTGTTTTCCTTGAGCTTGCTTTTTATCTACGTCCTTTTCCTTAAAATTGTTGTGGTTATGTAGCAGAGGAGGTCTCCTAATGTTGGGGTTGGGTGTGTCAGATTATCCTGCATTGGCAGGTGAGGTGTACAGCAGTGGCATGACCTGCCTTGTGCCATTAGAAATTGTTGGTGGATGCCAAAGAGGAGCCCCTCTCCCCTCTGTTACTGTCTGTCCTAGGAGTCCATTACCTCTGCAGGCACTTAAGAGCAGAGGTTGCCCTAGGGAGGGAGCAAGGAGGAGTGTGCCAGCTGTGTCTCTTGGTTTAGGAGCAACCAGCCACTCCAACGTTCCTGGCCATGAGTGGGGAGCAGCTGGGCTTGATATCACATCTAACATAAATGATGATTTAACATGCCATCCACATGGGACTGCACAGTCACGCTCTAGTATGTCTCATGGCATTTGCTTTGGATCCAAACTGTGTTTTTATGGCCAGCAATGGTTCTTAGGGCTAATTCATTAAATACTCCCAGTGGAGTCCTGATGAGATTCAGCTGCTCTTCCTTAGATCCAGCCTCTCTCAGGAGATGCACCTCGGGGCAGATCAAGGGGTAGGGTCACGTCAGCAAGAATTGGGAAATCTGGAGAAATGTTCTTGTGAATACCTCTATCATGTTTATTGCTTGCACAGTTGCTCTAAAGGAAATACTGAGGCAGGAGATATTGCCAGAGCAGTGTCAACTACAGTAAATAAGGACCCCCACAGTAGAACCTGTCCTGGAGAGAGGTGATTCATGTTCAAGCCTTTGCTTCCATCTCTTTGAGACTCATTAATGCAATAGGGCCAGTTAGATACTTATCTCTTTCCTATGGAACTTCCCTCTATGTCTTTCTTAATTCATTGCTAACTACAGATGCCGACGACGGCGGAGCTCAAAGATATTGGTAGCTTGAATTTAAGAAAATTATCAGCTGAGCTATCTGTGTGTGGCAAAAGCTGCTTCACCCTTTTTGCTGCTCACCAGTTAATTTTGATAGAGGAGAGCTGTAGTTTTGTCCAAGCATTGCTTGTTAACAGCTTATGGCTCCAATGGAGTAAAAGCAGGGGGCATGGAAGACTTGTTTTGAGGGGTTCTGCATCCTGATAAAGCCTGTAAGAAGGTTTTAACACGCAGTGAGGGCAACTGATTTTTTGTTTTCTCTAGTTTCAAAGATCACAAGTTAAAATTTAAAAGTCTGTATTTATGGCTGCTAGGAAAGCTGGTAATTAAAAAAGTTTCAAGAATAGCAGGGGGGATCACTTGGCATTTTAAAGATGCTCTACCCTGCATATTTGAAATACTTTATTTATCAGGTAACATAATGATAAATATCTTTATGCCCTACTTAAAAGAAATGTAAAATAAACAAACACACTTATATTTTTTTATTTAGTATTTTAAAAAGACTTTTCAAAACAGACCATTTGGATTTGGAGGAAGTTGCCAAAATCTTTAATTGTTCAGGTATGGTGAACAGAGCAGCTGATTAGCACCTGACTCTAGCAGAAGCTCTAAAACTTCTGATTTGATGAGCAGAAACACAACTAGAGTCTTGGAATTTGGTGTTGGAATGGTGAGAATTTCAGAGACAGGGAGAGCTTCCTACCAGGTCCTCCTGGTTACGTGTTCCTCCTGCCTGCAGTTGTGTAATGTACTCCTTGTGCTCGCAGTAGGGCTTTGGCATTAAGCTGGGTGCAGACAGCTGATGGCAAGTGACTGCTGTCTTGACGAACTTTGTTTGCCAAGGGCAAGGACACCGCTCCCAGTTTGCTCCTGGTCTCTCTCCATTCCTAGGAAGGAGAGACAAGGCTGTGCACTGAGCCCCACGCTTTCCTGCAAGTGCTCACCTGGCCCAGGTCCCATTAAGGTTTTTGTATGCCACGGCACTGCACTCCTTATGCTGTTGAACAACCTGTGGCATTGAGACTTTCCAAGCTGGGTGTTCCAGGCAACAACTGAAGGATTCATGAACTCCAGTTACTTTGTAGGCCTGCTGAGAACTGCTGAAACTTGTGAAAGCAAATATATTGATGTGCTGTGAATGGCTTTGTAATAGCTGGGATGTTCAGACACCTGTGCAGGTGCTGGCAGGATCCATCAGGATCTGCCTGTTGCAGCAATTCCCAAGTCATTCCTAAATGAGCTTCTGCGCGGTTTTTCCTCTTTCCCCTCTCTCTGCTGTTTTTCATTCGCACTCAGGTGACTATTTCAAGCCCTACACCTCTTGGTGTTTGTGTGATGGCATTACTCTGTGATCCCAAATTCCCTTCAGACAGCAGAAACATCTGTTCAACTTTATGCTTATTAAGTTTTAATTTCTATTTATCCTCTGCTGTGTTTATTAATCTACAGTGATTTGGAACAAATTAAATGGCTGCCTGTGGTAGTCAGATCAGAGTAGTATTTCCTAAGCCTTCTGAATTTGAGCAGGGGGGAGGAAGAAGCCCTCAATCACTGGATTAAATAAAACACAACAGATATCCGAGTATGTACTTGTAGGAGGGTTGCAGAGTACTATGAAATTTGGAGGGGGTCTTGCCTTTTTGTCTGATGAGAAACCAGTTGCTTGAAGAAAAAACTTTAATGTCATTTTTAAGATAGAGATATCTTTAATATTCTGCATAAACTCTTGGTAAATGGTATTTTTGGCTGAGTATTTTTTTATGGCTCTTTCAGAGAACTGTATTTTTAGCAATACGGGCTTGATGTTATGTAAGCAGAGACAGTCTCATGGGACAGTCTAAATAGAACCAGGAATAGCAAGAGATGACAAAAAATGGCACGAGGTTTTTGACCAAAAGCATAATAGGAGAATCTGCTCTGACTCTGGACCTGGAGAAGTATAGTGTCTGTCTTTATCTACTCATTCAGTGCCTTTACAGAATGTATTAGCAAAATGCTTCTCCTTTTCAGCATTCAAGGTGTATAAACAATGAACACTAACATGAAGAACTCTACAATACTGGCACTAGTCACTTACCTAACGGTTTAGTAACAAGTTTGTAATTAAAAACTACTGAAGGCATAGGGCTTCAGGTGTTCCTCATACTGATTTGAAATCAGTGTTTTCTGAATACGGGGCTTGATGATGCTCCACCAAAGATAAGATAAAATGGCATTTATTTGGTAATTGTGGATTTGTTTTCTTTAGGCTTACAAATATTGAAATGGGTTTGGTTTTTCATCCTAGGTACATTGGAGCCCCACTTGTCAGGCTTGCTGTGGACAGCTATGCTGATATCTCTGGCCATTGTTATAGCTCTTCCTAAGCCCCATGGTATTCGAGCCTTAATTGCTTCTACAATATTGCGACTAATATTTTCAGTTGGTTTACAACCGACTTTATTTCTTCTGGGTGCATTCAACGTAAGTATCGAGTGGGCGTTTTTGAAGTTCTCTTACATCTTATGTAAGGGTTTCTTACCTGCTCAAGATGATGTCAAGCGAAATAGCTTTGGACATTGTGGTGGAACTGGTGGGAGGAGTAATTCCCTCTTTGGACTGTTTCTAGCAGAAGTGCTTTGCTGTTGTTCATTTAGTAATTGTTCCTCATGCAGGAGACCTCTATGGTTTTGTTCATTTTTGCCACGGTCTAGAAACAGCTTCCACCCCAGCTGGAAATGCAAAGAAGTCACTGTGACCCTAATGTATGTGGTTATTCACTCAAACTCATCTCCCAATTATCAGCTAAGCTACAGTGTTTTCGAGGTTGTGAAAGATTCACTGAGAAGTGCATTTCCCAAATATCTTCAGTCTATCTGCCAGCCAAGAGCTGATGCTTAGCAGTTTTGCTACAGTAATGTGTGGACTGAGCCACCAGAGAACTTATTAACACTTAAACCAGTATACTTGTGGTCTCTTGTAGCAACTAAGTTAAGAGAGCTTCTCTCTGACTGAGTCAGCAGCTGCGTAAAGATGCGTCTTCTCAAAGTCCTTGTCTTTATTACGAAGTGCCCGGCATTTAAGTGCATAATTTAATACCTCTCCTTGCTTCAAAATACATCACTGAGTGCCGTGTACTGCAGAGGCAGAGGTGTATAGTGAGGGTGGTAGTTGTAATTGGTACTTGTAGCATGTAGCAGGTTCCAGGTAAGTCAAAGGCAGCTTTCCTTCTGGTGTTGATTGCTGGTGCTACAGAGAAGGATGGCTGGGTGCATGATTTGAGAATGAATAGCTGAGGGAATCTGGACCATTTGCTTATTAGCAAGCAATGGGTGGTGTTCTGGAAACGTAAGGGTTGCTGTAGGCTAGAGAGTTATTTGGCTGCAGGAAGTGCCATGCTTGGAATAGGGTTGGGTTTTTGTTGGAAGGTTTATCTCTCACACCNTTTTGCCACGGTCTAGAAACAGCTTCCACCCCAGCTGGAAATGCAAAGAAGTCACTGTGACCCTAATGTATGTGGTTATTCACTCAAACTCATCTCCCAGTTATCAGCTAAGCTACAGTGTTTTCGAGGTTGTGAAAGATTCACTGAGAAGTGCATTTCCCAAATATCTTCAGTCTATCTGCCAGCCAAGAGCTGATGCTTAGCAGTTTTGCTACAGTAATGTGTGGACTGAGCCACCAGAGAACTTCATTAACACTTAAACCAGTATACTTGTGGTCTCTTGTAGCAACTAAGTTAAGAGAGCTTCTCTCTGACTGAGTCAGCAGCTGCGTAAAGATGCGTCTTCTCAAAGTCCTTGTCTTTATTATGAAGTGCCCAGCATTTAAGTGCATAATTTAATACCTCTCCTTGCTTCAAAATACATCACTGAGTGCCGTGTACTGCAGAGGCAGAGATGTATAGTGAGGGTGGTAGTTGTAATTGGTACTTGTAGCATGTAGCAGGTTCCAGGTAAGTCAAAGGCAGCTTTCCTTCTGGTGTTGATTGCTGGTGCTACAGAGAAGGATGGCTGGGTGCATGATTTGAGAATGAATAGCTGAGGGAATCTGGACCATTTGCTTATTAGCAAGCAATGGGTGGTGTTCTGGAAACGTAAGGGTTGCTGTAGGCTAGAGAGTTATTTGGCTGCAGGAAGTTCCATGCTTGGAATAGGGTTGGGTTTTTGTTGGAAGGTTTATCTCTCACACCAGGGGTTGTTTTTACTTCCTTCTTTAAATCTTAAGCCTTGATGCTCTTTGTCAACAAACTGGAGACAGGAGTCAGTGCACACGTTTTATTAGACATGTGATTTTAGTTTTAGCTTACAGTCTCAGATGTGCACTAAACCTAATAGAAAGCAGGTTTTGACTGATATGTAAAATGCTGTCATGCAACAGACAAGTCAGCACAATTGTTGATATCCTCATGGGGCCACGTTATCTCCAGCTTTGAAAAATTGCCTTTTTTTCCTGAAAGCCATGTATTGTAACTAATTTATGGTTCATCTTCCCTTAGGTTTGTAATAAAATCATTTTTCTGATGAGTTTTGTGGGTAACTGTGGAACCTTCACAAGAGGATACAAAGCGATGATCATGGATGTAGAGTTTCTTTATCACTTGCTGTACCTTCTGATTTGTGCTCTGGGGCTCTTTGTACATGAATTCTTTTATAGCTTGCTGGTACGTATTTACTTTGCCCTTAGAATGTTCTTCTGTCTGTGTTTTGTCAAGTCCCATCTCAGGCATATCTGGATGTGTCTTCCACCACTTGCTTTCTGGTTTGATACTGGGAAACTGTTCTACAGGCACCAAGAACTGCATGATGAAGATTTTGCTTGGGAGAAGTTATGGTGGGAGGCTATGGGATTCCTGCCACATCTCTTCCTGATTTGTACAGACAAACAGAGACTTTTTTGTTCTTCTCAAGTATATTATACAAGATGTCTTTAAAGTTAAATTTAGTTAAAATTGCTCATTACAATAAATGTGTGCACGGTTGCAATGAGAGCTTTTAGCTTTTCTCTGTGTTACTCCTCAACTTCAAAGATACAGTTTTTCTAGGTTAGAAACTAACTTCTAAGATAATAAAACAATTTAAAATGTTGTGACTACAAGTAATGTCAAAACCTGGTGAAGGTTCAAGCCTTCTTAAGGCCATATAAGCTCTTACATGGGGAAGGGAGAAAAAAGTAATTGAAAAACCTCGCCATAGAAATATTAACTGAACAGCAGGCACTTTTAGAATTACCACACTATGAGTAAGTGGCACACAGTCTTTAAGATTGTTTACTCTGTTATTGTCAATAACTATAGCATAGGGTCCAACTTCTTTTTGAGCAGCTGATTATCTTTGGAGTGTCTCCTTAGCTGTAGCTAGACTCCAGACCTCATACGACTGAGACAGATGCCTGGCATACGTGTTTTTTCTGTTGGGGGTGGAATTAATCTTGCACAGCACAATACTTTTAAGAAAAAACACTGAAGGAGTATATCTAGTGTTGGTGGAGAAAATGTGTCACTTTTAAAGCAAACCTTAAATCCCATTCAGAACACTATTTTTGTCCCTTTGTTTGATGCTTGCTACATCCTCTGGTGACCAAATTAGTTATTGTCTGTATTGATGTAGGTCCAATTTATCAAATACCTGTTTTGTCATTGTCGGCCAGCATAGCCAGCAACCTGCCTGGGCTGTGCTGGTGAACTGTTGCAGACCCAGAGAAGTGGAAAGTGAAGGAAACATCTGCAAAGAAATTGAAACAAAAAATTTGGGCTAAAATATTTTGCTTTTACTTATACGCTCAATAAATTAAGACTTGAAGGAAATAACTAGTTGCATTTTGAGATTGTGATGGGCAGATAGTACCAAAAAAGAATACAACACTCCATGTTAGCAACTTTAGTTAAAGCATGCATCACCCATCTAGCACTTAAGCAAAAATATCTGCCCTTAAACTAGATAGGAACTTCTTCGTGTACTGCCCCTTAGAAGTGGAGTCTGTGAAGTCCTGGTGAAGAGGACAGTACAGCTGCCTCCGTTCTTCATGTTTCAAAGTGCATGGCAAAAGGCTAATACAGTGGTGATGACGGACCCCATCTCCCTTGCTTCCTGCTATATTTTTCTTTGCTAATAGGTTACATTTCAGATAACTACAAAAATGCAACCCCCCCATATGCTTCAAATGCCCTATAAAACATCAGGTTGGTGTGCATGCTGCCCCATTTTATGCCAACACATAGCATGTCACCCGTGGTATTGGCTGTACGTGTGAGAAACGTTTGCTCTTGTTCACTGTCCTCCAGCTCTTTGATTTGGTGTACCGAGAAGAGACCTTGCTGAACGTCATCAAGAGTGTCACTCGCAATGGGCGTTCCATCATCCTCACTGCTGTTCTTGCTCTCATCTTGGTCTACCTGTTTTCCATAGTGGGTTACCTCTTCTTCAAAGATGATTTTATCCTGGAAGTAGACAAGCTCCCTAATGAAACGTTATTGCCAGGTTGGTACTGGTGACTCCTATCAACAGTTTAATTGAAGAAAGGTGGTGGGCTTTTATTCCTGAAGGCATGCTGAGTGTCTTCTGCCTTTTGCAAGACATATCAGTTGCCTCACCAGTTTGATAATTTCTTTCTTAAAAGAAATTTTTAATAGAAGATAAAATTTAAGAATCAAACTGATTTGGGCAAATGGATAACCCAGTATTTTTTACAAAATGTTGCAATCTGCTGCAGCATAAAGAGAGATGGGGAGGAGCAACCCCTGGAGATAGTGCTTGGGCTCTTCTTACACGATTGAGATATCTCACCTCACTGTTTCCTAAAACAGTTTAGGTTATCTAATTCAGCTACACCTACTCTCTCCTCCAGTTTAATTACAAGCAGACTTTAGGTTGGCCATTGTGGAGAAGGCTTTGCACTGGGAGAATACAATTCTGCCTCAATTTCCCAGATCTTGAATGCTTATATTGTCTTTTAATGTTTAGAGGTGAAGTTTGAGTTTTGTCTTGTTCTTTTTTGTTTCTCTAACCTTTGAGCTATTGAGACAAGTATTACTTGACCGTGCCGCTTTTTTTCTGATTTTACTGCCAACCCTCTAAGGGACCAAAACCTCGTTGACTCTCATATTTTATGTTACTGTGCAGCTGGAGAAATGCCAAAGACATATTACTATGTGGTAGTAGGTTTGTTTTGATACTTACAAGACACTGAAAGACAAGTTTTCAAGGCACCTTCAAAATTCTCTGTGCACTAGGTTGTAGTAATTTCAGGACAATTTCAGTTACTCTCTCAATTTTGGAGCTGACGCAAAATAAATGCGTAACTTTGATCTTTGATTCATAGAAGTAAGAATTTCATCTTGGAACTTAAAAACACTGAATGTGTAAATTGCAAAGTTCTGTGCTTTTCCAACCTCTAGGGTAATGTACTATTCTAAGTCTGCCTAGTAATTTCACACTGAATATGGTGGGATACCTTAATATCTGAGAAGTAATCTTGCAAAATGTACAAAACATTAAACTATCCATTTGATTCATCACCTTCTGTTCTTAGATCGCACAGAACCAGGTGAGACAATGACTGGAGAGTTTTTCTATTCAGATGTATGCAAAGCAGGTAGCAGTGAAAACTGTTCTTCAATCATTCCTTCAGACCGTAAGTATCTGCTGTTGAATTTATAACTCACACCCTGAGTTTTCACACTTTCTAGTCAAGCACATTAAATTAAAAAAAAAAAAAGTTCGTTTCTTAAGAAATACCATGTAATAAATTTGCTAACAAAGCTACTGTGAGACTGCTTAACTGGAAACAGGATTAGTTTAGGCCAACAGAATAAGTTATGTTTGTTCTGTGACGTGATTAAGCTAGAGAAAGTTTCAACTAAACCATACTTTGATAGAGCACTGCCATACTCTTTAAGTTTCTATATCACTTTCAGAAGGAAGTGATGCAGTTCACCTCTTTGCAAAGTTTATTATTTTAAAACATTAGACCATTAAATGTGATCTCCGAGGATAATGCTCCCTAAAATATGGAGCAGAACATCATTTATCTTCAGCATTTTTCTAGCTAGCTAAGGAAATTGGTTTTTAGTATCGTGGCATGAAAAAAATCAGTGTATTAAGTAGACAAGGGTAGGTTTGGAGGTAGGGGACTTAGATCAAAAAACTTCATGTGAGATATTACTTGTACTGTTATCACCAGCCTAAGACTGGGTATTGAAATATTTCAGTTTTATTTTCTAGACAATATAATTTTCAGAGATGTATGTTGCTGGCTGTGAGAACCTGCAGAACTCACTGTTTCTCTTACAAGTGCAGCTCTTCATGGTCCAGTGTTTCAAAGGTCAATAATGGCCATGAGCCCATGCTCACAAGAGGAGATGACTCTGTTTTGCTCAGGTGTCCTCTTTGATAAACTAAGATTCAATATCGATACAAGAATAGCTGCTTTATTCATCTCTAGGAGGATTGTGCTGCTTTGTCTTTATACACTCCGGCTGCGGAAAGCAAAACTCCAGCGATATTTTTATTTCCTAAATTATCAACCCAATATCAGGGTCTTATGTGTCCCAGCATGTTAATGATGCCCAAATCTTTGGCCATTTCTTTGCCATCTTGGGTTTTGGATATTTCTGGAGTGCGCAGGGATTTGGCCCTTGCTAAGGCTGTGGGAAGGTGGGATCCGTTTATGATCATTTTTATGATGAAATGAAAGTCATGAGACTTTTAATGAGTACAAGGAGAGAATGTGAGATTAGGTAATTCGCTCTAGCAGTTCTGCAACTGAAACAGTGAAGTTGGAGGCTTCAACCAAATGAAGAAAGGGTCAAAAAAAGTGTTAACTTTAGTAAAATGCTGTTTCCACAAGCAGTGGTATTTTAGCCATTTGAAACATAAAAGTCGAAGTTGCCATTTTAAGTGCAGCCTAAAGGCTGTGCAATCTGTTAGGCACCAGGGGAGAGTGTAAGAGGCAACACTTTGTCCTCTGAGCTGTCAAAAAGCTATGATTCTGTATAAACAGGCATCTGCTCCTCTGAGCTGTGCATGCTAACAGAAATGGAAAGAGATATTTAACCAAGTCAAAGACAGCAGTTCGAGCACAAAAGAAAACTCTGTTGTAGGGGAGAGGAGAGCAGGATGAAGCTAGAGCAGAGACTCGCTCCTACGGTTGGCTGTGCGCAAGAAGAGCTAGAGAGATTTGCAATGCTGGCTGGAAATCTAGCAGTTTTTGCAAAGGGGAGAACGAGCATAATGAACAAAGAATGTGGGGAAAATTATTCAAAACTGATCGTCTTGTCTTTTAAACATGTCTTTTTTTTTTTCCCCCCTGTGTTAATAGAAGTGATTACTGAAGAAATGGAAGAAGAGAATAAAGAGCATACGTGCGAGACATTACTGATGTGCATTGTTACTGTACTGAGTCATGGGCTCAGGAGTGGGGGTGGAGTAGGTGATGTGCTCAGGAAACCATCCAAAGAGGTAAATTATCCCTGAATGGGGGTGGAAGAGCTATAACCATGTAGGGCTGGGGATCTAGTTCTGCTGGGCAAAGTATGTGTACACTCCCTTTAAACAGATGTGGGATACATCGCGACTAGAAGGGACCACACTTTCTCGCTCTGTAATATAGTTAAATCTCTGTAGTATCGGATTAAACAGTGACCTGTTCAAACAAGCTTCTGCTGATCCTTGTTTATGGCTTTTTTAGCTTGAGGTCCTGTCCAGAATGGGGCCTAAAAAGAAAAATGAAGTGACCAACAGTTGAGGATCTGAAGAAATAAGATAAGCACAAGGTCCTGAAAGAGTAACATGAGGCAGCAGAATGAAAATGCAGTGGTAGTGCTAGTGACATCAGTTTTGCTAGGGAGCATCTGTAGGGAAAACCACTGTGGGTAAAATAGGGAATGGGTGAGAGGAGGTCAGAGACCAAGATGGGTTGGAGCCAGGACTGTGGGAATGAAGGATGTCATTTGCAGGTATCATTGGAAAGCAAGGGCCAGTAAAAGCAGCAGTAATTCTTTGTGTTGCCCAAAGCTGCCCGTATAGCTTGTGCTTTATCTGTTTGTACCCGTTTGAGTCTCAGGCCATCCTCCCTCTAGTCGTTCCCCAAAACAGTGTTGGAGGGCAAAGGAGCAATCATGGTCTGAGTGAATACTTTCCTGTATTGTCTGCAATTTCTAAGTGTTTCCTAATATTTAGCCTTTATTTTCAGCTTACAAAGCTTTAGAAGTTACATAATTCTTGACAGAAGTTGGCCACCCAACTGTCAGGATGACTCTGAAAATAAGGGTTTGGCGTTCTGGGTATTCAGGACTGCAGTATAGTTAAAATGGGTACCAGGAAGGTCTAACTTCATATCCACATACATGGTGGTTAGTGTAAATTAAATCAATAGTATTACATCACGTTAGAAGACACTGTGGCCAACGCTGATACTATATTGATATAAAAGCAAATTAAAATAGGAATACAGTCTGCATGGGCCAGCAGGTTTGGAGTGGGGAGAGAACAAATTCAAGTGTGTGTGAGAGAGGACAGAAAGCAGAAAGAGCAGTTCTGTAGAGATCGCATACTGGTAGCTGACTAATTTGACTTTTCTTTCAGTGATCTTGTGTTTTAGTTTCACTTAATGCTTTGAACTGTAAGTTATCATTAGAAGACATCGGAAATGGAGACTAAAGGGGTGGTGGGGCAGCATGTTCTTGCTGAACTGAGAAAAGCATGGTAAGGGTTAGATATGCACATATTTGGGTTGTTAATTATTGAATGTGTGTCTTGCAGGAACCTCTCTTTGCTGCTAGAGTGATATATGATCTGTTATTCTTCTTCATGGTCATCATCATTGTCCTTAACCTGATTTTTGGTGTGATCATTGACACTTTTGCTGATTTAAGGAGTGAAAAACAGAAGAAAGAAGAAATTTTAAAAACTACTTGCTTTATTTGTGGTAAGTGTAGAAATACACTTATGAATAAGAGCTTATTCTCTCAAAGTCAAAGTAGCTGCAAACTCACGGGAAATTGGAGTCTTGAATTACTGGTTGTTCCTACCTTGTGCTCCTCAGCTAGCTGATATTCTCAAGTACTGCATGCATAGGAGATTGGCAGCCGAAGAGATGGGGACTGTATGCTCAGTATAGAACATTTTTTCCTAGCATCCTTACTTTCTGTTTCTCTTGTGCTTCAAAGAATAGTTTCCTTTTGGAATAGGAGAGATTTTTATGAACAGTCGCTTTTTTCTCGGGTACAGTGTTGAGCAGTGCCTCAAACTTTTTCCCATCAGTAGACTGGGAATCAACCTGATGAGCCTTTGAGGCTATTGCAGTAAAACGAGATGGTCGTGGAGACGGTGCATGACAAACAGACTGACAGAAGTGACCTTTAGAAGTTTGTTGTAAAGCAAATGTTGCATTTGGTATAGTTTTGCCTGAAAATATATGGGTTATGAAATCAACAAACCGATCACATTTTTTTTTTAGCAAAAGTTTTCTGTTACATATAGTAAGCATGAGCAGAACTTGTTATGCCTTCTTTTCTCTTCTCACAGCATTGCTGAGTATTATGTTAGAGAGATTATCACTCTTATTCAGTGTTCATGTAAGAATGATCGTGACTGTTAAGAAGTGCAGCAGCCTGTACAAATAAGTTTTGTTCTTAGAACTCATTTTGTTAATACTAGTTTGTAAATACTAAAGGGCTTATATGTGTCACTCTTGTAGGCTTGGAAAGAGATAAGTTTGATAACAAGACAGTCACATTTGAAGAGCACATTAAAGAAGAGCACAACATGTGGCATTATTTGTGCTTTATTGTGTTGGTGAAAGTAAAAGATTCAACAGAATATACAGGACCAGAAAGTTACGTGGCAGAAATGATCAAGGTGAGTTTGGAGTTTTGCTTTTTTTTCTCTAGATTACCAAATATGCTGGTAGATTGTTCTAAATACAGGACTCTCTTTTATTTATTTTGTAAAGAAAAAATTGGAGTAAGACTTTCTCTACAATAATAGGCTTAATCCAATGCCCTTCCTTTTAGAAGCATCTTCTAAAGAAAATCAACCTCAAATGTGAGGCGAGATAATTCAATACAAGACATTGCATTGACGACAGCGTGTTGCAACATGCTGCAAGTGGACTATTGCAGACAGGGGCAGTCGGGGGAGCTGCTGTGTGCTGCAGCATTGCAGTCACACGGTGATTTACACCTGTGTACCTGCAGCTTCTGAGTCCATGAAACACTCTCCTGTGTATACCAGAGCAGCTGGCAGTAAGCAGTGGCAGATAGGTAGTCGCTGTGGTTTTACATCAGTGAAGGGAAACTATTCTGTCTTGAAAAACTAATGTTTAAGGGAGAATATTCTCAAGCTGGTGGAATTGCCTGAAGTATAACAAACAGGTTATAACTTGTCCCAGTATAAATATCTTTAAACTGACTTGTAGGATTTGTTGTTATATGATTTTAGCTTATTATTGCAGAAAACTAAAATTAATATCTACTCAATTGCAAGGCCTTTTAATGAGAGAATTAAAAGCCTCATCTCTGCCAAGCTGCCAGTTCAGAGCTCCTGGAAGTAGATCCTAAACCCCAATTACTAATTTGTGTCTCTTCTGACTGGTTAGCAAAAGCTGCTTCTAATTTATAACACTACAATTAGTAATTACTTTATTTGCCTTCAGAAGAATACTTTTTTATTAGACTCCAGGTTTTTTTTTGCTGCAGAGGTACAGCCTGCCTTTAAGTGGGCAATTTGTTATGGCCCGTTCAGTATGTAAATCCCACCAAGATCTCTTAGAGGTTAAACATGTTACTTTGGGGTCACTACAGCGTATGTCCTAGTTCTGGTTCTGCCTCTGTAATGAGGGCTTAAAGAAATCTTGTGAGCAGTCACCTGATAGAGGATTAGCACAGTGAGATAACTAAGTACATCACTGCTGCTTTCTAGTCTGACTGATTATGTTGCTCCCTTTATTTATCATGCTGCAGCAAGTATTACATTTAGGGAAGCATTATGCTCTTTAAAATCTTTCTGCTTGTAAAATAAAAAATTTGTGTTGTGTTAAAATAAATTTTTTTAAATAGTTTCAGTTAAGAACAGTTTATTAAATTATTTCAGATTAGCTGTTAAAGTTAGATAAGAACCAAAACTCAGTTGCTTAATCTGTTTGCAGTAAATGCAAAAACTGCAGAACTTTTACCAAAATCCCCCTTCAAAGAAGTGGAAGCAAGGGCTAATTATTACATTTTGGATGGGAATACAAATAAATTGTGCATAGATTGATCAACTGTCTCATGCAGATGCAATTTTATATAACTGTCTGCTCTAGGCAGAGGTTTGGAGTACTTCTTGTAGTTGTTTTTCCACATTCTATGACCAGTTCTAAATTGAGAAGTAACAGCAGGGTCTCACTGCAATGCCATTGAGAGCGTGGGGTAACCGTAAGAACTGTGGAATAGGAAGTAAATGTACTTTGCATGTCAGTGGTCTGCCACAACTCGGCACAGCTGTGACTGGAGCAGCAAGGGCTGCAGCTGCCCTGACACCATAGTTCTCAGCAGTATTTTGCAGTCTGTGTTCCTTAAAACTGATCTGGCAAAGCTTTTGCTGAAAATCAGAAGCGATTCCTTTCTATTGTCCTTTAATGTCAAACACGTTATTTTCTGCCCTAGAAGATATGAGTGTAAAGCTCAATGAATATGTTTCTCTACCAGACACTTTTAAAATATTCCTGTAAGAGTCAGAAATCTTTTTTTTTTTTCTACCTAAGATGTAGCTAGGAGTAGTTTGGTGCATGGTCCATCTTCTAATCAAGCTTCTGTCTTCATCTCATGAATCTAGAAGGACAGGCAAAAGGAAAGTGTCAGATATGTCATTGGTTCCAAAGGTGGAAATGCATCTGTTGGAGGTGATGGTTTATTTTGTATTTGTACAAAGGGTGAATGGGAGCCTGTGGTTGCTTAATGTCTGCAGCTACCAGACTCTCCTGGGAAACCCACTTATGTCATAGTTAAATTTAAAAGGGATTTTCTCCCCATGTTTGCAGACTGAAGGTGGCACTCTAACATCTTCAATAATGACATAGATGGGGCATGTCTTTTCCATGGGCTGTTATGTGGTACCATTGTTCAATTGCAATTTATACCCATTTTTAGTAGTTGGGGGTAGGAAGCATTGTGTGCTCCAAATCATACTGTGATGACAGAATACACCTCAAATATGCTTCACCTTTGCTCAGACTTCCAGCAGAATATATTTAGGAAACTCTTGAATTTCTGCGTTTTGGCGATAGTAGGGGGGGGAAAAAAAGCCTCTGCTGTGTTTAGTATTTGTGGGTTGTTCCAACACCATGAAACATTAAAAAAAAAAAAAAGTAAAAAACACCCAAAATGAACAAATTTAGGACACTAAAATTATATTCACTATCAGCTTGTGAGTTGCATCCATTGCTGCTTGTACAGAGCTTTAAAGATATTTTAAGCACTGTGGTATCTAAAGAATCCTGGACTGTTTTACTTATGCTGGTTAGTGAATATTCAGAAGCTTTAAGACTGGTCCTGAATTTTGATGTTTTCTTGTCTAAAAATATTGTGTGTATATAGGCAATTTTGAGGCAGTGGAGATGGCAGAGCTGATTGTTGGCCATAGAATGCCTCTTGTAGCCTGCAGGAATCTGACCCAACATGAAAAGAAATGGCAGCCTTGAAAATCAATGTTTAACTACAATTCTTTGGTGAATTTTCTGTTCCTTCATGGATAGAAGCTCATTAAGTTAAAACGTGGCATGCAGAAAGAAGTCAATAGTTATACTTGGAAACAGAGTTTAGGTTTTAGAAGTATTTTGAACACCATGAGTCTGACCATACCAATATTTTTTAAAAAGTCATTTGACAAAATCTAGTCTACTGTGTTTTAGTACTGATTTGTAACTACATTCCATTATGTTTTTGTGATACAAACATGGGTCTGTTGGTGCTTGCAATCTCAGATAGTTTTTGCTCAAGTTCCTGTGTGTTTGCAGAGGCCGTGTGTTTGTGTGCTGCTGCATGTGAAGCCAGGCAGTGGGCTTGTAACTACAAGTCCAGACTTTTGATAGGAGGCCTGGAATTCATCATCAGATTTTCCCCCTGTAAACAGGGATAACATTCACTTTCATCAGTAAGGTGAGCATGTGCTTGCTGTGATATATGATGTGTAAAACTTGGGATATCTTGAGAATCTTAGCTGGGAATCTCTAGCGTTACTGCAAGGGAGAAAATGGGATTGCTGGTTCTGTTTGATGTTGAAGCTGAGCTTGCATACACACCTGAGCTGCTGTGGTGAATCATCCACTGACCTGAAGTCCTTATGAACACTGGTGAGGTTGATAACCTCACGGATATCAGGAGATGGCAAACAGAAGGTTAGCATGAAGCAGCTCATCTTCAAAATTCTTAAGCCACCTCCTAATATCTATTTAATAGCACAGACAGCACTGTAGAATGTGAAAAAATATCTATTAGTCATAGTCTTTAGTTCTTGGTGTTTGTAGAGCCCTCTTGATGACCTGACTTCTGTCCCTCTGGCTAAATCACTGCAGATGTGCACTTAAGATAGTGAGGCCTCAGGATGGATCAGTGTCCTTTGAAACGTGTTTATCTAGGAAGTACATTAATGGTGCTGTAGAGAGGGTAGTCCAGTGATTCCTGCATTTCCCAGGAACAGAGGCTTACAGCTCAGCTGCTGTGTGGCTTTGTAGTCACCCGGGAAGATCAGGTGATGTTTGAATAACACCATGCGTGTAGGAGGTGGGGGGGGATCCACTTATTGTGTTGGCCAGACATTGACATCCCCACCCAAATGACTAATGTGAACTCCGTGCAACTCCCTACAGATTAGTTCATTTAAATGTCTTATCTACCCATCCTGTCTTGAGAATTTCTTAAGTTTTCTGCGTTTGCCTGCAGTTACTGTGGCAGCCTCTCTAGCAGCAGCCCAGCAGTGTAGCTGTCACTCGAGTCTTGGCAAAGCTCCGCTACAAACAGCTGTTTGTAGGCATTTATTATATGTAAAAAATTCTTACTCTGAAGCTTAATACATTGGAAACCACATACTTGCTTTGGTTTTCTTTGCATTCGTAAGCTGTTGTGCATGCAGCTGCAATGTGCTGTTGCTTGCATGGACAAATGTTTGCATACACAACCCTCACATACGTGGGGATTTGCATATACACCTTCGCATGAACATTTGATCAGTGTGGGCAAGAGCTGCATGGCTGTGAGTGATTTTTATGCATGCAGATGTGCATATTAAGAAATAAAGTCTTGTTTAGCTAAGTTTCTAACACAAAGATTTCTAACTAGCTCTTGCAGTTTCCACTGATTTTTAATCTAGTGCTGCACTAAGCAGGATACATGTCATAAACCTATATAGGTAGCGGTGTGAGGGATTGCCCAAGCTCACATGTCCAGATCTAGAGTGCTGAGTCCTGAATCTTCAGCTGGATTGTGTTGTCGTTTGCAAATGAACCATTTATAAACAGGAGTGGTGGTGCAGATATCCTTAAAGGAATTTGGATTGGAAATGAAGGCTAAATATTTCTTTTTGTGCCTTAATTAACCTCTTTGTACAAAACTGGAGATTTAAATATACTATTTGGCTTTTTTCTTTGTCTTGAGCTGTGTGCTATATCATAATTGGAAAGTATTTCTTATTACTGTTTTAAGTGTCCATTGTAGCCTGCAACTTCTGCCAAGACATAGCCTCCCGGTAAGCAAGTCAAGGTTTCATCAGTGTCAGGCTTTTAAAATTACATTCTTCCAGAACTGCAAGTTATACTCGAAACCTCTTCTAAAAAGTTAAGCACCCAGCCTTGATTGTTGCTGTGCTCTGAAACTCAGCAGGAGTGTGTGATTCATGACCTGCAAGAGGCTCATGTGATGAAGGCTTTGAAGGGTTACTGTGTCCCCAGGCTCTGCCTCAAATAAAGTTTGGTTAGAGGTGGTCAAGATTGGATTTGAACTGCAGCACCCATAGGTGGTAGGTGGCAGGCCGTGATGCTTCAAATTGAAGCATTTCAAAGGGGTGTTGATGATTGTAGCGTTGATGAAAGACATCTGTGCAGCTGAAACGACAATAAGAGAGAGAAATTAGGAGCTTAGTTACATTCCTGTGTAATTTGTACTTGGAAATCATGTACTTCGAGGCAAAAGCAAATAGAAGAGATTGGTCATATCAATAGTTTCCGACTCAGTTGCAACCACAGAAGAGATCAACTGTACAAATAACTTGTATTTAGTTGCTCAGTTATAGATGAGGAAACTGGGGTTTCAGGGCTGTTGGTTGCAGTGATACTGGGTGCAAGCTGGGAGAGGACAATGATGACTGAGGAGGTCAAGATCTGAACTGGAGCCAATAGTGCTTGATTTGGTGCTATCTTCCCAAGCTGCTTCTTGAGATGCCTTAGCAGAGGTAGCCAATGTAATTATAGGGTTAAACAATAAGTAATAGCAGAGGCCTAGAAGAGCCAAGAGGTGTGTTTGGCAGAAGGCCCTTGGCTGTTGGAAACACTGTGTCATAAGCAAGGTCAGAGCTTTGCATTTAGGTAGCCAAGCAACTTGTTCCACCCTTGAAACTGGCATTAAGGTGCAAACCAGAAGCTGCATGGGAAGAAATGGTTGGTCAACCTCATCTTCCCCACGCACAGTTAGTAAGCTCTTCCCTCCAGAGCTGTGCAATCTGGTGTGCCCTGCAGCATGCTGCAGAAAAAGCCCTCCTCTTGTTGGCGTTAACCCTATGTGGCAGAGTATTTGGTTTTCCCTGATAAACTGTCTGGACAGGCATCTGTTCTGGGAATATTGTGTTAGCATCCTCATGAATGAGTTGAGGGTTTCACTTTAGCTAAGCACGTGTCATGAGAAGAGCCTGGGTGAGTGAAAACAGAAAGGCTTCAGTTCAATGCTGTGTAAAAGTTTGTTTGCACAATGTGTTGGGATTCATGTGGATGCCAAAGCAGCTTGCAGGATGGGAGCAGTGTCCTTGTGGCTCGAGCACCGCCACTGTGCGACTGGGAAAGACGGGGAAGGTTTCCAACTGGAAACCATCGAGGTTGACGTGCTGGGGAAAATAAACCGCTCAGTCTGAAATGCTGGCCAGGATGAAAAAGCCCCGTGGGGCTGCACATGCAGAAGAGCTGGCCCGGGGCTGGGATGAGGCGGCCATCCCCTGAGTCATCATTACTGCCTCCTCCAGCCTGGCGGTGCTGGAGAAGGAGCCTGTGACCTCGAGCTGGAGGGTGCTCCACGGGCCACCCGGGCCATGCCGGATGCATTGTGCAAGACTAGGTGGGTGACTGCAGCCATCGCTACCAGCAGCTGTTTGCTCAGCCTTTGCATGCGTAATTGTTTGGTCCTGCCCAACTGATCGTGGTGTAACACGTCCTACTTAAAATGTAGATCCAATCCTCATAAAATGTAGCCAGAAGTAGGTTGCTGCAGAGAGGAGGCACAGTCCTTTCTGGAGGAGATGGAGATGGCCCTCAGGGATTCCCACCAGGGCTCTCTGCCTCAGTCTTAACAAGCTGGGTGATGTTTGATAGGGTAACTTCATCTCTGGCAAATAACGCTTGGCTCAAGTGAGTCACCCACAGCAGAACTGTCGCTGTGACGTATAGGAGGGGATCATTTCATGTTGTCTTCCAGCATGGAGCGTGGTTGTCTTCCACCCTTGGACAATGGTGTCTGTCTTCCAGGTTCCCAACTCTGCACCAGTTCCAAAGTCGTTTAGGTATTTAATCTATAAAAATAATGAGAAAGAAGATCTTTATATCATTAGCCTCTTGCTTAAAGACATGGCAGATGTGAGGGTTTGAAAATACCTTGGTGTGAGGGGGGACACTATCAAGTGCTGCTCTTCATAGAGAGGGAAGAAACGTGGCTTCGTGTGGAAGAAGTGATGGTGAGCCCTTTGCTCAAGAGAGAACCTGACGTGGGGCTTTTTCCAAGAAGCGCAAGAAAGAACCAAGAGGAGTTTCATCTTGCTGCAAACAAACAAAAAAAATAATTTAAGGTCACTTCACAAAGCTGTTTATTAGCTGTATGAGTCTGATTTTTCAGAACACATGACAGAAACTGAAATTTGCTATCAGCTTCCCTTACTAAATGACGGCTGCTAGGCAGCCTTCTGATGGCAGGCTTCAGGCATTTATTTTGATGAGCATTGAATTAGCCCTTCAGCACTCCATAAATATTGAGCACAATGGTAGAAGAATAAATGGAGACCAAGAAGAGGAATGGTGACTTCCTCAGGGTGGCCAGTGGTGCGGTGGTGCCGGAGGTGAGGGCAAGCCCTGGTCCCTGCTGTTAGCAGCTGTCTCCTGCCCTGGGAGCAGAGCTAATGCATCTCTTGGCACAGCTCACACTGAGGTTGCCTCAGAAACCCTTCTTAGAATAAACTCTTCGGCAGAAGCAGGGAGAAGCGGGCGCTTCTCAGAATGAATTGCATCTGCATCATGCAGCACCGCTTCCTCTTTTTCAAATTTCCAATCGTGGATGGTCAGCATCGCCCCCATGTCTGAGATTTAATGATATTTGCTTTACAAGAGGGACTTTTCCAACTTTACCTAGAAAAGAGCTAACCCGAAACCCAATGCTTGTGGTTAGCCAGCTTCCGTCAGTGGCTTTAGTCAGTTTGTCTGCTGAAGCAGAGGAAGCTGCGACTGTGACGGGAAGAGGGAGCTGACTGCACACCAGGATCCTGGTGCCTCAGCTTGCAGAGGACCACAGCAGACAGTGCATAACTGCATTGGTATGCGAGGTGCCAGCAGCGAGGAGGGCACGCAGCAGGACAACAGACAGGCAGGGAAAGGGATCACGGGGGAGCCTTTCCCTTCACGGCTCCCTTAGTGCCTCTAAAAAACAACCAAGCACCCAGCAAAGGATGTAAAGGCACCTCGGTGTTCAGTTAAAGTTCAGCAGAAACTAGATCATCATGATATAAATCTTTTATTCAACCCTGAATAGAAGCGCTCTGCAGAGGGAGCGCTGCTGGCAGGCATGGGGCCAGGAGCCGGGCTGGCTGCCGCACGCTGGCCCAGCGGGCTTGTCAGCAAGTGACCTTTCTGCATTCCTGCTTATTTCCATTTTCACTGTCTCTGCATGAGGCATCATTATTAATTTATTTAAAAGAAAACACCCCCACGTCCCGCCCCAGCATGACCAGGGGACGGGCGCTTGGGCCAAAGTCTGCCTTTCAGCAGGCTGGTCACATCCAGCTCTTGAGCTTCTTTCTGTGATGCTAGTGGAGATTGTAGGAACAGGCTGAAGGTCTCCACATGAAGCCAGACAGAAGGGATTCAGGAGGAGGAGGAAGAGGTACGCCTCTCTAGAGAGGTCCCAGAAACCACAATGGGTTAGTGAATTTACTGGTGCCAGTGTTACCTGCATCGATACAGTTTTGCCTGCACATCTGTCCCCATGATTCCTCATCTCAGGGTGTCTTCACAGGATGTTTGAGTGGTCTTCCTCATATTTTTTACTGGGTAGAAGCTGGATGTTTCCAGGTGAGCTTTGGGTTTGATTAGTGCCAACAAGCTACATGAGACCTGAACAGGAGTGTGAGTTTGGTCCAGCTACATGACACAGGTGATGTGAAGCACACATCTCTCCTTAAGCCTGTCTCTGCACAGAAAATTTTCAAGTGCTTCTGTTAACTCTTTCACAGATGGATCAGGACTTAGCCATAGTATTGCCAGTTGAAAAAGGGGTCCTACTCTCCTGGTCAGGAGTCTGTGGTCTCTTTTCCATTAGTCTTCTCCTTTCTCAGCTTGAAGAGTTCAAATGGACTGGGTTTGGTTTTAATCTTTCACCATTGCCATGAGAACTAGAGAGGCACTTTGTTGGTTTTTAAAGTGAAAGCAAAGATTTCCCATACTCAAATGTCTTCAAGTTGGGGCTTTCAGAAAAACAGTGAGTATGAAAATTCCAATGGTCTTGCATAAGCTGACAATGACATAGCGCTTGCTGGTGTGATTTTACCATCTGAGGCTGCCTGTCACCTTTCCTGCCTGTAACAATCGAGCTGCAACCTCTGCAGCAGCTACAGCAATTGCTTATATTGCAGAGTAGTGTTAGAAGAGGTTTAGTGTATTTGTAAATAAAATGTTGCAGATATGCAAAGATGGATGTTTTCCAGGTCCTGCTCCTCTCATCCTCTTTGTTTGTCACAAGGATGGGGCCTGGGAATGCTCTGGGCATGAGCACGGAAAGCTCATCTCCTTGGGAGCAAATGAAATAACAAGATTTCTACAGCAAATAAGGAGTGGGCAGGAGCTTCAGGGCTCGGCTCTTGCAGAGGACATGGACCTGAAGGTCCAGTCAAACCTGCAAATATTCAACTGTCTTTTAGTCTAACTTGCCTTGTCCTTGGGAACTTCTCACCTGGAGGAGAGCAGGGTGGGGAACAGCAGTTGTCTTGGTTTGTTTTCTTGGAGTGGGAAATACTTTGGGGGAAAGGTGCTGGACTGGAGCAGAAGTGAGGACCCTGTCCTTTCTTCCCTAATGAGTGTTTTAAGAGCACAGTGAAATGGTGCCTGCTGCTACTATTAAGTCTTAATTGTGGTACTGTTATTTCCCAAGTCCTAAATATTTTGGCACTTGTCTTGATAAAGGCATATTTTTTGTACATATATTTTTAATTTTATTAGCAGAAACCATCTGCCCTGTAAACAGAGATCAGGAGGGAAAAAAGCCTTCCTGGCAGTTTTGCATCATGTGGGAATCCTGTGGTGCGCTGCATGGGAAAGGGCCTGCTTTCTGCCTTTTAATCTCAGCAATAGTAAACTCCAGGCACATCAGAAGCAACTAATTTAAGATGATGAATCTTGGCATCGCATCTGAATTGCAGAAAGGATGTGACTGTAAATCTCTGTAGAGGTGCACAGCCCTGACTTAAGCAGAATGAATGCTCTTGGGAACAAATGAGCCTGGAGGAGGAGCGGGTTCAAGTTAGAGATTTTGGCATGCAGTGGCAAAAAGCCAGAGTTTGCAGTGCCATAAAAATTAACCGTAAGTTTGAGAGCCCAGTGGAGAGCCTGGGCTGCAAGATGGGGCAAACTTTGGTCATCATTAATCAGAGATGTTGATCAATTTTTGGATTAGGGTACTAGTAAGCAGCAGGCTATTACTGTTTCATCGGGCTTGTTTAAAATATTACTTAGTTGTTGCAGTGTCACCTATGAGAGAGTGCACATCCTTACCTCAACCAGCGTTAGTTTAACTTCCATTAAAGAGTATCTCCAGCATGGGAGGAGAACCTGACTACATAGGAAAACAATCTGGTGTGGAAATTTAAGGTGTCAAGATGCTCTGTGTACCCTCCTACTCTTCTGTGGCTTTCTATTTCATTCCTGCTTTTATTTTTAAATGTCGCTGCTATGTATGTGAGTGTATGTGTTGACCTCTGTGTACATATTAATAGAACAAGGCACATGTCCACTCAAGTTCCTGACCATAAATTAAACATGGAGTATTAGATAATTTGTTTGCCTGAATGAAAACTTTATTATAAGCATTTCATTGTAAAGTAGTTTGTCCCATATTTTAGCTGGAACCAGCCAGTCAGAATATGACTTTTTCTTTTTAATTCAAAAGTTTATTTATCAACTACGAAAATATTTCCAGGTAGAACACGGTTTCTTTCATTAGAAAGCCCATCCAAACTTTGCTTGACTAAAATGGCAAACCAGCTTTATCAGCAGAAGGTCTCCAACAAATGCAGATTAAAAAACTTGAAGGTGACTTGTCCAGACATGAAATCCAGGCTGGTTTTTTTTGTCCAGTGTTTGTGTATTGCACTTAAATGTATCTGAAAAAGAAGTGGCTGGGGAGAGTGAGTTGCTGGAAAGGAAAAGCCAACAATAAGCAGCCTCAATTTGCAGTCTTTGCATCTGAGGTGCCTCGTTGCCTCTAGCGGGCAATTTTGCAAACTTTCCAGTAAGATGCAAATGAAAATAACTACAGTTTGTGTATCTGAGGAATGTCCCTGCGTGGCATTAAAAATCTGTCTGTGCTCGGGTGCAGGTTTTCATTTGGCAAATGCTAATTGTGAACTCGTGTGTGATTCTCAGGAGAGAAACCTGGACTGGTTCCCCCGGATGCGGGCCATGTCGCTTGTGAGCAGTGACTCGGAAGGAGAGCAGAATGAGCTGAGGAACCTGCAGGAGAAGTTGGAGTCCACCATGAAGCTTGTGAGCAACCTCTCTGGCCAGCTGTCAGAGCTTAAAGATCAGGTAAGGGAGAGCTGACTGCAAACGTGCAGCCACGCATTGGTATGGGCAGGACAAAGGTCCTGCAAGTCTGTTGTACAAACTATTGTTTTACTGCTCTGTGGGTTCTGCAAACCCTAGGAAGAACTTCTCTAATTCATGTTTAGGAAAGAAGTGAACAAACAACATGTCCTTTCAGACCCCTGTACCCTAGCTAACCTGCCTGGCAGTGCTAACCAAACCAGTGTAGTTGGAAGTGGCCACCTCCAGAGGAGGAAAACTTGCATTAAAAAAACAAAGCTGAAGTTACCTTAAATCAGTCCTAGCTAATGCAGGGAGCCTATATGTTTGTGTTGTTGTCACAGGTTTTAACCCTAAGACCTCTAGCATGATCCTGCAAGTCAGAGGGTGTGATATTGATAGAAGCGTGTTGCTGCACAGACCTCAAAACCCACTGTGAAACTGGATAAATGTTTGAATGGTTAGCTTGCACTGGTCTTCTCCGTGCCATTGCTGTGCTGCTAATACAATTTGGCTACTGTCACACTTTAAGACTGCAGTGTAGGCAGACATATCCACAGAAATATTTAGCATTGTGGCATGCATTGCTGCTCTTCAATATATGAATGCTGCAGACACCTCTCACTGGGTTTTGGTGCAGCAGTGCTTTCTGCAGCAAGAGTTTGAGGACATGTATTAACTTCTGGCTTGCCTGGGGCTTGAGGGGATCGAGGAGGTTGTTCCCAAACCCAGTGATGGCTTTGTGAAAGCCACTGAGGCATCAAGGCTTCATTTCTCGTTGTCTTGTATGGATTACAACCTAACTAGAAGTAAAATGGAAAATGCTGTTGCCTGACCTGGTGGGAAGCCTTTGTGGCAGCGAAGTGATGAGCTGCTTATCTTTATGGAATAATAACCTGAGCCAGGTGGTTTGATTAGTTAAGTTCATATAGATATTGGCACTGACTAAAATTACTTGCTGCTTCCACATGAAGGTATCCCAGGACAGTTGACAGAATTGCCCATGGTAGAAGTGACCAATAGATTTGTTTCCTTTTTCAGATGTGATCTGCCTACTGTAGTGCCATTGGCACAACTCTCTTCAATAATAATCAGATTCCTGCTTCATATCTTTGCTTTGGGTTGGCCTGGTTTCATTGTAAGCCAGTTATCTTCATGGACACATGAGTCTGTGGAAGGCAGTATTGACTGAGATGGTGGCTCCCTGCCTTCCAATCACACTCTGCATTACTGATGGAGTCCTTTTACCTGACACCCTACAGAGCACAAGGAAGGGATTAACATGTAGGATTGGGAGCAGAAAACCTTGCTGTTCTTTGCTGTAATCGGTTTTCAGACAGTGTGCTGTGGACCTCCTTGCTCTAGTTGGTTTTGAGGATGGAGGATAGGGGCAGTTGCTCTTTTGTCTGTGCTTTAATACTTGCTGGGCAGTGGTTTTGCTGTTTTGCCTGGAAACAATTATCTTGAAACATGTCTTGCGTCTTTTTGTTGAAGGGTCTGACTCAAAGTGGTCTGCAGTCACCAGGAGTCTTTCCATCAGCTGCAGCCAGCTCTGGATCAGAATGCATTTATTTCTGAAGCTTGCAGCTCTTGGCTGACCAAGCACTAAAGCCCTTTCTTGCTCTTTGTGAAAGTAAGAATGAAGGATTTAGGTTTTAGAGAGCTATTTGACTGTAAAAGCAAAAGAGGAAACCAGCTTCATTAATGTTGTGATAGCTTTTAGGAATTCCCCTAAGTACCGTTAGGCTTAAGTTGCAGGATGCTCCAATTATGTGACAAAACCAGTATATCCCTCCTCCTGATCTGGGGACTGTCTCCAGGAAAAGGAACTAACTCGGGGAACTTTTATTTGTATTTATTCTCTTGTAATTAAGTAAAGAGAGAACCTCTCATTCATTTCAAGCTCATTAGGTTTTTGGAGACTGCAGTTGTTAGAAACTGAAATCCAGCATGCTTGTTTTCACAAAGTGCACCAGGAGCCATTAAAGTCTTGATCACTTTAATTCCGTGCAAAAAGATTTCAACACAATTGTCTTTAACTGGCAGAGGATTAGGTGTAATCACCTAGAAGCCCTTTCCAGCGCTATCCTCCAGTGACAGTGAGTGCGAGGCATCTCTAATAGGCGTTGGCTTCTCACTCAGGATGGTCCCTTTGTACCAGCCAGGACTCTGGCCTCTGTTGCCACAGGCTTGACTTGTTGCTGGAGCTGAGGTTGGTTTTATTCGAGTGGGCTGGCAAGGAGCACAGATGATGTGCCTGTGTGCACACGTACGGTCGGGATCCTGCTCATGCACTTCACACATGCCCTGCTCCTATCGCTGGAGTTAACTCCAACTCAGCCACAACCTTTGGAATTGGCAGCGTGCATGTCTGTAGTTATATATGATTATCAGAGTCCAGCTTGACTCAGGTGAACTTCAGGCCCCTCGGTTTCATTGTCTGATCTTGTAGGCATTGCTGCAGTAGCTGACAACTCCCCTGCAATACGATGTATGTGGCTTTTATTGCCTTTTAGGCCCAGGTGTACAGTCGTTGCAGTTGTAAAGCTTTTGCAAGAGATTGACTCTCCAGGTAAATGTAATAGAGATTAAAGTTGCTTCATCTTGCAGCCCTGTGCCCTCTAGACAAGCATTACACATCTTGCAGTATTAGTAACATTCTGCATTGACTTTGCGATTGCATTTCTCTCTCTGCTTTATGTTCAGTTGCTTAATTCTTCCCTTTTTTTCCCCAAAGGCGCGTCTTCTGCGTACACCTGTGTCAGGCTGTACCATCCCCTTTTCTACACAGAATGAAAAATATGTTACAGTCCCTTTTTATTGGTCTTTTTTCTTTCCATTTTTATTTCATGTGCCCTCTGAATCAGTTTATTGGCTGTGTGAAATCATGGCTCTTGAATTTACTCCATGAAGTAAAGCAATGTAAACTTTAAGATTAAGTCGTCCTTGTTTCTTTGCATTTCCAATTTGTAGGTTATCTTAGCAACATTTTTTAAAAGTCCCAGCTTGTTCATCAGAGAAGTAGCTTGTGTGTGTCTGAGACAGGAGAGCAGAGGGAAGGCCCCTCTGCTCCTGTTCCCTTTTGCCTGTGAAGCCTTTTGTGAAAGCAGACTTCCAGAAGTGTCTTACAGAGGACTGGGAGGTGTGACCTGTCCTCGGGAGGCTGTGGTCATCTTCCTGGAAAGATAAAATAGCAGTTCTGCCTCCCTTGGGCCAGGCAATGAGCAAGGCATCGGGCTGCAGTCAAGTTTAATTATGGTTTCAAGAGGAATTACTGTATTTTGGTCTTTCCCCTAGTGGTTAAATGAGTGTAATTATATAGGGCTAGCCTGGGTGAAAGCAGCAGCGTGTGCAGTGCTCTACAGCCCATGGGACATGGAGGAGCCTTTTGAAGTTTGCCCAGCACTGCCTCTTTTGACCAGTTCCTTTTCCACAATGAACTCCAGGCCTGCAGTTGGCCACCAGCTGGCTGCTCCGGCATGCCAGGGTACCCCGCACCAGAGATGGGAGGACTACTTACCATCACTAAAACTGAAGTATTTAGACAAATCCACTCAAATGCTTGTTACAGAATGAACCAAATGTGTAAACATGTTGTCTCCCTTCTCCTGGAATTACTGCCACAAGCAATTATATTGGCTGATATCTGTCATTAAATGGCTGAAAACTGAAACAATGAGATTGTGGATGTCCATGTTGCAGGATAAGTATTGCAGGGAAGTTAGTTAATCCTCGCACAGAAAAATACTGTAAATTCTATCCTATGCCTGGATGAAAAATTATCAAGCAAGTCAGCCAGGTTTTCCAGAGCACAGTTGTTGCTGTTGGAGTCTCTGATGGGGTCCTGTGAAGCCCTGGTGAGTGACTGACCTGCCCTGGCACACTCGTATCTGTTACCACAGCTGGGTGGGATCATCCAAAGGAGAGAACAAAAGCAGGGCATGTGGGCAGTTGCTTGTCCATGGCATCTTGAGATGGCTCCATCGTTGTCCATTGCTTTGAGGCTGCAGAGGCTCTCGGTGGAACCCAGATGCCAGAGGAACAGTGTTGGTCTCCCTTTCCTTCAATGGTCCAGAGGTGAGGTCCTGTCCTGGCCTCCTCTTCAGCATGACTGCTGTTAGCCATCCCACATGTCGGCTCTACTGAAGCCAAGATGAGTGAGCTGTGGGGATTGTGTGCAGTGATCCAGCTGTTCACTGCTGGAGACCCTGCCTATGTTGGAGTTGTTCTGTATGTAGCGTGTTGGATTAGGCAAGTTGTCAGACACCTCCCAAGGTTTGAAAAAAAAGAGAATGGAGAACTGGGTTTTGACTATTTTTCAATATCAGTTATTAATGATGATCCATTTCAGGTCATGATTGCATTAATCAGGAGAAACATTATTTTATCTGATGTGTGCTACTGCCAAAGATTTGGCTGTCTGGCAGTGAGATGGTTAACCTCTCGTCCCTGCCTTGCATCTTAACTTTTGGCAGATGGAGAGGGATGTTGGCTCACTCCTGATGAGAGCAGGAGTGCTCGAGTCTATTCCAGCACAGACAAGGGTATTCCCAGCCTGACTTGAGGGCTCGCCCCTTTTTTCCTCCCTCTGCGTCTTGTCTGTCTCGTAGGTTGGACTGGTTACAAAGAATTTGGAGTGGGGGAGCTTACTGCAAGCTGCTCTCTGCACTGATTTGTGCTGGCCGCCTGGTTCTCTGGAGCTTTTCTCTTGCAAAACAGTAGTCAGCTGCACAAGCAAGTTCGTGGCCATCCCTGATGCTGCACGAGACAGGGCTTGTAGTTGACTCCTTCATCTGTTAGCGCTTGGCACAGCGGACAGAGGAGCGTTATTTGTAGAAAGTGGGTCTCAGAGTAAACGCTAACCACAAAAGGCAGCACCAGCTCCTTTGGCAAGCTGACGCACAGGAAGCGTCTAGGCCTAATGAGCAAACTTTTTAATTTTCCAGATGACAGAGCAGAGGAAGCAGAAACAGCGCATTGGTCTCCTAGGACACCCTCCGCCCGTGAATGTGAACCCGCAGCAACCAGCATAAGTCAGAAGGGTCGCTTACCCCTCTCACAACAGCACGAATAATGCTAACCCAGTGTTCAGCTCCGACCACTGAGGCTGCTTCTGTGTACGTTCGGTTCATTTGTAAATAAGCTGGTTTTATACTATATGTATATGACTGCTATTATATAAAGTTTGGGGCATACGTATTGTAATTAGAACTGTTGGCACAGGACCGAGGTTAAACTTTGTGCCAAAACTATAAAAATTGCCTTTTTCTTGGAAGGACTAAAGAGAGCACCTGAATTGCACTTGAAAAGAATATTTGACTATGTGACATGTATTTTGTATTTAAAAAAAATAGAATAGCTAGTATTTATGTTTTTATACAATTGTGCAATATGAATTATGCAATCACAATATATTTGTTACTCCTGAATGTCCTAAGGGAGTGCACATCTTTGAATCTGGTGTGTTAGTACAATGTAATAAATGGTATAAAATTACAGGTGTAAATGAGGCTGCTGCAAAATTGTGTTACTGGTGATTTTTCATACCCTTGGACATTTTTGTACCATGTGTGTAAATATCTTGCAATGCCATATCTGTTGCCTCTTCCTCCCAGAGATAACCCTGGGAGCCCATGAGCTGTTAAATCAGTATCAATTAAAGCAAAACATTACTTTGAAGCTTCCAAATGAGGAAAGCAGGAGGTATTTTTCAAGTGACTTTTTCAAAGTACTAGGCTAGGAGAGTTCAGATGCCAGTTTTTTTTAAATGCTAAGATTTCTTAAAGGGAACTTTTTATGCAAAATGAAGTTTGGGATGAGGATGCACTGCTGGTGAGTCGGTGCAGTCTCCTACAGGCATTTCATGCCGTGACAACTAAAAACCTATCACGAGGCTGTCCAGGCTTTGCATTCTCAGTGTGTAGGATCCTCTCCTTTTATTTTTTCATTAGAGACCTATGTGCCTGCTAAAGCTTTAGCAAACAGGCATTGCACCGACTGAAACATGACCTGTCCCGTTACGACTTCTAGCTGACAACTGATGTGTAATGCTTGTGAGAGCGCCGCTGGTTTGAGGTTGGTCTGTCACACCCCTTCCCTTCCTCTCTCTCCCTATCCATTTGGTCACTTTTTGGTTTCTGATTCTAGAGAGTATGGAAGGAAACTTGGGGCGTTTTTTTCTGCAATCCATTGCATAGTTTTATATATGGACCTCATTTTACAAAAGCTGATTTCTCTGCAATACCATCTACAAAAACAAAAACCAAAAAAAAAAAAGCTAGAGAGCTATGAAAATTTGTAAATGCATAAATATAGGTATTTAAATAAATGATGCAAAATACTGTATAGTCCAAGGCTGCTGGTGGTTTGTCTCCCCCCTCCAAGGTGGTGTGTGGTTGTTTGCTGTCGTGCTTGCCTGCATGCCCTGGAAGGCTGAGTCGCAGGTGCCTTGCAGGTAAGGTTGTGCTTTTCACAACTCAGAGAGCCGGAGGGACACAGGCTGGTCTTTTAATACCATAGCGAGTCCTTCCTCTTCTGGCAGCCCCTAGTGCCCCAGGAACCTCACCTACGATAACACCAGTTTTAGATGCTTAAGTCTCTCACCACTGATACTTCAGGTTTCTCATCTTCAGACTGGAGTGTGTGAGCGTTGGGAAGAAAAAAAAAAAAAAAAAGCTCCAGCTCAAAGTACCGGGTGCACAGGATTGTTGCCAATTATGTGTATTTGATTAAGATGTAGCAGGAACTACCTGGTATAATTAATCATCTTTAATCTGGTAAGTTCACACAACTGTCTGGAAAGGGTGTGTCTCCCTGCCACAGGTCATGATGAAATGTCAAAGCAAGTGCGTCCGAGAGGGGAGGGCAGCCTGACCAGCAGTCTCCAAGCCAGAGATTTACTGGTGACGTTGTGACTTCTTAATCACACGTCATTTCCATGCGTATCCTGGGAAATCTGTCTTCCTCCTCTCTGCATCCATCAGCTCTTAGCAAGGTGTATGCAGAGGGAGTGTGACGGATGCGACTGCCGTTGGGGTTGTGCAATGAAGCAGCAGGATTTTGTTTTCTCTGAGCGGTGGAGATGCATGTGACTCACTTCTTCTGTTCGTGCCATCCAGGGATAAGCAGACACACATAAATTTGTCAGGCTTCCCTGAGTCACTGCCAGTCAGGTGAGAGGGAGGGGTTTGCAGCATAGCCCCAGAGGGCATCAGTATGTGCAATGTTGCTTCATTTTTACCTTAAAGAAGCAAAAAGCACAAGGCTTGGTCTGTGCAGTGATCCATGTGAAAATCAGCTGTGTAAAATCTGGTGTTTTCAGATGCGGTTGTCCTTCCCCAGGAGCTGTGGGGAGATGCAAAGAAAGATAGTGTTTTTTCTTCCTCTCGTACAGCTGCAGCACAGCGGCTGAAGCACAACCACAACCCTGACCTTGGAAACCTAGCGTGGGGCAGGTGGGTTGACTTGTAGGGGGAGTTCAGCAGGTGGTAACTCTAAAGGTTTGCATGGTTCTGTTTCCCCAGCCTAGACTTGAGGTTGGTCAGGAGATGAAGCTTACTGCCATCTTCCTCCTCTCTGTCAACAAACGCATCATTAATTTCTGCAGATTAATTGGTGCAATGACATTTCATCACACATGTTTACATTTTCTTCTTGCATAATTTGATTTTCAAGATTTTTTTGATTTTTCTTTCTGGTTTAGATAATTTGATATGTCCTGAACTCCTCTGCATGCAGTGGCAGAGGTGAGGAACGGAGAAAAACGTCTTCTGATTGTCAGCGGTTTTGACCTTACAGCTTCTAAGGTTAATGCCTGTGTAAGGGTTTTCCCTTTCTGGAGTGAGATCTGGTAGCTCATGGCAGCTTGCCACTGGTCTCAAGGAAAATCTGCATGAGGCTTCTGTTTAAATACCACACTTAGGGTATTTTTTTTCCACAAACACTCAATATTTCTTGAAATCACAGAACGTTTTATTAATTCGTAGACTCTAAAGTGGAAAAACCCCCTCCAAAACCCAAGATCAGAATCTCTAACGTTATCTTTTTTTCCTTAGGCCAGGTCCTAGGAGGCTGACCGTCATCTCTTACAGCATCACCTGGAGATGCTTTAAGGTAAAACACCTGGCTCTCACTGTCCACCTCTGCAGAGATTTTCCAGCAACAGTTCTCAGGGGCATCAGAAGTGAACTGAACAGGGTGAATCTTCAGAAGTGTTGAGCTTGGTGTGCACTGTTAGTTTGGTGGAACAGCTAAGAATATCAAAAGATAAATTTAAGGAACAAAACTAGTGCTTGCAGACCACAGCCAGGGGCCAGATTGAGTCAAGGAGCAGACTTTCCTCTCGATGCAGGGAGAGTGCACAAGGGGAGGAGGCCAGGAGGAACCAGCTCATCCCTGCCTCAGCATCAGTGAGCCAGCAGTGGGTGCAGAGCAAAGGGAGGTGGTTCAGCAGAAACCTGGAAGAGGTTCATGGGTGGCAGTGGCACACCAGAGAGGAGGGGTCCCACTGTGGAATAAGGTACCTTGCTCCTGGGTACAGGGTAGGTTGTGAATATGTATGCGAAGCACCCTCTCTGCTCTGGCCGTGTCCCCTAGAGGCCATCTGGAGGCCCCTCTGGTTTGGTCCCGCCTTTGGAAAAGGTGGTGCAAGCATGCCCGAGGGGATCTCTGGATTTGGGAAAAGATAATTTGTAAGGAACCTAGATTGTGTGGCCTGGAAAACAGGGATGGAGCAAGGAAGGAAGGAAGGTAGGTGTCTTGAGTACTATCAAAGAGAAGGTGATGCTTGCTGAGGATATAAGGAGAAGGAACTACTCAGCTCAGGAGGTTTGGGTTATATACAGTGGGGAGCCTTTTAGCTCTAGAAGAGCATCCCTGACGTCCAGTAAAATTAATGATTCAGTGAAACTGCCAGATGGTAATTAGCGTAAGGATTAGATTGAAACTGGGGTGTTTCCAGTGGCCTTGCATGTACCTGAGATTTCTTCATTTGGAATCAGATTTCTTTAAGTTGGACTGCTGTGTGTTAAAGTTTGGGAAGATGATTATTTTGTCCTCTAATAGAGAACATTCATTCGGAGGTGAAAATGAAAGTGACCTTCCAAAGAGGAAGGAACAAAAAGAATCTACAAATTTTGCTAATAATGGAAACTCCTAGAGGGGAAGGATCTCCGTGTATTCTTCAATTTGCATGAATGGCTGAGTCTGTGGATGAGAATTTTCTTCACTAATGAAGCAGATGACGTGCTAATCAAGGTGATGCAAATAACTTCTCCAAAAGCACAACCGTGGCACCACAGCCCTGAGACTGTCACAATAGCAAATTCAAGCTTCATCCTCAATTTTGCAGCAAATTGACAGCGGGCAGGACAAAGGAGCCCGGATTACAGTCTCTGTGCTCACGGCAGGGACTCGCAATGGGGTACATGTGATGGATACCTCATTACATAATGGGGTCTTGATTGATGCCATGTCAAGAAAGTCATAATATAGCTCCATATAACAATTCAGCTTGTCTCCTGGAATGGAGAATGCTCCCACACACATACTTAATAGCATTTTTTTTAAATTGCCCATTGTATTTCTGAACAAGAGGAACTTATTTGGAGTGCTTTTCCTTTTACGTTTCCAACATAAGCATCTGAAGGCATTGCATGTGTGTTCTTTGTATTCCTGCAGACCCACTAGCCTTTTTTCTGGGCAGCTATACGATCACCCAGAGCAAGGTGCTAAAGAAATGCCCGTGAAGTGTACCTGTGCCAAAATATCTAAGTACTGCACCGAGAAGCTGCTACAACACAGGACATACAAGGGCTATAAGCCTACCAATGTCTGCTTTGAGTAGCTCTTTGTTTTAATGGGAGACTACCTGGTTTTGGGCTGATGTGACCAGCTTCTCACTTGCAGTGATTAAAGTTTGGTCCTGAACGGCGAATTTCCTGCCTCTGAGCAATGTAGAGGGTGACCTGTACACTTAATTTGGTTCATTTACTTTTACGAACAGACGGACACATGTTGCTAATCTTTGAACTTGGTTAGTATGAGATGTTGATGTTTGGAGTAAAATCAGTACAAATACTCCACCTGTGTGAAACTAGCATTTTAACTGAGACGTGAGGAATGACTTCTGGAGAGATACAGTACTCCTGTGTCCAATTTTTTTATTTACTACCTTTCCAGCCTTTTTTCAGACTAAACATGTTAATGAGATGAATGTCAAAGCCACCCACAAGTAAACTGAGTTGTCCCATCCAGTAGGCTGATGTTGATTTGTTTTTAGTAACTAGCAAGGATGCTGGAAAACCCCTATGAAGATTTCATATTTAACAAAAAGTACCAAAAAGTCCACCAGTTTTGCATCACAAAGCAGGGGTTAAAGTAAAGATTTGAGTAAAGCAGCATGTCTGTGGTTTTTGTGGGTGGATGCATCTCGGAATGACTATCAATCTGTCAGAGGGGAGATCTGCATGTCACCTCTGCATATGACAAGCAAAATCTGCAGTGACAAATATCTTTCCAGCACTTGGCTGCATTGTGAGCCTTGTACCCCTCCTGCCAGCCATAATAGCTAAGTCTTGTCAGCATATAGGGTACGAACCCACATTTTTTTTTTTTCACACTGAGACAAACTGAGGAAGGAAAGACAAATATGGAGCAGTACTCTAAAGATGCGATCAACCACCACTGCCAATGTGCTTAGTCATATAGAAATTCAACTCTGATAGGCATACGGGAGATGTTACCTTGAATAGCTATATTAGACCAGCTAGCCCACTTCTGACATATTCTCTGTGTTGCTTCTCTGTGCTGCAGTTACGTGTGTGATGGGACACTTGGAAATGAAATTATGTAAGGAAAAAAAGATGACAGAAAACTCAACTGAATCAAAGTAACTCTGTGGAAGTTTGAATACAGATGCAATTGGAATTGCACCTAGAAAGTCTGTAGAAAGAATAGAGACAAAGCCAATTGGGTTAGACCTTAACTGCTGGTAGAAAAATGCAGAAAACCTGCTGCCCTTTTGCTGACAAGGCTGTAGTGATGCACTTTGTCTCCACTGGCAACTGGAGCCTCTTTTTCCCGTGCTCAGGTCTTTTTGGGAAAAATGGAAGTGGTTTGTCCTGGTGCAACATGGGAAAAGGTCTGAAATGTAATCAGGATGTGGGAAAACCACCCTATGCCTAGTTGAAGTCACAATCCCAGGATGCCTTAATGATCTGTGTGAAAACAAGCTGACAGCTGCATAAATTGCCTCAAGGCAGGTGCTTCCCCAGGAGCGTGATGGAGCAGGAACAGCCAGACCCTTTTCAAGTCAGTCTTTCCATCCAGAACACCTATCATTCTTCAGATCCACCTCTTGGCTTTCTCACCCATTAGTCCTCCTCAGCTGGGTGTTCTCACTCTGACGCTTAATCCTATTTTGGGTTTTTTTTCCACTTTTTCTTTTTTTCCACTTTTTCTTTTCTCTTCCTCTCTGTTGTCTCATTTTGGGAATACCCTTGCAGCTTTTGCTTGCCCAGCACCACCCCCTCCACTGCCTGGAAATGGTAGCCAATCCTAAGGGAGAGGGCAGAAGCAAAGCCTGTTCCAGGGGCTTATTGAGGCACTGAGTTTGTTTTCACTTTCCTTTTCTAGCGCTAAGTAAATACACAGCACACCAAATCTGAGTGGAATTGCCTATCTGTTCCATGTGTTTCAATACAACTCTTAAAATAGCGGAGATGCTATGTTATGATTTCCATTTCACTTGTGTCCATAACACTGTTTTTGCACAACAGAGATGGAAACACAATCTGTTAAGTCTGTAAGAAAGTTTTACTTAGAATGATGGGAGCAAACATTGAGTGCAATTATATTACAGAAAGAATATATCCCCTCAGTGTTAGCATACCCGAAAGTAGTTAAAAATTGCAGTTTGCCTTTATTTACACACCATGAGAGTTTTCACATCAATTTAATCACAGGATGAGTCATTACTCATAAACCAAAGAACCATTATAATCAAATATATAATTAGCTGTAGGCCAGTTACAAGTGGGGTTCCCCAGGTTCAGTGTTGGGTCCAGCCATTCAATGTCTTCATCAATGACCTGGATGAAGGCACTGAGTGCACCCTTAGCAAGTTTGCAGATGACACTAAACTGGGTGGAAGTGTCGATCTGCTGGAGGGTAGGGAGGCTCTGCAAAGGGATCTGAACAG
>WAAB01011583.1:105067-136848 GCA_013389865.1 Piaya cayana | reverse complement strand
ATTGCTCTCTATAACTACCTGAGGGGAGGTTGTGGAGAGGAGGGAGCTGACCTCTTCTCCCAAGAGGCAGGGGACAGGACAAGAGGGAATGGCCTCAAGCTCCGCCAGAGGAGATTTAGGCTGGACATCAGGAGGAAGTTTTTCACAGAAAGGGTCATTGGGCATTGGAACAGGCTACCCGGGGAGGTAGTTGATTCACCTTCCCTGGAGTTGTTCAAGGCATGGGTAGACGAGGTCCTGAGGGACGTGGTTTAGTGTTTGATAGGAACAGTTGGACTCAATGATCTGGTGGGTCTTTTCCAACCTGGTTATTCTATGATTCTAAGTAGCACAACTACCCATAGCATCCAAATCACAGAATATGTCCCAGGGGTTCCCGTGTCCAGCCCCATAACTAGTGGATAAACTGCCCTACACTTTAAGAATATCTCCCCTCTAAAAAGTTCATGTAGACCTTGCAATGTGTCTCAATGACTGTCTGCCTTTACTTGACTTTAGTTTGAATTTTTGCAGCTGTTGAATCTCATTCAAGTATGAAAGGTCACCTTAATGGCTAGGAGATTTTTGCAGAGAGCCATCTGGATTGTGTCTGTTCTAGAACTGACAAGAGGATTAAGCCATCTAAATCCAAGATGTAGATCCTCAGAAATCCAGGTTCACCCTGAAGACACTCCAAAACTTAGGGCTGCTTTGTGGCTGGAGAAGCCAGAACTAGAGCTACGGAAAACCTCAAACTGGTGGGGCTAGACAGGCAGGATGAGTCGTCCGCAGGGAAATGCTGCTGATGGGCTCATCCTGAACATGCTGCCAGACATTCCTCTCTGCTACATCAAGGAGCTTTTCTCCCGAAGGTGTGTATTTGTGGTTGGCAGTGAGGGCCCAGTCTTTTTTTTCTCCTCCTCTAAAATTAGGAAGTGGGAGGAATAGAAGGAAATGGTTGCCTTCAAAACCTGCTCAATGTAAATGCTGGGAAGACAGGTGGAAATGCAGGTTTCTCGTAGTGCCTGTGATGTCAGTGCCATCACAGCTGCCCCTAAGTTTCTTTATGACCCTATGAAGATTTTCTGCACAGAGCCAATGGCACCATCAGTGGTGTAGAGGATACAGGGATGGATGATCTTGAAGGAGGGGCATCTGACTTGCACCATAAAAGTCTTTTTTTCTAAGAGAATGTTCTACCAACCAAGTAGTCCTCGACATTAGCAGTGAGAAACTGCCATCAGGGCTTTTTCCTTGTGCCCTCTCAGCTCTCTTTGTGGCAAACAGCGGGTGCTGCTGTGTTTGGGCAGCTCTCAGTTTTGTCCAGAAAGGTTCAGTGTGCTCCAGCCTGGAGGTTCAAACCCACGGGTTCCTAGGTGCTGCAGGCATGAACTGAGTGCAAGTATTACAGGAAATACTGATGTGTCTGGGGAGTTTGAGCAAACGCAGGTGAGGAAGAAGCTGAGTGGGAATTGGTGTCAGACTGTTCATGCTGACTCAGACCATGTGTCTGTATCCTTAGTGCTCCTCTTCTGACACTGACAAGTCAAAAATTGCTACCAGAGACTTTGGAGTCTTCTTCAACCAACTCGTATGTATCTAGCTATTGCCGTCCTTGGTGCAGTCTAGGTTTTGACATTACTTAATACCTCTCATCTTGCATGTACCCAAGCCCCTGTGCCCTTGCCTGTCTGATTGGATCAAGTGACTGTCTTCAGACCTGGGACAGGGTCAGATCTGTTTAAAGCATAGAGGTTCCTGGTGCACCAGGGAGCAGACCTGAACACTACAAATGTAAAAGGTTCAGACCCAAACCTTCTTTCTGATGGTGTCTGCCTTCCAAATAACCATTTCCACAGACAGATCACTGTCTCCTCCTGAACCTGTTCTGCTTTGCTTCTGGAAGTATTTATTGGACTGAAAAGAGTGATGATAGCACTGGTAGTGCTCCAGGAAGCAGACCTATGTGCAGCTGCTGTTTTAGTGAATATTGAATAAAAATACTTCCCTGTTGCCTGGAGCAGGCACGGACAGCGAGGTTGCTGTGACCCAGAGCAGCGTGCTGCCCGAACCTGGGGAAAAGACTTGTGTCACAGGGTTCAAAGGAGTACACACAAAAGGAGGAACGAAGGAGTTCCTATCTCACGAATATCTTGCCAGTTAGAGCTTTTACTCGGAAGAACTAGATTAAAATCTTCCCTGGGTGTGAAAGGGCATTGCTGACAGTTCCCATTTTGGGAGCTCTTCATCCTGCTACCCATCCTGTACTGCGGTTTACTTTCCACCTCACCCTTGGGCAGAGATCCCAGCTGAGAATCTGGCATGGAGAAAAGCAGTTCAACGTGTGTCACTAGCTGACCAGAGGCTACACCTCTCTACCATCTGCTGCAGGTGGTTCTCCCACATCCCTGTCTCCAAAGTGGTCTGTCTAGGAACCTAGAACCCAAACTCTGGCCTTGAGCTGGTGCTTATAAGGTAAGAAATGAAATGCTTTTTTGGTTTTCACACCTTTCATGAGACTAGTCCCTAGCCTTTTTGTGCATCCAGTATTCAGTCTGATAGCAAAGTAGAGAAAAGACTTGCTCTTTACCCACATCCTCACCCTAATGCTAAGCAATCACAATTGTAAAGCAAAAGCAAAGACAACATGCTCATTAAATACCTACAGTGCTACCCTCTAATCTCCCTCCCAACTTCTCTCTTTGGGAGAGCAGAGTTATCTCGGTCTATGCCCAAATCAAATATTAGACAGTGGGAAAAACAAATAGGCAGAATGTTAGATTTTCCTGAACCAAAAAGCAGAGGTGGTGCATGAAATCGTGCAAGAGCAAGCCGGGCAGACAGAATGAATCAGAGGGACCAGTGACAACATGGAGGAGGAAAGCCCTTCTGGAAGCGAGCCAGGATGAGGCAGCGCTCCTATTGCGTGCATTCCCGCAGCATCCTGCCCACCCAGCCTGACAAACCCTTTCAGTCAATAATGACTAACAGTGGGAAGCTGGCGACCAACGTCCTTCATCTGGCAGCTCAGCTTTCTCATTAGGGGTGACTCTTTAACACGCTACCTGAAAGTGAATTGCTTTTAAATTCAGTTACCACTTTTTGGCTTGCATGGAGCAGACCTGTGATTCAAGTCTATCATGTATGAATAGGAAGTACACATGATGAATAATCGTATATTACCAGACAAGAAATATAAGGTTGCCACCTTCAGAAAGGAAAAGCACCTGGTTTCAGTTCTAAATGCCCTTGAGCAAATGGCTCAGCTGCTAAGGGTATGGCCCCTCCACTGCTACCCCAGTGCACAAGCTGTTGCAGTCACCTTCTCCAGTTGCAGGTTAAATTCAGCTGCATCTCCCTGCTGAGTTTGTGAGGCTGTGCACATCTGCTGACCTGGCTCTTAACCTTCATACATCATATTTACGGTAACTAAGAGATGATTGATGTCTATAAATTATTGTACTTGCATTACATTCAAACGTTACTAGACCTTTTTTGGGAACTAACTAAATTTTTAACTCAAAATCAAGGTAGATGTGATATAAAATAAACCCTACCTAAATTAATACACTGCAGTCTTCTAATGTATATACTGATAAACATGTATAAGCCTTCTGGGATGGGTTTTGAAAGGAGAGGGCCTTTCCTGCTCTGCTCTCGGTATTAAGATGCCAGGCCTGGCTTCCCAGGGCTGTAATGTGCTGCTGGGCTGTCCCTGCGCAGCAGCGGTGACCGTAAAGGTTAAGCCTGCCACAGACTATTGTACCCAGAGGCACTGCTTGGCTGGTCTTTGCAGTCTAATTGCCACTGACCCCGTGACAATGAGGTAATGTCTCTGACTCCTGGGTCAGATAAATGCTGCTCATTTTATAACCACCAGACACGTTACTGAAAAACAGATAGGAAACAACTGAAAGTCCCATGATCAGTAGAATATAAAGTCTACTACAGCTGTTACTCCCGTCCTTCATTTGAATGCTTGTTTTTTTTTCTCCAAACACCCACTGAAAGTCAGAGCCCCTGCCCAACCAGGGATGCTTTCCTGCCAGCCTTTGCCTTAGGTGGACTCACCAAAACTGAGGGGAAAAGATGGGAAATTACCAGGAAAATGTGTGAATGGAAGGTTGCCATCAGTGAGAAACAACACAACTGAAGATTATGTTCAAACACATTTTCAAACCCACAGTGTCCTGCCTAAGCCACCAGACCAACAAGGACAGGAATTTAAGGGAAGAGTTGTGCTAGGGACCAGACAGCCAGCAAGTTCAAGGAAGACGGCAAAACACAGGTTCAATACAGCCCTTAATAAACTGCAGGTTGCACTCCTGCTGGCGTGGCCACAATTCCAGCCCAAAGTCCTCATTCCCATCTCCCTCCATCTGACCTGTTCTAGCTCCATAACGACTGGAGCCTTTGAAGATAAATGCTCAAGTGACGCCAGAATCATGATGAGGACTTTGCACCCCCAGTGGAATGCAGGCATCGATGAGCATGGGCACAAGATGGAGTTGCACAGGGCAATGACAGCCCTCACTCCAAATCCATTCCCGTACCACCAAACTCTTTGGCTGAGCCAGCCTCAGCTTCTCCTTTTGGAAAGAGGCCACCTCTGCTCCTAGACAGACAGGCATGGGGAATTGCACAGAAAACTAAAAGTCGTTTTTCTGGACTAGGAAAGCAGCGTTTTTCCCCACTGCCACTGGAGCCACAAACCTCCTCCAGCACCGTTATGTATCCTCAGTGCTGGGAAAGGGATTAAGATAAACCCTGCTGGAGAGGCTTGCCATCAATACATGGTTTTACGGTCTTAAGCTAGAACATTCTTTTCATTGATACGTTCTTATTTTATATAAAATAAGCCCAGAGCTGCTGGCTGGTTTTGCTACTGTTCAGATTTTTACCCATCTAATCTGCTGAATCTTTGATTTTAACCAGCTGAGGACATTTTTTTAAGCTCTTGAAAGATACTGAAAAATATTTTTGCTGTTTCTTAGCTGATATTTACAATAATTTTAAGTGTTTAATTTAAATTGTGTTTCTCTTACCTTGACATACTGTACCCTAACTGTACACTGCGACACTCCAAATAAAATTCAAAAGGTTCAGGGTGATTTTTTTCTTCCCCTCATGTTAGTTTTCAGGTCACATTTTAAATTAACTTCCCCCTCCAACCCTGGCCATGACTCAGCAGTGTTAATTTGCATCAGTCTGACACTTTGCATACAAGCTTCACAAAAACTATTTAAATGCGAAATGGTCAAATAGTTTGTAGGCTTTCTTTGACCTTCTTCTCTACTCCTGCACTCTGGATTTCTTTTCCACACATGTTTCAGTGGGAAGGGAGATTCCTGGCATGAGATATCAGAGACTTTTGCCATGTTTCTCCACACAATCATCACCCCTCTGCACCAACTCTGTTGGGTTTTGGATTTATCATCTCTTGCATTATCAAAAAAAAATTCTCCTGCTCAATACGAAGAAGTACAGCTGCTCCACTTTTTGTGTAATTAATAGATTTTAGTAGTTTGTGTTCTACAGATACCAAAAGCTCTAGAAATGTACTTTTGTATCCTTGTACATGAAACCTGTTTTGTTCTAGTTGTCTAGCACTGCTCGATATTAGCCACTTTGTTGGCTGGGAAGGTGCCGAGGTACCCACAGAGAGGCTGGTGGTGAACTTCAGGATAAGCCTGAGCCCAGCTGTGTTAGTTCTGCCTTGACTCCTTGCAGATTTGTTATTATTGTGGGAGCCGCCAATTCTAGTCCCAGAAAATACATGTATGAGGTCTGACACAAAAAACCCTGAGACTAATTCAATAGGTTGGGAACCAAGAGTGGGAAGGGAGAGACAAAGAGATGGTTATAGAACATGTTCTAACCTGTCACAGTGAGCCAAGGCTCGACTCAATCGCTTTATTCAGAATGAGTGGACGCATGTTCAAATATGTACGATTTCTTACCCTTGGCTGGAAAACGTCAGTGTGGAAGAGTGAACAGCAAGGTAAAATCAGGTTTCTTGTGAAATTGAAGAAATCCATGAAAGAAATTTTTCAGTTACTGACTGAGGCTTAGAGTAAAGAGTTTCCAAAGATCAAGTTGATGTTCAAAGAAACCCATTATTTGTCCACAGAAGAAGTGAAAGTAAAAATGATGAAGATCCTCAACAGCCTTTCAGAAAATGATCTGTGGAATTGCTTTGAACACCAGCAGCATCATATGCAGCTGTGTGTCAGCTCAGAAGAGAGCTATTTTGAAGGTGATTGCAGCTGATTTTCTTAATTTGCTAAATAAAATGTTACAGGCACAGTATTTGGGGTTTTATTCCGGTTTGGGGTTTTTTTGTGTCAGACCTCATATTATAAAAAGTGGCTATCAAATAGAAGAACTGGTATAATTAAACTGAAACGCTTTTGGAAAAATCACTGGTACTTGCAGTAACCATTTGCTGAAACTTTTAAAAGAACGCTTTAAAAAAAGTATTCCCATATAGCACTGAACTTAAATATAAGTTTTAAATGCTATAGTACTAGGGAAAAGAATTGAAAGAGGCTCAGCCTCACCATCTCTACTTACTTCTGTGTTTGTTTATCAATAGGTCAGACAGGGTTTATGTGGCCCAGCACAATGTGTTGTAGCAAATTGAGGGACTGGTCCCACTGCACAGCAGGACCACTGCAAGGATCCACCCTTCAGAGCAATTCATGTGCTCATCTGGCAAGGGACGTCCACCCATGCGAACCCAAGCTTTAATCCGCTGATGGTTATTTTGCACGGGAAAGGCAGTGGCAACTTCTTCAAAACACTTTGATGTCCCAGACATGTGAAAATACAGCAGAAGACCTTTTCCCTCTTGGCTTGGCACAACCTATATGTTTGACTTTAAAAATGACTGTGCTGGGGTTTTTTTTAATTTGCTTCTTGTTAACGGTCATCACCTTTTCCCTTATTACTGGAACAAACATGTTTGCATGGCATTACATACTGTTTTAAAGAGAGATAATGTCAAACACTTTTGCTACGCATCGTTAGTGTTAAGGGAGGTTTACGTAAGGCACTAGTTTTATATTAAGCATATTTTGTTTAATAGATGGAAAACCATTTTTCTTTTTTTGCAGGATTGTGTTGGAGAAATAAAATATCTGCAGCAGATTAGGAGGCACTGAATTAAAAACCCTGAAAGGTTTCTTTCTTAAAGGAAGCAAGACATTGATTGAGCAATGGTGATAAATTACCGGTTTCTGCTGAACCATGCTTAATGCATCAGCTGGGGCAGAACAAGCATTTCTGAGCAGCCTGGATTGCCAGTAATGGACGTTGCCACATTGGACATGACACTGTAGCCATAAATTTCCCAGTAGATTCCAGATATATAAGCTCTACCACAACAGGGTCTCAGTCTGGAAAATCACATTGACTTTGCAAGCCTGAGTCAAGTGGATCAGTTAGACTCCCAACTAAATGCAGTTCTACACTGATAAATAATAAATTGCAAGATAACAGCTTGATAAAGTCCTTTTCCTTAATAAATTAAATACTTTTAAGGAGAATATTGACTAGGAAATAATAAAAAGCAGGAATATCTTTTTCTGCAAAGTGAAGTTCTAAATGATTACAGGGATAACATTTGAATATTATGCAAGTGCATGCTCAGGCCTTTTAGAAAGAACAAGGTCTCACATGTTCTTCTATTTTAAATGCCTGCTGCACCTCCTGAAATCTCCAGGGAATGCGCTTAGCAAAAGGTGAGCTCAACATTTCCAAAATAACATGCTCTGCACGACTGTACTCGAAAACTAACGCCACACTGATGTTCAGCACAATCCACACGTTCTCGGGTGGCTGCTTGGGAGCTGGGGTCGGTTTGGCAGAGCCACATTGTGACATTTCTGTGTTGACAGGGAATTCCATGGTTTAACTAACTGCACACAGACTCTCTGACATGATCCAGTCTAGTCAGTTCACCTCAGGTTTGGGTTTTATAGAATCATAGAATAGTTTCGATTGGAAAGGATCTTAAAGATTATCTAGTTCCAGACTCCCTGCCATGGGCAGGGACATGTCCCACTAGATCAGGCTTTTTTCTCCTTTCCCACCCCCTTCCTCCACCCCTGCTCCATCTTTTCATAGGATCATAGAATTGCTAGGTTCAAAAAGACCTGGGAGACCACCAAGACCAACCATCACTGTCCACTGCCAAATCATAGAATAATGGATTCATAGAATCATAGAATGGTTTGGGCCGAAGAGACCTTAAAGATCATCCAGTTCCACCCCCCCTGCTATGGGCAGGGACATGTCCCACTAGATTAGACTGCCTGAGGCCCCATCCAACCTGACCTTGAACAATTCCAGGGATGGGGCAGCCACAACTTCCCTGGGCAACCTGTTTTAGGGCCTCACCACCCTCATAGTGAAGAATTTCATCCTTACGTCTAGTCTAAATCTGTCCCTCTCCAGTTTATACCCGTTGCCCCTCTTCCTGTCACTATAAGCCTTTATAAACAGGTGCTACCCAGATTTTCTGTAGCCTCGTCAGGTGCTGCAAGGTCCCATAGAATCATAGAATAACCAGGTTGGAAAAGACATCCCGGATCTTGATCTACCACTAAACCATGTCGCTGAGCACCTAGTCTTTCAAACACCTCCAGGGGTAGAGACTCCACCACCTCCCTGGGCAGCCTGTTCCAGTGCCCAATGACCCTTTCTGTGAAAAATTTTTCCTGATATCCTGCCTGAACCTCCCCTGGCAGAGCTTGAGGCCATTGCCCCTTGTTCTGTACCCTATCACTTGGGAGAAGAGGCCAGCACCCTTCTCTCCACAACCTCCCCTCAGGTAGTTGTAGAGAGCAGTAAGGTCTCCCCTCAGCCTCCTCTTCTCCAGGCTAAACAACCCCAGCTCTATCAGCTGCTCCTTGTAAGGCCTGTTCTCCAGCCCCTCCACCAGCTCCGCTCTCCTTCTCTGGACGGGCTCCATACCCCTAAGCGTTTCGCCTCTCCCACCACCCCTGGGATGGGGACTCAGCACACCCTCTGGGCCGGTGGGGAGGCTCAGCTCAGCCCCATGTATGCCATCAAATCAGAGGCTCATCAGTGGCCTTGGTTGGGAAAGCATGGGAGAGGAGGGAAGGGGATTGCTGCCCCACTACCCTGCTCTTGTGAGGTCTCCCTCTCAAGTGCTGCATCCAGTTCTGGAATTCACAATTTGAGGAGGGTGTGGAGCTGTTAACGCATAGACACGGAACAATCCTAAAGGGCCATTTCTGTGGTTGCAAAATCTAGGACTGAAAAGTTAAGGGATGCCTGTGCAAAATTAATTTGGTTTATCTTTGGGTATGAATTAGAAGCCTTATTAGATATTCATCTTCTGCTTTTAGCACTGGAGCCCTGAGCAAGCAGAGTGGATGGTAGATTACTTAATGAACAAGTACTCAGTGTTCTGCTCTACCTTTATTAGTCAGTATGTGGCCTGAGGCCTTAAAAGCCCCGTGTGCCTAAAACCCAGCTCTCAGGCACAGTGAGCCGTGCTCTCCTGGCCTTCGGCATGGTGCATGTGGTAGCTTGTGGCTGGGTTGCCCTGGAAGCTGACAGCGAGTGGTGGAGCAGGTAGGCAAGATAGGTAGAGACAGGACATCTTGCCAGGAGGTTTTGTGGACACTTGCAGGTGGCAAAGAAGCAGTAGGAGTCAGAAGCCTTAGGACCTGGTCCAGCCTCTGAAAGGGAACTGACAGACATCAAGGCTTGGAGACACTGGGAGTGTGTCCTTCAAACTGTTTCTCTGCCTCGCCCACTCCAAGCCCAGACCATCTGCCGTTGCAAAGTAGATCCTGTTGGACCTCATGGAGGTGAAATTTTGGGGGAATATAGCTAGGAGCATCTAGCAAACCTGTACTGAGGTAGTGCACAGCTGTAGCTTCTCAGAAGCTTATCAGTTGCCCACAGGTGGATTTCTTCATCATTAAGATGGCAAAGCTCACCCTTCCCTCCACTGTCAGATTTTAGGCTGCAGCCCCAAGCCATAATGACATTAGACCTTTTAACAAAAATAATTCTTTAAATTTTTATGGCATGTATAAAAGAACTCCATTTCCACTGCTTCTTTGGTTGAGAGAACCAGTGAAGCTTTACAAAGTTGTAATAATTTAAGCCAGGAAGTTTATAGTGGAAAATGTTGGACAACCTTTGTTACAGGTGTACCAGTCCTGCCTAGAAAATTCATGGAAGTAATAAGTGGTGTACTAAAGTTATCAAGATAAATGTCTAGAAGGAAAGTTCAATTGCAGTGCTTTCTGTGACCTAAGAAATCTTAATGATGGCCACCATTCAAGTAATGACACAGTTAGCATGACAGTGAGCAGCGAGTCCAGAGTCCTCTCAGAAGAATCTGAGAATGTCCCTGCTAGGGAGGCAATGCTGACACGAGCCCTGCCTGTGTCTGAATGCTCACCAAGCAACCCTGGGCTGGGACCAGGCAGATTTTACAAAGCAGACCAAGCTGTGCAGTTGCATTTTGATAAATAGGTAGCTAAAAGAGGAGCGAGAATTATAAGTGTCCCAGCTGGGAAAGAAGTAGCAACATTATACTGAGTATGAATATATTCATATGAGAGAAGAAGAGAAAGAGGAGGAGAATGACACTGAAGTGCTCAAATCCATGAAATTTGGAACCAATCTCGTGTGAGTAGCTGTCTCCTAAGTTTGCAAGAAATTATGTTTCCTTAGTCCCATGGTTCACTCATCTCCTTGCCATGAAACAGAAAAGAAGTGTTTAACAACAAATGAGGCTTTTTTTTTTTTAAAGCTGAGGGCTTATATTGCACTGAAAACTATCTTTGAGTTACCCCACTAAAGTGAAAAATGGGTTAAATTAACCTTGAGTCTAACTACTGAATTACAAGCAGGAATTATGTGGAGTTGAACCTGTGTAAGAGCCAAACCGTGTAAAATTATTAAGAAAGTATTATCTTAATTTTATGAGCCTAATTGTTACTGGAGGCATATGAGTAAGGGAGCATACTGAGAGAGCTTTTGCTGGGATGTGTAGTTGCAGGGTGCAGAGGCTGCTGTGAAGCAGTGGTTGCCGTCACGTACGGCTGTGCTAACTGGCGAGAGGTGCTCACGCCAACAGCAGCTTATTGGCAAGTACTGTGTGTTTGCTAAAGGTCTCTCTCACAAAGCCATGGTAACAGCAGCCACGCACAGTGTTTCCCTGGGAGATGAGGCGCCTGCAGAGCCCTGTGGAGCATCACGGAAAGGGATAGATGCCTTCAGACTGCTGCCTGCCACGTCTTATCTCTAGTAGAAGCAGTCAGTGTGCCAGGGGAAATTGTACCAAGGTACCACCCCAAATTAAGCCTTGGATTTAGTGTTCGCAGCATTCTGCTAAAACTCTTAAAGATAAAGCGGATGAAAGTCTGTGCTTCTGCCAGTGCTTTATGTGTTTGGGTTGGCTGTCAGCTGTGCAGTGACTCCCCACATCTAGGCAGGAACCCCAGAAAAGCTGCTACAGATCAGCCCTGGTTTGACCTGGAAGTCCATCAGGCAGGTCTGTAAATATGTTGAATTGGAGTGTGATTGAGGAGAGAAATTTTTATATAACAATATGTTTTCACATAACAAGATAATAGCAACTTCTTCTGTGTCCAGCTACAACAAATGTTCTTATTTAGGCAAAGTTGTGCCCTTGAAAAGCCCGTCTTATAGCAAGTGTCATGGGCTTAATTAAAGATCACATACCCTTTCTTATAAGTGTGGTTCACATAACAAGATCAATCTGACAGACAGTTGGCTTGCCAGTAAGTACAATTAAGCAGTATGGGGGCTTAGCTTTATCAGAGTATATTGGTAAAACCACAGAATATTTTCTGAAGATTGTTTCATAGTAATGAAATGATTGATAGTTTTGTAGAGGAATGCCATGGAAATCCTTCTTTTGTTTCCTGGCTCAGAAGACATGTACCACTTTTCAGTGTGAAGGAATTAATTTGGCTCCTCTTTGTAATCTACAATTACTTACTTTATGAACACTTCACCCCAGAGACCTCTGTGTGGTGGTCCCACTTGAAGAACCTCAACAATGGGTCAGGCAAACTATACACATCAAAGCTGGTCAAAATACAGCTGTTTGTTAATAATGCACTGAGAAATTAGTCATGATCAAAGAAAAATTACCCATCCTGCTTGACCTATGGAGTCTAAAAATGCTGTAGGCCCATGCTTGCAATTGTCTGCAGCACTGTGGGGAAGTTGTAGGAAGTGTTGTGATTCCACAGAGATGTTTTCTTTGATTTCTGCATGGCTGGTGCTCCACTCATTGGGATTAGGGGTCAAGACCTGAGCCCTGTCCAGCCATATTCAGAGCACTACGTATTGATGAACTTCTACATGGATCCTAACAAGCTGTTGTTAGGGTGTGGTTTCTATTAAAGGAAATACTTGCTGAAATACAGTATAGGTATATTGATTTAGAGATAATTTTGAAGAGACTGGGAATCTGTAAGACATTGTGCCGTCATCTCTGCATGGATACTGAGAAATGGGAGGAACTGATGAAATAAATTATAGACCACCCCTCTGGTAAAATATTCTATGAAATAAGTTGTGAACTATTGGAATGAACCTAGACAAGGGTGACAAGCAAGAAAGAAGGGCAGTTTGCAGATCATGGATTCATCAGAGGGCACAGCATAAAGAGAGCTGCTAGCACAAAACTGCTGCTGTCAGATCAATATTGACCTGTGTGCAAAAAGGGAAGGGAGAGTGAGACAACCTTCCCGTGAAAGCAACCACAGACAGCAAGAGAGGGGTGCAGGCAGCCAGGTGGGTTGTATTGTTTTTCAGAAAAAGAAAACTTTGTCTGGTGAGAATTCTAAAAGGTTCTAATATCAAAGAGTCAAAGACTGGAAGGCTTTTGGTAAATATTAATAAATAAAGACATGCATACTTTTAAAGACTAAATTAAAGGTTGTTGGTAAGATCCTGAAGGAAGTCACTGAGAGCCTTTATAGCAATTTAGATGGCTTGAGTTCAGGCCTTCAGTGAGCTCTTTGCAAAGGGTGCCTGGCTGTGCAATGACTGGGAGCGAGGATCCAGTGCTCCTGAGCTGTTAGTTAAGGGCTGGGGCAGCCATGCTGAGCATCATCAGCCTGCTGCTTTAACGAGAGGGCAGTGTCACCAGGCTGTACATGTTCCTAAAGACGCTCTGCCAGCAGGACACCATGAGATATTTTGGAGTGAACCTTTCTGCAAGGGACAACGTAGGGGCAAGAAGAGGCACAAGAGAAGTCAGTGAGCTCAGGAACAGCTGCGAGGGTGACCCAGGGTGGAGGGGTCCCTTTGCAAAGGCCAGCAAGGGCAGCTCCTTTAGCCTACCTCTATAAATAAAGGTTTTATTCCATTTTTGAACTTTACCCTCTCTCCATGATTTAGCATTTGCATGATAGCCCTTCTTGCTTGTCTTCACCTCAGCATTTATCTAGCAGCAGGCGACGATTATCTCGGGGCAGCTCCCTGTGCCTTTGACATCCCTTAATTAAACTTTGGCATTTGCTAACTATGGAAGAGAAAAATACTGCAGGAAAAAAAAATCCATTGCATTCTTATTAGACCACTGTATTCATGAGACTTTGGGTGCCACGTAGGAGAGCAGTATGAAGGATAATTTTAATGAGCTTCAGTAGAGGTGCCCTTGATTTTAGTTTGTCCCTAATTGTACAAGCTTTGATCTGGATTTCTTCAAGAGAATTCTTACTGTGAACTTAGATATAGCTTACAGACCAGAACAGGGGGGTTTTTTGGCCAGTTTCTAAGAGAGGAAAAAAGTTTTCACCAGAAAATAGTTTAAGGGAAAGTTTCACCAAGCAGCATCTTCGGGATCTGGCCTGATAACTGTCTACAAATAGGTTCTGTGTAAGGAAGAAAGCATGCTCCAGTGATATATAACACATGCACTGTGAGAGATGAAGTCAAATGCTAAATCGATGGATGTGTTTCATGCTTAGCTATCATGTGCAGTGGTGAGGAAAGCTTTAGAAATACATAAAAGCACTGAGGAATATTGCAGTCTGTGTAGCAGCACAAACTCCGCTAATGGATTGAGACTTCTTGGCCAGTTCACTCTCTTTTGCATTATGGCTCTAGTAAGACTGGAAGCCTCATGGAAAAGCGTTCCGGCTTTTATCACTTTGGAGTGCCTTGATTCAGAGTTAGCACTGGGCCTGCCTTAGAAGCAGTTAAAATCTATTTTTCTGATATGAATCATTTACTGTTTTTCTTCTTAATAATGCAATCAAACAAGATGCAAACTCAAAGTAATTTTAAAGCTTCTTTTAAATTAATCTTGGCATTTTGCATGGCATGGCTGTAGCAAATAAAGTTTTTGTTTGGGAAAGATCAAGTCTAGAGGTTTGCTTCAGAGGGAGCTCTGGCACTTACTCATAGGCTGCCTTAAAATTATACTTCTTCATTCACTGGAGACTTAGATTTGAGTTTAGGGGTATCTGGCATCAAGAAAATCCTGGAGAATAATCTATAGAGTAAGAACAGCCATACTTAGGCTATGAACCTTCTTTTCCCCAGGGAGACAACAGGATAAAACCTGCTGAGACATCCTTGGTACTCTCCCACGAGCTCCCTTCTCCAGTGCCTTTTTATCTTCCCTTCCATGAATATTAACAACAGCTCTTTCTGCAATGTTGAAAAACTGCAATGCTAAAATACATCTTGATATGCCTCCTCAATTCTTAGCAGCCCTCACTCAGCCTCGCTGAGTTCAGGTTTGTAGTGAGGCTGCTCAGTCAGACCCAGATGGCTCACTGTTTTGCAAAGAAGATGTGCCTTCACTTAGCCCAGCAACATATAGGACACTTGAGCAATCAAATATACCAGTGATTTGTCACCATTATTGAACTAGGTCGAATTTAATCAACAGCCGTGGAGAGCACACAATTTATAGAGCTGCACCCACCAGTGTTAGGTGTTTGGAGGTCACAAGCAGGAGCGAATGCCTGCCAGCCTGGCCTTCAGGTCTTCCCTGGTGAGAGGTTTACAAAAGGCAGAAAAAAAAAAATTAATCCTGAAGCTTAAGATATTCCTTCGGATAAAGTTCCAGCATAGTGAAAGTTGTTGCAATTCTCCCATTCAGCATGTGTCTGCAGTTCATTAATCATGACTCAATGGAAAACCTCATTTGTATTGGTGTGAGTGAATGCTGTTAAGGGGCAGGTCTGCTGCTGAGGGTAACATCCTGCTAGCAAGGTACTGAGCTAACCTTTAGAGATGCTGTGAAAGCAGTTTTGTTCCACTGTCTTCTGGATGTTTATTTGCCTCTTCTGTTTTTTGTGGGGTTTTTTTGCTTAGCTATCTGCAGATTACGCCGATTAAATTACTGAGGGAATAAATCACTGCTCCATGAAAAGTACCTAATCAAACACGTAAGTCCTGCATTTCACCCTTGTCCGTCTCACTCCCACACATGACTTTGCATGTGAATCTTTTAAGACCTGTATGCCCTATATTCTTCACTCTAATGCTGCAATTAATCACATTACATAACCAGCCTACTGCTGTTTCTAATTAAATTTTTTCGGGGAGTGGGGGGAGGAAGAGAGAACCCTGCATTTAAATACCGTGAAGGGTCTGTCTTGAAATGACAATGCCAGGAAGCGGCGAGGGAAGGCTCCCTCCATCCTCCTCTCACCCCCGTGCACTGGGAGCTGCGGCGCAGGCCCTGTCTTATGCAACATCCCACGCCGGGGTCTGACTCACGCGTGCTTACCTCACCAGGGACAGGCTAAAAATAGGGTTTCATTCTTAACTCTGCACAGCCGGGCTCTGCCTCGCTTCCAAGAAGACCCTTGACGGGATTAAAATAGAGCAAGTGCTGCGCTTTGTTTCCTGCTGGAGATGTCTGCACTGCACCCTTTTACAACGTTTGTTTATCTAGCGTGTCAGTGCAGCAGAGTGCAGGCTTTAGGAGACAGAGAATACGGTCCTTTGCTTGCATTTTTTGCCAACAGATGCCAGACGGGGCTGTGAGGGGGAACCGGGCAGCAGGGAGTCTGGACGTGGGGAAGCGCCGCTGCAGTAGCCACGTCACAGCAGTTCTTAAAGCTTTGGAAAGGGATGTGGTGCCAGCAGGATGTGATCTGGGTGGGAGGAGGTTGCTGGTCCCAGAGCAGGTACTTACCATTGAGTGTGGGAACAAGCCTCCCTCAAAACTCCCTCCACAGCTTAGACCTGAGTGCTGCCCCACGTGCCCCTCTCCTGGCTCAAGTGTTCAGTCTGGAGAAGAGCAGCAAAGCTGGTGAAGGGGCTGGAGAACAGGCCTTATGAGGAACGGCTGAGAGAGCTGGGGGTGTTTAGCCTGGAGAAGGAGTCTGAGGGGAGACCTCATTGCTCTCTGCAACTACCTGAAAGGAGGTTGTGGAGAGGAGGGAGCTGGGCTCTTCTCCCAAGTGACAGGGGACAGGACAAGGGGCAATGGCCTCAAGCTCCACCAGGAGAGGTTTAGGATGAACATTAGGAAAAATATTTTCACAGAAAGGGTCATTGGGCACTGGCAGAGGCTGCTCAGGGAGGTGGTTGATCCACCTTGCCTGGTTTAAGGGACAGGTGGAAGAGGAGATGAGTGACTTGATTTAGTATTTGATAGGAACGGTTGGACTCAATGATCTGGTGGGTCTCTTCCAACCTGGTGATTCTGTGATTCTGTGATTCTTTCCCCTATCATACTTGCATTGCCTCTTGTAAGTGCCTGTGTCTGCAGCATGTGGGGCCTTTGCCAAGGCATCATAAGGCTCCCAGGTGGTGGTGTGACAGGGGTGCAGGGTGGCAGCAGCTGGGTGATGCTGACCAGGCATAGGCTGAGTTGATGCACCATGGATGGCTGCTGCCCCTGCCATAGGACAGGGCAGGCACAGTCCATCTTCCACCGGTACAGGTACACATGTCCTTTCAAAGCATACATATGCATCTTGCATCTTCTTACCCTTGCTTTAGCAGCTCTGCCACTGCTTTTGAGGCTCATGGTGTAGCGAGAGCTCCCACACCTGACAGTGGGTAATTACCAAAGAGTTCCAATTTGAGTTTAAGACAAGTGACTTTCTAGCTGTCATGATGGATGTGCAAGGGTTGGAACTGCAATCTAGTGTCCCAAAAGTCAGAGAGCAAGTAAATCTCCAGATGAGTTAGAAAATGTAAAAAAACCTACCAATTAATACATTACTACTAAATTTCCTGGGTTGCCTGAACAAGTTCTGAAGCTTTAGGATTTTGTAATTGATACAGGGCTGTTTCCAGTCTGCTTTCTCAGCGTGTGAACCTTTGGCCAAGACTCATTTAGAATGTCTGGAGGTGTTTTTCCCTACAAATTCTAACTTAAACAATTTGAGAGTGAAAAAGTGGTATGTAAACCCATACACGTGTTGCTTCTATCTGCCTTTTTAAAAATATCTGTTTCTACATTGACTTCTTTTACGTGGCTTTTCGGTTTAGGCCCGTCTTAAAGACAGCAGTCAGGATGAACACAGTGAACTGGAGGCTTCCTTGTAGAAGTGCTAACCCAGGCTGTTTGCTGTCCCTATTTAGCCAGCTGGACATGCTTTTCAGAGGTTTACCATAATGATAGAGTTTCTTGAACATAAATCCTGTGCTTAAGGAGATCCGTGACCATTCATTGATTCCAGAGCTAACTTTGCAGCGTATTTGTAAGGAATTTTAATTGGATTATAATGAACATATCTACTCTCTAAAAGCCACATAAAGGCTTGTCTTCTTTAACTTTCTGTTTTTCTCTGGAGGCACAGGCAGTAGCAGGGCAAGGTACTTGTGGCCCGGTTATTTAGCCTCAGGCTTTCCATCCTTGCAGCAGCTGTAAACTCAGCCCTCATTTTGCAGCTGAAAGGGACTGGGAGCATCAGCATCATTCCTTTAACTTTATTGTTTCCATCATGCGAGCAGGAGGGCTACTGTTCCTGGCCTGAATTTATGCACAGTGTGATGTTGGTATAGTCAGGATTGACAAGACACATGCCAACAAGAGAAAAGAGGGGGGCTGTGGGAATGGTTCAGCAGCAGGAGATGATGGCAGCACCTCATATACTCCATCACTTCATTGCAAGGTGAATCTCAGCTTCTGCTTTGCAGAACAAGAGTTCAGTGAGATTTTATGAACAGAGGTGGCAGGGGGCTTTGATCCCCTGTGGATGTCTGAGGTGTTTCCCTGGTTGCTGCTAAACTGAAATCACCTGTTTGATGTGATTGAGAAAGAATGCACATGGCTTCGCAGGAAACCCCAGTGAAGAGGGAGGAGACACTGGTTAACTGTGAGAAAGAGAAGATGATAACAAAAGGGAGGAAGGAATAAGAGAGACAGAAGATCTATTAAAGAAAATATACATCTGAATGAAAAAAAAAATTAAAAGGTGGGCCTTGGTTAAGGGGCAGCAGCAAGAAGAAAAGAAAAATGTTTAAACATACAGGGAACAAAGCTCATAGACAAGGGGACAAAGTGAAGAAGGGAAATGAAAAGAGGGGAGCTGATTTATGAAACAGATAGGGAAAGCTGCGGCCTGTGTTTTAACAGCACATCCATGGTACCTGTCCTATATCCTTGAAGCAGTGCAGGAAAGGGTGTAGCCAAGGGATGCTGCTTTGGAAGGGCTGGAGCCTAATTATTACCTCCTGTTATTTGGGACATGTGTTTTAAATTTGTGTTCTGCCCTGAAAGGCATTACTTCCTCTAATAATTTCAAGTCTTTGTTTGGAGCGGGGAGAAGGAGATTTCCGAATAGCATAAAAGTAAGTAATGGGCCTCGGAGGTGGGAGCAGAAATTGTACTAGTGTGTTCGAGGCTTTCTTTTGGCATTTCTTTAATACTGTCTAGTGACCAGAGGAGGAACCTGTCCTTTGTTGTGGCTGCCCAGCCACCACCTGAATATGGAGTAGGGAGGGTCAGCAGAGATTCTCTTTTGTATCTGACTTTTGTACTAACTCACTGTGGCACAGGTTCTGTGTTTTGTGCTGTTTGTGCTGTTCTATGTAATGTAACATGAAACTAAAACAGCCAGGGAGTCCTAAAGGAGAATTTCTCTTTGCATAAAACTAAGAGATATGGCGTAATTTCTTCCACCTGTACACAGTTTGCTCTGATAGAAGGGATAGAAAGTGGAGTAGCAGGACTGTTGGCACTAGCAAAGCCTGAGAGTTTGATGTGACTAACTACATTCTGGTTTACAAAGGCTGTAGATGGAGAAACATCATGCTTGATGCCACAGTTTTCACAGGAGTGAGACAGATGGAAACCAAGGAGATGAAGCTTGTTCCTGAGGGTTGCAACCTGCTGCATGCCATCCCATAGAGTAACCAGGGCTGTGAACCACGTGGCTGACTGCAGCTTGATACTGGGTGTTGGTAGCCCAACTTTCTGAGTAGCTCCACTGAAATGGGTGATTTTTCTCACAGAGAAGGGAGAATGATATTCTCCTGGTTTTATTGTGAATGATGGGGAAGAAATACAGCCTGATACTGCCATAGTTTTAGGCTAGAGAACTCCCAGGTGCTTTTGCCAGATCTTGCTGTGATCTCTGCGTATCCCATGTACAGATCCCATTCTCTGAGCTTCCAAACCGGGTAATTAGATAAACAGACACTGAATAAATCATTGTGGGCAGTAAACTTCTTAAGCTGGAAAGCCCAGAGAAATCATAGCATTGCTGGAGAGGGGGTTAGTGAGGAGGTGTTCTACACTGTAATTGCAGGCCAAGGGAGGGAGATTGAAGTTAATGCAAGGCCAGGAGTGTGGGGAAGCTGATGTAAGATTGAAAAGAAGGAGGGAGAGAAGAGCAGGGAAATTCTTACATTTCTTTATTATGTATTGAACTGCTTAATACAATTCATACAAATTCTATAGAGTGCAACCAAAAAGGACGTGGTAGATGGGAATGTGCATGTGGCATCCTTAGCATTTGGTTTCTGCAGACATTTGCCTTTTTGGCAGTTCACTAGCAGCATGCTGGGGGGTTGCAGGCAATTGAGGGGCATGGAAGGTCACTACTCATTGGAGGAGGACCAAAGCAGATCTGCTGTGGGGATACTCTTCCCTGCTGGCAGTCTGTCACCTGAAGTAATAGACCAACACACAAACAGAGCTTTGTGGGCCATGTCAACTCGGGGACCTCAGCCAGTAGTGCTGCTGCTGATGCCCTCATGCAGGGTGACGTGGTTATACACGCACATATGAGCAGTCTGTGGAGGTCTGCATGAACTGTAGGAGCAAACCCCATCAGATAGGGAAGGCAAAGCCAAGTGGTTAATCTGTTGATAGGACTGGTGTTTGACCCTCTCTCATCCCCCTCTGAGGTCTGTGCTGGAGGATTTGGGGAATTGTCAGCTGATGGCTTTGCTCCCTGTGGTCTGGTTGAGCAATATGCTCAGATGTTACCTCCTGTCTGGGTGAGTTTGCAGGAACTACTGTGAGCAGAGGTCTTGTTATAAACACTGGGGTGGGAGGAAAAATAGGCTACCACCCTTGAAAAACAGCAGCCAATTCCCCCAGATTCTGTTCATGACCTGAGGGGAAAGAGGACATCTTGGGAGTACGACACAAGCATAAAATTAATCTCTGGCCTCAGTGTGGTCTTGGTTGCTCTGCTGCTTTTACATACTGCTCGTGCATAAAGCTCCTGAGTTCAGTCTGCTATCAGCAGAACAAAGCAAAACACCCTGGAGCAGACTTTACTCAAAACAAATATTCACAAGGGTCTTCATTCATTTTTGTAAATCTACGAGTTGTTTTTACTCTCATGGCAATCTGGGAGGTTTACTGCTGATTTTTCTACAGACTAGCCCACTTTTTCCTTTTACAGTCACTGTTCACCTCCGTGAAGGTGCTTATCCACCCGTGAGCTGAGGTCTGACCATGGTGATCAGCAGTAGTGTCACCTGGCAAGGGGAAAGCCTGTCCTTTTCCAGTACTAATGTGGTCTGCACAATATCTAAAAGCCTTGATTGACTGACATTTTTACTTGAGGATTCATGTCTTCTCTGAGCTTGCAGGCACAAGTCAAGTCATTTGGATGTGGAGGGAGAATGCTGCTGATTGATACTGATATATCTAGGACTGGTGCTTGATTCTGAGAATACTGCTGAATATAATTAGGAGAAGCACCCAAAAATGTTGCTGCTAGCAATGAAATACTGGAATGTATGGCTAGTGGTGGTGGTTGTGGGGAAAAAACCCTTTCACTGAGATATGAGATGTAGCGATCACAATTGCAAAGTTTGGGAAATTTGAACTACCCCATCAATAGATGATTATTTTCCTATCTGTGAACCTTTTAGGAGAATTTTTTTTAATCTTCTATGTTTTGGATAATCATGTTTGTATGACAGTGGAAAGCTTCTTCTGGCAGTATATCATATTCATTAAATATCACAGGCAAAGCACAGAAATATGAATTTGAAGCTCAAAAAGCCTCCACAGAAGTGCTTCTCCATCTTTTCCTAATCCTCTAAAGAGTGAACTGGAAACTCTTGCTGAGGGGGGAGTATGCTTAAAGATTGTAATCCAGCTTGTGGTGTCTCCTTCTGATGGGCTCCCCAGTGCACAGACTTCAGCCCATGTGTCAAAGTTTTCATGTCTTGAATAGCAACTTCTCTCACTTCCCTCCTAAGAATAAGGATGTTTCCTCTCCATAAAGTGAGATGGATGAGGCTGAGGCTGTTTTACAGCCACTTAGAGATACAGTTACGGGGTACGTGGGCATTTTTCTCCTGGCCCTGCCATGGGACTGTCACTGGGTGGATTTGGCAGTGCAGGTGTTGGAGCCTTAATCATTCCTGCCTGGTTTCATCCTGTTCCCTGAGGCTCTTTAGGCACCGTGGGGAACAAAGCCTGTCTGAGACTGGTTCCTTGCTCAGCCATTGTGATTCAGCTGTTGATGCTGTTGTTAAACCAAGAGTTTAATATCTTACTTAACTGCTACACTTTGATTAAATAAAAATCTAGCTAAAGGAAACTTCTCTTCAAAGAGCTCAGCAGTGCATGTTTAATTTGCCAAGGACAAACTTGTGTGGTCCCAGCACCGCATTCTCAGAAACTGCTCGACATTGACTACCTACATGTAGGCAGCTGGCTGGGAGGGAGCCGGCACACCGTCTGGGTTCAGGCTTCTGCAGGAAAGTTGATGTTACTCCGTCGGAAGTCATCTGGTGAGGGTGCCGAGCATGAATCAGTCTGGATTTCTCTAAAATGGTTTTCTAGCCAGAGTCTTCAAGCAAATATGTACTTCTGGATCGTAACAGCTGTTGCCCTTTCTGCCAGTTTCTAACACTTGTGGTTGCCGGCTTGGCTTTAATATCGACTTCCACCCAGTGTAAACAAATCCCACCCATGTTATGTTTTTTTAGATGAAAGCAAAGGTCTGTGAGTTGAACATTGAACAATACGGAGAACTTAGGATGCACATTGCTTAGTAATGTGGTCAAGCATTGTTATTGGGAAGTACATAAGCTCCCCACTGCACCTTCACTGGTCACAAACCCAAAATCGGAGTCTTTAGCTGATGCATTACAAAAAGGCAACAGTATTGTTAATGCAGTCATCCTTGTTTAAAGTAAGAATGTGAAATGTTTTCACGGCATTAATGTTAAATATCATAACTATGGTTTTCCCTTAAGTTTTCCTGGGAAAAGGCATTTTTTGTTTCCGTGTTTGGAGCAAAGAAGCTGGACTCTTAGAAGTCTGCTGATGTCTTGCATTTGTGACTGGTTGAGGGGACCACTGAGTAATTAGGTCTCTGAGTAATAAGTGCTCCAAAGAAAGTGTTTGGCGTGAAAAGTATATGACACTGACAGGGAAGGTCAGGGTGGCAAAAAAGCAGATGAGAGAGCTCTTCTCCACTAATCCAGAAACTGAGACTAGAAGATATAGGGAGGAGGAGCTCTGTAGTGATCACTAATAGCTTCTTCCTTCACTAAGAGGAATAGTAATGGACGAGGTCTTCTTTCCTAGACACATTCATATGAACTACTCATATTTTCATTATTCTCACTACTTGCATGTCTCTTTTTTTTTTCTTCAGTTAAGCATTTTTCACTATGTAAGGCCCTTAAGTAAGTTAAGGGGGGGAAAAAAAGTGAATATCTCCCATATTTTGATTTTAGTGCATTGTGATTTCTGCACTTGTACAGCTGGTGCTGTCAGAGGCTTAATTGACCTTTGAATCCCGGGCTGATTTGAATCCTGTTGGAGTCAGTACAGAGGTGCTGGCTGATGTTGGTGATGTTTGCAGCTCTCTGGAAGGGCATGGAGAAACATATTTGAGGAATGGCACTCAAAGTTTTCCTGTGACTGTCTCCTCCTCTTTCTCCAAAGGGAATTCCCTGCATTTGGAAAAATTGTCCAGTCTTGGGAAGGGCAGCTAAGATACTGAGACCCATAGCAAAGGGCCCAAATGCTGTCATGGAATGAAGGAGCAATAGGCACAGTGTTTCTTTCCTTGGCAGCAGTCCTGAAAGCATTGCCGTATCAGTTCCCTTAAGGGGAAAAATAAAAAATGCTTTATACCTAAGAACAAATGGCCTTGAAAAACAGTTAATGCAGGAAAACTGGCCAAGCAAGAGCTTGCTGCTGGGCGATTGGTGGTGCCACTGTCTGGTTCTAGCATCAGATGAGCAATATTTATCAGGAGCAAACCATAACCAGGCAGCAAGTGAAAGGTAGGGAAAAAATATGAGATGTGAGGAAACTGAAGACAGTTATGTAGAGTGTTTTGCATAATCAAAGGGGTTATTTTGAACCCTTTTGCATTTTACTTTGTTTTTTCTTGACTCCCATGGGATTCACACTCAGTATTATCTCCACAGCCATTGCCTTGAGTAAGTTTACAAAAACTGTGGTTCATGAAAAGGCACAATCCATCTACCGTGTGTCTGACTGCTCCTGACTACCTAGCCTAACCAAAGTGACTTGTATCTCAGTTGATGTAAGCCTCAAGAGACACATCTCAAGTTCGTCTGAGATTTCCCAATGATTTGAACAATTCTTCTCAGAAAATGTTATCTGATAGACAAGCGCTGCCTGGTGACCATTAATAGCATCTCAGAGTCATCCACAGCTATTGCCTTCTGTCACATGCATGCACAAAACACGTGTGAAGTGAGAAGACTTGCAAAAGAAAGTAAGAAGCTTTCTAAAATACTTTGGTCTTAAATTTTGTTGTAATTCCTCTCCTGGTTCAACAATAGTCAGTAGTAACTAGCCTGCCTGCACTGTTAAATGTCAGGATGACTCAACTGGTGTTGGGATCTGGTGGGTCAGGAGGGGACGGGTTCATGCCCGGGGCAGGAGGCTGCTGGAGTTAATGTCCTGAGGAGATGATCCACTGAGCTCCCTCCTGTCTGCCACTGCTCTATGCTCAGTTGCCAACTGCAGGATCTGTGGAGCTCTTGGAAGAACATCAGTATAATCAAGGCATCCCAGCAACAAGCTTGCCCTCCTCAAAACCAGCTTTTGTACCTAAATGCATGGGTGAGCTTTGGCAACTGCTATAGCTGTTGTTTTCCCTTGCTCCATCAGTGACGGTGTATTTAATTTAATGCCTCTATGACTTTAAATTTAACTTTAACTGAACTCCCTTAGGAATCCCCCTAAAATGCTTTGTGATCCCCTGGATATGACAGATATTGTGAGGGCTAACAGGCTTTTCTTGAACAAGGATGAGGAGGAGATTTGAAAGCAGAACTATTGATTAATTAATTAAATTGATACAAATGAGCTTTTCTTGGGATTTTGTTTAGCTGGTCCTAGGGTGGAAAAAGCAGGTGGCCTGAGAAGACCAGCATTCTGCCTGGTCTTATTCCTGCTTGAAAAGCATCTTCTGAATCTCTCCCTGCTGGTGCTCTGGCAGGAAACTGCATTGCCCCCATCTTCCCAGCACACCCAGCTCCCTTCCCTCAGCCCCACTGGAGATTGCCACCTATTCCAGTTTGGGATTTCTCTGACTCCCAGTGAAAATAGTGCCGGAGTCCTTCAGTGTTGGGGAGAAACTTGGGTGTTTCATGGCTCTGTTCCAACAGTAGATGAACCATGCCGAGAGCTGCACTGCTTTTCTGTGACAGCCTTATCCCCTGTGGCTCTCTGCATCTTCTAAGGAGCACAAGGAGCCTTCTCGCTTGGATGCAGTGCACATACTAGTTTTACTTATAATAATGCATCTATGTTAGATTCTATAATGACAGATTCACATAGTGAATGCTTTCATTAGCATTTTAGCAGCTTTTGGAGAGTATCTCTGTTTCCTGATGAGGTCCCCCGGGTGCCGGGGCCATGCTGGAGGCATTGCTTCGCATTCTTGGAGATGCTTTGAAAACCTCTGGGCACTGGAAGATCTATGGAAAAGGAGAATCGCAGCCCCGGCATGCCACAGTGTAAGCTGAAGCTGTGCTGACGCCTTCCCGCAGCCCATATTTGGCTGGTCTTTCTGGGGCTGGCTTTCGTTTTGGGTTGTCAGTTCACCTGTTAAAAAGTTAGACTCAGACACCTCATTAAATATTATTGGTTTCGTCTAAACATGCACTCTTCCCTGCAAAGCGTCTTTTAAATTCTTTTTCTAACCTTTAACGAGATAAAATGGGGAAAAGTTCAGAGAGATATTTCAATATTAAAACAAGGCTATTCCTACGGTCTTTTCTCCTTTTTCTATTTCATTTTGAGTTGATGGGAACTGTTTGGAAAAGATAGCTGGAAAAGTTAATTTTTGAAAAGCAAATGCCTGTGAAGGGGGGAAGAATGGTCCTTTCAAAGAATCATTGACCTAAATTGCACTTTAATGCACATACCATGCTGTCCACACCACCTACGTGTCTCCAGGAATACTGCTAAATAACAAGCACTAAATGTTTAGTCATTTCCTGCATCACGTTTGCAGGAGCCGGTGGCTCCGCGCGATTAGCATATGTAAGTGCACTGCAGTTCAAACAGTTGGTTTCCATATCAGCAGCTGCTGGGTTTAATCTCCTTTTGGGAAAAGTGCCACCAGGAGCATTGCAGCAAGCCCCGGGTTAATGTTTCAGCTGGCTTTCCGCAGAACTTCCAGCGAAGGGCCGCGGTGACGCAGAGCTGCCTCGCAAAGTCTCTCCCTCGGATTTGGATTGTCAGCGCACGCTGTGGGAAAACCCAAACTAAAAATCGAGCTCGGTTGCAGGACGTGGCTCCTTTTCCTTTCCGTAGCAGGGCTTTTAGAAAGGGTCGTTTATGAATCTTGTGTGTTTATGGGTTGGGTGGCAGTGAGCCCTCTCAGGAAATAGCAGAGGCTGATCTGACCCGCACAACCCTGGTTCGCTTGGACCCAGCTGCCTGCCTGCGGTGCCCGTGTCTCCTGCGTCCTGGGGTTCTTGCTCAGGTGTGTCACTGCCTCCCCTCTTATCTGCCCTGGCTCAATCCCTCCTGCTCCCACCCTGCTGCGCTGGGAGCGTCGGGAATTTTGTAGCTATTAGATCAGCCTTCGCTCAGCCTTTCGGGGAATATGCGATCTTACCCAGAGAGGTTTGTAGTTTGTGCGTTGGCCTTTCAGGCTGGCATCGAAGCAGATTTCTGTCCAAGGAATTGAGGGCTAAATCCTCTCACTTTTTTAAGCGCCTGCCTTCAAAATGGTGGCTGCTTCTCACTTGAAGTTCATGGTAACAGATGGCTAGATCTCAAAGACATTAGTTAAAAGCTATAGGGTGTTTTTCACCACATGTCTTGCTAGTTTCCCTCCTAAAAAAAAATCAATGTGAGAGCCCTCCCAAGATGACAGGCCAAATCTAACCGTCTGTTAAGTTCACTTTATATAATCTCTGTATATCATAAAGTGGTCTTTAAAAAGCCAGAGCTCCTGGCTGGGTAATTCACGGGGCTCTGAGAGGGCAGGCAGCCTGCAGCCAGCCTGCCCGCTCAGAGTGATGCTTGCTTCTCTGCAGCATCACCATGATCCAGAGCCAAGAAGCATCTCTGCAGATATTTGATATTTGGGTCTAGAGAGGGGGGAAATGTGCCCAAAGTACCTTTCATATGGGCTGTGCGGGGGCCCGGGATTCGTGTGTGTATTCAGGGCATAGTAAGGGCTCATGAAATAGTGAGCACCTTCTGTGCGGCCCACCAGCGTTTTCAGTCTCATTTAGCAGCGAGAACAAGCAGAAATCTCACAACTCGAGTAAGAGCATATGCTCTGGGAGACCTCGCTACATTGCATAAGCCTTCCCATTAAAGGAGCTGGCTTTGCGAGCACAGCACATGAGTCAACAGCACAGCTAGACTTGTAACGTGGGAGTCACACCTACTCTTGGCTGCAGAATTATCCAGAGAAACAGAAGGTTAATAGGAACAAAATAAAGACTGAGGAACCCTTAAAGGTTAGTTGCAGGATTTGATTCAATTGGCAAGAGGGGAAAAAAAGAAAGGAAATGGGTCAAGCCAAGGGAGAGAGACTAGGGTAATGAAAAGCCACGTTGTCTGTCTCCTAAGGAAAGACAGTTCAGTTCAGATCAGTAAAAATGTGATCAATAGAACTTTTTTTTTCCAAATTAGCTAGTTCTGGAAAGGGTCATTATTGATTACAGAAAGAAAAAGTCACTTGACTAATGAGAAAGAGAGTGGAGTGAGCTCCAGGATGCTCAAGAAATATTAGCACTGCATGAAAGCAGTTCTGCAAGACAGGGAATGATTCCCTAAAGCATGTAAATACAGGCAAAGCAAGCACCCGACCCAGAGTATCAGTAGCAACAACACATTCCTTAGCTTTTCCTCTGCCTTTATAGATCCTTATTTTATGCTGGGACATTTTGGAAATTAAAACCAAAGGAGGAGCACGTCTGTCTATGATACTTGGAGAACTTGAGCACCTCTGGTCTGCCCAGACTAGAGCTCATTACTCTGTGCAGGCTGGGTGAGGCAGGGTGGCAGTGCTGGAGATAGGACCCACAGTGGAGGGAGAGCAGGGCTGAGATCATGGATCTCACTAGTTTGATCCATGTTAAGTGCCTAAGTACCCTCAGGGACCTGGGACTGACTGGTCTGCTGGAGTTTGCAGAGAAGCCAGTCATAGCTTCGTTTAGTTGATTTGATCCAAAGCTCACCACAGCCAGTGGAAAGGCCCCGAGTGGGAAATAAGGATTTCCTGAATAGATGAATCCACAAGTTTTTTGGTTTATAAGGATGTTCCACGAGCAAAACTTAACCTGGTGCTGAATCCTTATTGTAGGCTGGAGCCAGTTTCCATAAAAACTAACTGGGGGCATTGCATTTGTATTCTTTTAAGAATGCAATGGCCTCACTGGCCTCATAGGAAGAAAACCAAAGAACACAGAAAGTTGTGTTTTGTTTCCAGAGTCTTGTAGTTGTTTTTCCCCCTAAGAAACAAGACTTCACATGGCCAGATCTGGTATTGCTCACTGTGCAGGCTTGCCTGCCTGAGATTCACCTCAGTCCTAAATCTGTGCTGTAAAAACTGGGGATTACCAAGATGGGAGTGAAAAAACCTTGATAGCTCAGAGCTTATAGAAGAGCCCTACACAAGGTTGCCTTGGAATTGCTTTTGTTATTACATTGGTTTCTTGGCTCTCCTCCATATATACCAAGGTCTAAGTGGAACATGTCCGTGGGGGAGGCGTTGGGCAACAGAAGCGATGTTTCATCCCTTTCTATCAGTGTTCTTGCAGAGGGAAAGATCATCTTATGATCAAGGCACAAGACCAGGAGTCAGACGATCTGGGTTACTGCAAAGTTTGATTTGCCAATATTAGTTAACAGTTCTAACACCTCTGAATGCAGCGGCGCTCAGGGAATGTGCAGTTTGTCCACTGCCACAAGCACAGTATATTTGGGAGTTCTTGTACTCTTCTAGTTGAATTGATAACTGCTCAATATATTTGGCAGAATAGCATACTGGTGATGAACTCCACTGTGATGAAGCCAAGGAACACTGAGCGGCCTTACCCTGAAGTTTTTGAAAATGGCTTTCAGGACTGCTTTGTAAGGGGTAATTGAGGGAGGAAGGTGAAGCAGATCTGAATGGCTTGTCTCCATGTGCACCCCAAGTGAGAGGACACTTGCACAGTGCTTGTCTTACCATAGAACCCTGCACCTGAGGTCATGAAAATAGTGTCTCTCTTCTGAAGGTCTTTTGATCATCTTTGCTATTGCAGAAATCCCATCACATGGCATCCATTTTGCTGTAAGTACGCAGAGGGGCCACATCACTGTGCCCGTGTGCATACATGATGCACGTTTGTGTCATGCCATACAGGAGAGACCACAGAGCATCTGCCTCCTGTTGAGGCATGAGGTCTCGCCACACCCCTTCCTATTCTGGGGCTTTCCCTGACTCCAGCCACAGCTGCAAAGTGGACAACACATCTGACCAAACTTCTCTGACGTGCAGGCCACAAGGCAGGAGAAAGGCTGCCTGAGGTTCTGTGTAATCACCGGGGAGTGACAGAGCTATTTTACTACAGAAGTCCTCTGCCCCACGTGAACCAGAGTGAGGGGACCCCAGCTTACGTATTTAGGTGCAAAGCATGAATGGCTGGGGGTCCCCAAGGAGAGCTGAGCCCTGTGTCTGTGCATGCTGCTGAACGTGAACTCTTCTGCTGCATCGTCTGGCAGTGAGCCGTAGCATAGTCTTCAAGTGCTTGAGCTAGATCCTTGCCTTTCCGCCAGCATCTGTGATGGGTCCTGGCACAGGAGATTGCTCAGTTTTTCCTAAATCTGTCTGAGCTGTCTCCCAGGAAATGGGAGTCAGCTTGCTCGCTATCCTTCTTGCATCAGTCCCAGAGTGGCAGGTGGGAAGTCAAAGTCCCTCTTCAGCTGAAGATATACAGAGGAGATTTCAGCCTTAAAATGTACAGGCTTTGAAAACTTCATGTGGAAAAAAAGAGGATGTTTTGCTATGGTGGGGGTGGGAGGGAAAGATAAAATTTGGTAAACTGAATTGGCTCCTTTGTGCCCTCTTTTAAAATGAAGACTTGAGGAGCTTGAAAAAGATAGACAGGAGGGAGAAATCCCAGCTTAAAAGGTTCTGTGTGGCATTTCAAGGCAGAGAGCGCCCAAGTGGTGGTCCCTGCGTCACAGAGGGCTGTGCCATGCCGCACACGCTGCTTGGACTGTGGGTGCCCTCCCAGTGCTGCCTGGCTCCAGATCACTGGTCTTGTGATTTTTTTTTTTAATTTCTTATTATTTCAGTCCCATGATTCTGTTTTCACCATTCCTAATTCTTTGCCTTGGGGAAAGGAGGCAGGGAACAGCACAGGATTTGTACTACCATGGTTTTCTGGGTGTCTTGGGCCATAATCTGACATTTAAGTGATGAGGCATTGCCGTCCAGGCTACAGAAATCAGATAAATGATTGTGATAAATGGTGGGCAGCATAGTTCTCCTAATGAGGCTATGTTTTCAGCATAACTAGTGGTTTCACTTCTATTCCTTTCACTCTTTCGCTTCTTTCCTTCTTTTTATCCAAGCAGTGAAAATCAATCAATCATCAGCCTAACATAAGAAATTGCGGCATTGTATTCACTTTAGGGCAGTTGCTAAGACATCTTGGCGGAGTACAAGAATGTACTTGGCCAATGACAGGTAAAGATTAAATCCTGCATCATGCTGAGTTTCCAGAATTGAAGGGATTACATTATTTCTAGGTAATTTTAATAGCACTGAGAGACAGAGTTTTCGACTTACACTGTGCTTTTCATATTAAGAAGTCCCAGAGCACTTTACTGGCAGAATTTGATGCGGAAACTGTCCATAGACATAAAATACAACAATTGAGCGATACCACCAGCAATAAAAGTAAAGAAAAACTTTATATTCTGAACACCAAGGGAAGGGGCATCTAGATAGATGTACATCTGTAACTACCTGTGCTGTACAGCCTCGCCAGAGACACAAGAACAACCATTTGTTTCTACATTTCCTCTGAAAGCAAGCTCAGAACTGCCTCCACGTACCCACCTGACCCATTGCTGACCTTCTCCTATGCCAGCTTGCTCGGCTTCCCCATCTCACTTCCCCCAGAGGACACGGTTCCCCCGCTGTTTGGCTGACCTGGAAGTCTCCCCTCCTCTGAGTCACTGTCCTCCTCCTCAGCTGCCCTTGGTATGTGGCTAGTATCAGGCGCTGGGGAGTTTCCATGTCTTGCAGCTGGAAAGAAACAAGCTAGGATAATAGTGGTGGTGAGGGATGATGGATCTCGAATGTCCCTTTGGTGATGTCTGTGCTCCTGCCTTGTCTGCTGCCCCCTGTCAGCCCTGGTGGCATCACTACAGTTCCATGGCAGCACTGAGTGGAGGACACAATGTAAAGGGAAAGTTGTGTATGAGCAAAAGGTGCCTCTTGAGCCAGTTGAGAAAATTACACAAATGGTTGTTTGTCCTGTGATGAAGTAGGATGGAGGTCAGGCCTTCCTTCAGCCACCTGCATCTTGTTCTTAGTTGGGAGCTGCAGCCTCTGCCAGAGGCAGGATTTGATTCCTGACATGCGAGTGCCATGTATTTGCACACTCTCCTGACCAAGAATTACAGCTATGGCTTCTACCATGTGAGCTGAATGCCAGTCTGGCATGGATGTCTGTCTGTTTGTCTTTCTGGAGAGTATGTATGTTCCCTTACCACTTCACAGAACTGCCTAGCAGCTTCTCGGCACTGGTGAGACCGCTCCTTGAATCCTGTGTTCAGTTCTGGGCCCCTCACCACAAGAAGGATGTTGAGGCTCTGGAGCGAGTCCAGAGAAGAGCAACAAAGCTGGGGAAGGGGCTGGAGAACAGGCCCT